>CM070036.1:17428267-17445035 GCA_036250615.1 Ptychadena robeensis | reverse complement strand
CAGATCTATGGTTTAGTGTTGAAAGACTTGTAGACAGGTATAATACGGTGTGATACTAATCTTTGTCTATTAATGGAGATTAATCATAAAACTCATATGCAACAACCGCGACATGATCAGTGAAGCATCGCCGTAGCTTTCCGGGGATATGCGGCTTTCATGGGAGCACAGCTCATCCAAAGTTTGTTCTTCACACAAACTCTGGACGAGATGGGCTCATCATGAACACTAAGAAGGTTAATGTGTTTACTAGTCCTTTTTCCACACAGACACCATGGAGTTCAGCCAGTTATCTCATTTCTTCATAAAGCTGTTATAAACAGTAAAAAAAAATATTTTTGATCGACTTAGAATAAGATGTCACCACACAGAATGTAACCAAGCAGACTGTAATCAGTCCATACTCTCATCCCAAAATATCATTTGAGCAGGATAAATTCGAGTGACATTAAGTGTTTTGATCGACTTAGAAAAACGATTATTTTAAGTCAACTGTTTTAAAATCAATTCTTTTTTAGCTGAATTGATTGAAAAATTTTTTAACCCTCTGAGTGTTTGCCACGTGGCACGGTTTTTTCATAACCGTGCCACGGGCAATCGCGGCGGAGCACAATATGCTCCGCCGTGATTGCCTGCTCAGCTGAGGGTCATTAACATAAGCCCAGCGGCACTGGAGACGCCAGACTTATGCTGATGAAAAGCGACGCCCCTCTAGTTTGACGGAGGTCTATGGCGCCGCCTACCCCCGCCCCCTTCGCGTCACCGGTGACGCGATCGGGGGCGGACCCGGAAGCATCGGCATACATGCCGGTGCTCCCGACCGCCGTCAGAAGACGGCGAGACCTCGGGCGCGGCTCCAGTTAACTGGGGCTGAGTTTCATGATGCATGAAACTCAGCCCGAGTTAATTCGGGCCAAACGCTCAGAAGGTTAAGTAGTGATGGCCGAACTGTCCACTTTCCTTCTAGCTGGCAAATAGTACGGGTGCTTGACCCGCTTTGATTGCCGGCGAGAAGACGTTTCAATCCAGGACTGGACCCTGCAACAGGACAATGATCTTAAAAATACCACCAAGGAATGGTTGAAAACAAAGTAATAAAGAATCCTGGAGTGGCCTAGTCAAAGCCTAATTTATTCCATTGAGATGTTGTGGTGTGACTTGAAACTGGGCTGTACATGTAGGAAACCCCTCCAAAATCTCACATCTGAAAGTGGAGCAAAGTTCCCTCAGACCGAGAATAGTCTGTGTTAACACAAAAAGTCTCACTGCAGTTTTATCAGCTTATAGATTATACAGGCTATTAGGGGATAGAGTGCCCTACCTTTTTCATAATTCGAATACAATTATTTTGTTGTAGATTAAATAGAAAAATAATTGATGCGACAAACGGAAAACCAGCATCAGTCCCAAAAATGTTTCATGAACACTAGCAATTCCCACTGCAGTAGATATCTCAGTAGAAAGAGTAAAGTTCCACCTTGGTTTTAAATGTTTTATTTAAAAAAAATGTGATCACTATTTGTAAAAGAAGCTAGTAGGCTTGGTGTCATGAAAAGTGATTGTGCTGATCTCCTTGACTTATTCCTGAGAATGTCCTCCATGCACTATTGTAAGGCTGGCCATACACAGGTCGGTTTTTCAAGCGATTCCCAAACAATTGATTACCATTCGTGTTTGAAGAAAACATGTTGGTAAATCCCTGTTTGATTGCCATTACTTTGGCTGGGGATTCCCATCCAAAGTGTTGAATGGGATCTAGTATGCAAAGTGGTGTGTATCGATTTGCTGCTCAATTGACGAACACTCGAGGGCAGCTTGGTCATCACGCTGCATTTGAGTGTTCATCAAACAACCCGTGTATGCCCACCTTGAGTGATCCAGAAAACAAAGCAATCTCTTTTATGGTATTTTCAGATATTTAAATTTTAGGACCTCATCTCTATGAAGTTTTCCATTAATCATGTAAATCGCCCCCACATTACCAGCACAGTGCTATCTAACCCATTCTAAACATCCTACTGTGAGGGGGGACATATTTCACATCCCAGCTAATTTGAACATCGCTTACAAGTAAACACTTCACCGCAGTGTCATCTCTGTGTTTTAAGTTTAGACGTAAGTGTGAGAACATAAACAGCATTCCCAAACTGCACCGTCCTTTAATGACGGTTAAATGTGATTTAAATTGAAGCTTGTGTTTGTTCTGGCCTGGTGTGATAGTTTGCAGAGGGATAATTATATGGCAACCAAAAGCTGCAGTTTTGTCTTAGGGTCAAGAATTGATATTGATTCAAGTACATTTAATAAAGTGAGTGATTTCCATGCGATGTAGAATAGTTTCCCCCCCTTGACGGCTATTTTTGGCTAGGAGAGTCAGATTATAGAGGGACAACAATATCATGGTTTGACCCTCTGATTTGTGTGGTCCATAGCAGTATTGGCAGTAACAGTTTTTTAAATTAAGCATGTATTATGTCTTGGAAGTGAGTTTGGGAAGCATAAGAATTGATGAGAACCTCAGACAAAACCCATATTTCAGAGTATGGCTGTATTTTTGTTTACATAAATAAGACCTCCGCTAAGACTTATGTAAGCCTAATGTGGCCATGCAATACAAATCTTAAAGGGCTTTCAAGACATTTCTTGGCCACATGTATCTTGTCAAAGTATGAACTACAAATTCAAATATTTTGCTTTATGTTTTGCTTGATTTCATGGGCTTGTTTACAACCCAATACAAGTCTATAAGCGCACTTTAATAATGCAGGTTAAATTCAGGTCAAACAGTCATCTGCAGGTACACCTCCCTAGCGCACTGCTGAGGTCCAGATTTCTGTACCAAAAGTGCACCATAGACTTCAATGGTAAATTTTTCTTTATGTTGTAGGCCTGTAACTTCCCAAAATATGTCCGTACAAGGGTCTGGTAGACATCCGGAATATAATAATGTTTGAAACAAACAATTATGTAAAATAAACATTTATTTTATAATAAAATTAATGAGAAAACACAAAAATCAGGGCAAAAATATAAATTCAATCCAATGTCATTTGAATGATATAACCTCTAATATACTTCTTTTGTATGAAAAATTTCTAGATTCCCAGATGTGCCCATTTGCAGTTAACCCTCTCTAACCTGGTGTGATGGATGTGGTAAAATTACACCAGGGAAGAGAGGGTTACTGCAAATGGGCACATCTGGGGCACCAGAGACTTTATTTTGGCGAGATTTTTTACACATTGAAAGCACATTGAAAGCAGTTTTCTACATAGAAAACTGATTTTGTGCTATTCACTTTTACATTTCCCGCCGCCTCCCCGATATGACGCCATCACATCACTCGGAGGGGGGGGGGGAGGATGAGCCACGCTCCAGCAGCCAGCATGTCGCATCGGGGACACTGGGACAGCGCATAACAGTAAGTAGGTGCTGTCGGTGCCCCGATCTTCACTGGACGCCACCATCTCGTCCAGTGCAATAGTGAGAGTAGCAGCGCTGGACATGATGGTGCCGTCACTAGCCCTAGGGCGGTTAAATGCACCTGCCAGTAAATGATGAATAAAATCAGAAGCATATTAAACTAAGATGTCATCAATGTTGCTATGAGAAAGATGCAATGCAATAGCAATTGGTTTATAAAGGATTTTTTTTGATTATAATCTCTATAGTTTAATTGCATTACTATCTAATTGCTGACATTTAGAACACCTGAATTTTTTTTATCAACTTAATGTCCTAAATGTCCATTTTCAAAAACAATTGTGGCCAAGTAGGAAGACATTTGTTCAGTCCTTTCTTTTGGGGCATGACAACTCTGGTGTTTTCTTCATTTTTGTCACATGGACATCAGGTGGGGATTACAAATTTCTGTTTACACACATAACATAAGCATGGTTCACTTTTGCACCTACTGCTTGTATGCCGGCATGATGAATAATCTACTAGGATGCTGGAGGGTAGTAGTAGCACTACGATGTAAATCAAGATAAAAATAAACTAATGTTTAATTAATACATTATTTAAATTGGTAATATACCTGAATCCTGGTATATTTTATCTATGTATCTAACATATTAATTGTCCTAATAGTTTTTTTAAAATAATAGCAGCATATTCCTTCATATATATCGAATGTAACATTTGTGATTTTTTGTTCATTCATATCGAATGAAAATACATTTGAAATTACAATGATAGATAAAAATTTACCAACATGTTCGATTTTTTGTTTGAGGTCAAACAAAATGTATTCATCAAACAAATTGACTATTCTAGATTTTTGTACAATCAACCAAAATATTGTTCGTTCTTCATTGATCGAGCGAAAAAATCTACGTGTGTAAACCTACCTTTAAGCAGGCTACACACATGAAGATATGGGCGAGATCGATGGCCGATTCGAGTGCCGTGTGCGTTCACAGCCATCTATCTGGCCCATATCGTATGGCTAGATCATCTTTTGGCTAGTGACTTTGCAGTTGGCACAGCTATCTGTAGTCTTCACCAAGATAGCATTTGAAAAAAGCACAACTTAGGCCTGCCATACACGTACCCATAATATTTACAATCGATAAAAACAGATAGATGAATCCCGATGTTGTAATTGTTTATAGATTGTAATTTTAGCTAAAATGGTACCACATAGGGAAACTGATTTTGGATCGATTTTTCCAGTTTTGATCGGAAATGTCATCGAAAATAATCATTAATTCTATTGGACAATGTGCTTTCCAATCGGAAGTGATGTAGGGGGGTATGGAAAGGAGCTGATAGTGTATAAATAGGTGGTGGCAATGCATGTCATTGGTTAAAGGTGAGAAATCACCCCAAAATGCATCATGTCCAGCGGTAGTTAATAACAACAGTATTTTAGAAACTAACAAAATATAAACCATTACTAAATTATTATAAACAATGATTACAGCAATTTAAAAAAAATTGCAAATGGTTATTTCATATATTATTTTCACAAACATTCAAAAAATTACTTTGGTTGTTCTGATAAATTCATCCGGTTACCAGCTGCACCATGCCGGTGTCGGAAGTTTCAATATGCTAATAAGCATTATCTGCACAAATTCGTTCATAAAAAAATTTCTATCTGTCCGATCACTTTTCAATCGAAAATTTCACCAAATTTCATCAAAATGTATCTGTTGTATAATGTGGACCTGCACAGATTTCATGCTGATCAACTACTAACATTGGTTGGGTTTTATTGATCGTAAATATTATCAGTACGTGTATGGCAGGCTTCAGGCACACAATTAGGAGATATTTGTTGCGTGCTAACAAAAAGGTGCCTTAACAAGGACCTTATATTCCTGTTGATGTTTGAAGATGCAGAAGATTACAGACTTTTAAGATTTCTTTTCGAGCCTTTTTACACAAGCCACAATGCAATTCTGGTAAACAAGACCCCGTGTTACCACATTATGCCACATCTCCCATGTTTTTAGTGTTTTAAAAACATTAACAAAAAGTTTTCTTGGAGCTTCATATTTGTCTATTATAAAGGTACCCATACACGTTGCGATTTTTCGTGGACCGATTCGATATTCGATTTCGATTACCGATTTTTGCTTTACTGCTGTCTTTAAAAGTCGGTCGGATGCATGATTTTCCACCCGATTTTTCACCCGATTAGTCACAGGCCACAAAATTACGGGCATCATCATTTGGGACCCGACCGACTTTTCGGCCGATTTTCTAAAAACAGCATCGGTCGGACTACATTTGCATGTTACGAATCCCGAACGATCGACCTACCCGACCGACCGGATCGGTCGGAAGGACTAAAATCGCACAAAAATCGCAACGTGTATGGGTACCTTAAGACAAGATCATTTATTTTCCTTATATCTACCAATTTATGCAATCTATATATTTTTTATATCTTAAAAATTAATCTGTCCCCCATTTGTATTTATATCTCTGTCTATTATTTGTATTTCTGTGCCCTCCGTGTTCCTGGCTATGAAAAATACTAAATGCTATTACCGGTCGTAAGCATCAGCATCAGATTTTTCCTTTTTAATTTTATTTTTCTTAAATGAGTAAATTCATTACAGCTGACTTATTTTTCTTTCCTTTTTTTTCGTTTTTGCTTCTATCTCTTTTGGCTACTTAGCTGTAACATTTGTATTTATAAATAGAAAAGAATAACCACATTCGGATACGATTACACAATTGAATGCCACTTTTTTGCAGATAAATATTTATGCAAATTCTAATGGTCAGATGTGAAATTAAATATAATAATTTTAGCTGCCCTATTTGAAAATATGTTGGGTAATTGATTAGGCCATCTGCACGTATCATATAACGTTTTATATTCTTGGCACTGTGTAAATTTATTATTTTTTTCACAGCTCTGAAAGTGAATCCGGCTCTCAAAGTGCATGTGACCAGCTTGTGACTCCGACAGCACTTGCAGCTTGTACGAGGGTGGATTCCTGCTTCACGCCGTGGTTGGTTCCGTCTTTTGGAGTGTCCGTACAGTTTGCGCACCTGGAGCTACACTTGTGTCACCATCTGGATCAGCTAGGCTCAGGTACAATTATATAATTACTGTAAAAAGACATTTACTGGCTTGTGGAATGGGTTGGATTTCAGACAGGATGTTGCAACAAGCCACTTATGTCCACTTACGCTATACAAAACCTGCATGTTGCAATAGTGGCAGGTTAGGCAGTTAGATAGGGACCTCTGCTTTATGCTGTTGACCAATTATCTAAATTGACAACAGTTGACACACTCTGTTTTATATTTTCAAAGTGAACCTTTCTTGCCTTAAAATGTTTGATACAGAGCATTGTTATTGGTGGCACATGTATTCTAACAGGCCAGGGTGGCAAGGCTGGGAGGAAAAGACCTAGATGATGGTGGATGTTCTCCAGCTAAGAGAAGGAATAGGGTCATATAAAATCTTTAGATATGAGTGAATGAACAGGATTTAGAGATACTGGAGCCAGCTGTTTCAGTACAGGAGAGGTGCCTTTGTAACTGTGCAAAGCAGTAGAAATATTTGGGTGCAATTTACAATGGGTCACTTGGAACTTATTTCCCGTTCATACATGGGGCCCAGATTGAGATGTCAGAGCCACATATAGCCTCGATCTTAGACCAAGGCTGCACATATAAGGCCCCTAAGTCTTCCATTATGTGGTTTGACCCAGAATCTACCAAAATCCAAGACTTTGGGGCCCTATGTGCCGATTTGGTCCAAAAATCTTGAATCCATGGGACTCAAACACATTTGTTCACTCAATGATTAAAGCTCATACTATATATGACGAGTTGTCCTGGAAACCCGGCAAATAATGAACTTTTTTTTACAAGGAAAGCCTACATGTAAAATGTTATTGTTTTGAGGATTCATCATTCTTTATGCATTCCTAGAAACAAATTGCCCTTAATGAGTAGCCTCATGAATAAGGTTCTTTTCAAATAGCACTGTAACCCACATTAGAAAATACCTTTTTTTGTTTGTTTTTTTTAAAGAAAAGCAAAATGGATAATACAATGCATCATTGCTAAGGTCCCCCATACACCTTTAGATTTCTCAGATTTCCTTTAGATCTCCTTTTGTTTTACCAAAACCATGTTATATGAGGGACTATCTTAACAATCAAGTCTACCTGTGTTCAATCGCAGAGGACCCTATACTACATAGTTGATGGTAGATCTTAAGGATATCTGACAAAGATCTAAAGCAGGGTACAGAAGCTAAGATATGGGCCAACATCGATGGCCATTTTGAGCACCATGCTCGCTCACGGCCATTGATCTGGCCCAAATAATATGCGACCATCGCTGTTTTCGAGCGGGACAAATCCATCCCGCTCGAAAACAGCCATATCGGCCGATACTTTGCATCTGCTTTGCACCTCTGGTCTCCAGGCAAAGCTTCAGCTGAGCCTGGGAGAGCAGAGCTGTCTCTCCCCTGCTCCGCCAATATCTGACAGCAGCCTGATGACGTCATCATGCTGCTGCAGGGTACATCGGACGGCTCAAATATCGAGCAGTCTGTACCCTGCTTAAAGGTGTATGGTCAGCTTAGGAGAAAGCTTAAGGTTTGTAAGCACTTTGGTGTATTTGTTGCAGTTAAATTTGCAGTTGAAGAGATAGTCTCCTAATGCTCCTTATGAACCTTTGGCACTTTGTAAATGTGACATAAAAATAAACACGATTTCTTATAATCCTATGGTTTACCATCTCCTTTTTTACTCATACTGCTCATTATTCTTACTTTGCTTATCCTTCTGCTGTGTTCTCATTGGACTAAGTATACTTTGGTTATATGCCTAGGTCCTTCATAGTGACTTCTAGGGTCTGCCTATTTCTTTATTATGGTAAAGTCTATTAGTGGACTTTTTACAGCATATGAAAGGATAAAAACACAACACTTAGTATTAGTACTATATCTACTGTAGTGGTCATTGGAATTATGGATTCATTGTTATGCTTGTTTTTCTCCTTCTAGCCAGTCCCTCTGGCATGCCCTTTATCTTCCTTCTCATCAGTTTCACTTTCTACTTTTCCTTCCACTTTGCCAGTTCGGAAAAACATATTTTCCAGTTAAATCATCACTATACAAAGTACTCCTAGGTTTTAACAGTGACTGCACCAGTGAACTTTTCTGGGTTTCTGGTTAAGAAAATCTAGCAAGTGTATTATTAATTTATCTGTCTAGGCAACCGATAAAATCAGTGAGGTATTGATTCTATTCAGAAGAAAGATGGTCAAATGTTTTCATTTTTTTTTTCAAATTTGTGTTGGTGAGTGTATTGGAAAGCCTCTGAACAAGGTATCATTGACAACCTTTCTGGAGAGGTAGAGACGCATTGTGGGAACAAAAAACATATCACTTTAGCACATGTAACTTTTGCATGAATTAAATTCAAAGTTGAGTTGTAACTTCGACAACCCTTCTCTACATTTCCAACTTTCATATTAATGCCATGTTCATGGGCTTTGCAATTCTATTCAAGAAGTCAAATTTACAAACCATCTTCATTCAGTAGACATGGCAGCTTAGAGTACTCAATAGACCTTAGTCTTCATTATATATATAATCCTCTTATGGTTGGCATACATGGTCCATACCCGTTCAATCAATGAACCCTCAAGCACAGCACGATGACTTTACCACACTGTGCTCAAGCGTTTGCTGATTGGATGCACACTACTTTGTTTAAGGGATTAGCCAACATGTTGGTTTCCTTTTCGATCAAGTTTTCTTCTAACGGGATAGATTGATCCCGCTCGAAGAAAGGGTGGCCGCAATCAAATCCTTGTACAGTTGATCATTGCAAACACGCATGGTGGTCGATTGCTCGGTAATGGATTGGAAAATATTGAGATTCCATCGGGAGCTTAGATTCACAGAGATTCCAGAAAAATATTGTTAGGTCTGCTTCTAGAACCATTTACTGTACAACACACATTTATACACAATCTATTCTTTTTTCTTTCTCTTCCACCAATAATCAGATTCTAACTTCCAATGTTTTAATCTAAATGGTGGCTGTGTGGAACTTGTGTACACCGACAACTTGTTCTACACATACGTAGTTGTTTTAGTGGATGTGGTTGGGATGCCTTTCTTTGGCCTGGTCTTCAATACATTAAAATAGGATGTGTACACATGAACGTGTCGCATCAATATCAACATGGATCCCTTCTTTGACATAACTTCTGTAAAGGTGCATTCAAATGTCCATTGCATTGAAGGCATTTGGACACATTTTCCTCATAGGAATGTTTTGCCATGTGGGGTAAACCGCTGCTAAAATCCAGGAAAAAACATGCCTACCTTTATGGACACATTAACACTAATGCGTCCGTAACACGAAAGACAAGACCTTACACTTGACTCCAGTGTCTGCACAGTCCAAAGATCCATGAACTACCAGCCTATAAGCTACAGATATTAGGCTGCTATGGTGTTCTACATATATGCTTTATTCATATTTTTGTGGTGTCCTGTAATATTGTAGGTGGTTCTCTTGCACACTAGTTTTGCACTAGATGGAATCGTGTGATTGGCAGACAATATTTATACACTGGACAAACGTTTCAGTAACTATGACACGCTCATTCTGCTCAGAAAATCTGTCAGCCTGTCATATTTTCTATACAAATTGCTTCCTTTTTCCATGTGCCCTCATGTTGTTCTTGGCCTTCAGAGTGTTTGAATAGATCTGTTTATGGTTGGGATTTTTAACGATGCCCATTTCAAATTGTTTCTTTATTCGACCATGTAAAGGTAATTAGAGTGTGGAAAAATAATAATTTACACAATAAAAGTGTTCCGATTTAGAGCTATTTGGATGTCTTATAAAGAAAGTTTTTTAAGGGAGTGCCATTTTTCTTGTTATATTTTACTTTTGATGGTCTAGCTTTTTGTTGTTCTTTTTAGTCATTCTTCAATTTTCTCTACTTTCTGTTCAGAATAAATAGAAGAAATAAAATACAGGAATTAGTAACTTAGAACCTGGAGCTCTAAGACTTTATAAAGACTGATGATACATGTTGAACATCCAGCACCTGTGTAAACAGGCGTGTATTGTTTCTACATGAGTAAAGATTGGGGCAATAACCAATAACAATCACTTCATTTTATTGGAGTCAGCTTAGATAAAAGTTTTTATTTGTTGCATGGCAATGCACCGATTTCTCTATATCAGTGATGGCGAACCTTTCAGAGACAGAGTGCCCAAACTGAAACCTAAACCCACTTATTTATCTCAAAGTGCCGGCGTGGCGATATAACCTGAATTACACAACTCCTATACACACATGAAACATTTAAACACACACTCTACGTTCTTATAAAATAGAATAGGAGAGGGTATGGGGCACTGTGTGCAATCAGAAGATAGGGGAAGAGAACGGACAGCATTGAGAACCAATAGGCTGCAGTTCCTTCCTCTGTGCTGGCTGACAGCTCACATGCCCACAGAGAGGGATCCGAGTGCCACCTCTGGTACACATACCATAGGTTTGCAATCACTGCTCTATATATTTACAGATTAGTTTTTTTAAATATAGCACAATGTGCTGTGTGCAAAAGTATTTCGGAATTTGTTTTCTATGGATTACACCAGTGGTTCCAAAACTTTGCAAACAGGGCCCCCCTTTTCAAGCCCCCTCCCCGATCTAAACGACACAGTTTCAGATTGAGGGCCTTTTCACACTAACCATGTTTGAGTTTCAGACTGTGAAATGGCCCTAAAACTTTGTTTGAAATGTAGTTATTTGTTTTTCACACCAATCATCACACATCATATATACTAATGATACAGAAACATTAATCATAAAGATCACTCACAAGATTAATCACATAAAGACACACACACTACACTCATTTCTTCTGTGGATATTTTTTAATATTATAATACCTTACATTTTGGTAAAAGAAAATACAAAGATTCTTTTGTGACTCCTCTCTACAGTTTCTGCCTAGTGTATTGTCACCCTGTTATGTGTTCCCTTATGGAGTTTGTAGGGAACTTTTCTGAATTGTCAAATGTGCCAATACATTCATCTGAAAGTTATTTCTTTTCAGTACTTTCAGGAGATTTCAGATCACCTGGGTAAAAGAAGTAAAATGTTTATGTTTTATTGTTTTTATAGTACCACCACGATGTCTGCAGCCCTTCATCTCTGATAACACAATGCCAAGTGATCTTGAATATATGGTGGTATCACTGAAGGAGCCCCAAGTTTATCTGCGGCAGTGGAGCGGATCTACTCTGTGCAAAGAGGTTCAGTTCTCCAGCGAGGCAGAGTGCCAGCTTTTGGAATGTCGGAACCTCACTATGAAGAGACTAGTGAACCAATTCCATGTACAAGGCCAAGTGGCTGTCTCTATCAGCACCCTTGAGAAGTTAATTGATAGCACGGTGCTGGTGGATCCAATATTTATAAACTTTGGGCAGCACTCTGTGCACTCCATCAACACCGCAATCCAGGCTTGGCAGCAGGTAAGCACTTTCTGTTCACAGACTGATTAAATCCCTTGTGTCATTTAATTTTTATCTACAATTATATTGTCAGATATGTGTTTATGGTTTTTATATAACATAATAAGAGCATATCAGATATTGAGCCCTGCTTGAAGTCTTGGGTCTTTTCTAATCTATAAAATCTGTAACAGGGCTATAGGAAGAAAGTCTTAAGCTAGCCACACACGGTTTGATTTTGGTTCAATCGATGCTCGATTAGATGAATTTTTTCATCGATTGAACGAAAATCGAGAAATGCCCACATGGTACGATCGACGATAATTGTTCGATGAAGGCAGAAAATCGAATCGAATTTTGATCGGACATGTTGGAAAATCATCGGCGATTGTGCCAAAATCGTTTTATAATCGTCGATGTTTGTGGTGTTTCTCCTGGATCGATTAGATTAGATATACATAACATAGACCACTTCAATCTGGAATTCAAACGTTTCCATACCAAAATCGACGATTTTAGTAATATTTTGGAATCGAAATCTCACCACAATCGCAAACTCAATGTGGGGTGTATGTTGATGCGATTAAGACCGATTTTCGATTAGACGATTGAATTCCTCGATCTAATCGAGCATCGATTGAACCAAAATTGAACCGTGTGTGGCTAGCTTTACTAGGCCTCTGCAGAGGCAGCAGTAAACGTCTGTAGCCAGACGCTCATCAACTAGGGAAAGTAATAATACTTTCTAACATCCAAGGCCACTAGCAGGGCCACACTGGATCTCTGGAGGTTTCCTTCTATGATCTTCGCAACAATCTCCTTCAGACAGAGGAGGCTGGGTCATGGTCAATCCCACTATGCCCAGACCTAGACAGGCCTCTGGACTATTGCAGAAAGGAGGTCTTGAATACCAATGTGTGATGTTTTGCTTGATAGCCACTCACACCCTTCCTGAGTTTTGCACTTTGATGGGAAGGTAGTCTCTAGCCCAGGAGTGGGCAAACTTAGGCACGGGTTTCTTTTCCAGCCCTTTGCAACCTTGTTGAAAAGATGCTTGCAAATATTATTTTGAATATTGACACTTGGAGAATTCACAAAGATGTCGAATATAGTGCTATATCTTCTTAATCACGGATATTTGAGATTATACGGTTATGTTTCCATTATACGTCGGGACTCCCTCTGCTAAGCGCATTGGCGGAGGTCGCAACGGAGCACTTTTACTTACCTGCTCGGCGGATGCTGTGTCTTCACTGCATTGAGCCGTTCTGTTGATGCAAGGCTGAACGTAGTCGAGTACGTTAAGCTCTGCATTGGCGAATGTCTAAACACAGCATCCGCCGAGCAGGTAAGTCTATGTGTTCTGTCGGGATCCCCACCAAGCAATGCGCTTAGGAGGGGGTCCGGACGTATAGTGGAAACAAGCCCTAAATTAGTAGTGTTGTGAAAATCTTTTTGGCAATGAAGGTAAAAATTAATGGAGATTTACGGGTGTGTTGTAATATATTATTATTATATTTGCGATATTTTCTGAATACAAATATTGCCTATGCTACTCATCACTAAGGGCTTGTTTCCATTATACGTCAGGACCCCTTCGCTAAGCGTATACGCTTAGCAGGGGTCCCCACGTATCACACAGACATTGCCTGCTCGGTGGATGGTCTGTTTACACATCCGCCGGTGCAGAGGCTGAACTTACTTGATAAGGTTGAGCCTTACATCGGCAGAGCAGCTCGGCGCCGTGAAGACAGAGTCTCCGCCGAGCATGTAAGTCTATCTGCTACATCGTGGCATATACGCTTAGCGGAGGGGTTCCAACATAATGGAAACATAGCCTAACTTAAAAACTACATGTGCTAGAGCAAATCTTTTTTTACAATGTTCCCACAACTCTTCTCTACATTTCCAGCAATTTTGGCGATCTAAAAGGATGTAAGCTTGTAAGAAGTTAGTTTTATCATGCTGCCTATTTTGGCTTTAGTTCTTCATTATATGACAAACTGTACAGATTTGTTTCTTGGTAATCAAAGATATTTTAGTTAACGTTATCAACTAGCCTGCAAAGTATCAAATGGAACAATCTGCCTTCATTTATCGGATTTGTGATACCATTTGATCATTAATTCCTTTCTTTTTTCTCATAGAAAAGTCAATTATTCTTTCATTATACATAGTATAAGAAAATTGAAATTTTTTATAGTTTTTCTGGGTTTTTTCTTTTTTATGTACTATTTCTTTGTGTGGTCCAGCCAAGGATATGTCATGACCTGTAACTTAATACAAACATCCCTCTCCTGTTACGTAGCAAAGCAATCGTTATGTCCTTCCTGGACATACGTACAATATTTTTAAACGGGTAATAGGCCATTCAACATGTGATTGTTAATCATTCTATTTGTAGGAGTCAAATCATTAATCTTGATTGTGTAAGAAACACTTGGACACGAGGCACGCGCTGGTCAGTTGCCCCCGTAGTGAGACTTTAATGGAGTGCTTGTGCAATGTTTTAGATGTTCCATGCGATTCCCCTCAACTCCCTTCTAGAGCTGTTTGTCTCTTGTAATTAATTATATGTGTAACATTGGGAGCCAGAATTCCTAGCCCTAAACCCCTTGGCAAATAAAGCGATCTTCCCTGCGTTCCCCTGGGTTCCCGGCTGCTCCTCCCTTGAATTAACCAAAGAAAAACAAAGTCACTTTTATTAATACGCCTGCAGAGCCGGAGAAGCGTTTGGATTAATTACCTAACATGGCACTACAGCAGCAGCCCTAGTAGAAGATGAAACATCTGTTTTATATCAAACATTCTTTTTAAGGGGCATTCCATGGCTTTGCTTGTTGCAGGAGGACATTCATAAAACAAGAGCTAGTGTGATCTGAATCTTTACAGCTGGTTTAAATATCACTGGAAAAAAAATAAGAAAAGAAAACATTTGCAGTTTAAAATGCTCCTTTTAGTATCTCGTTCTGCATAATGTAGTCTAATAAGAAAGGGCTTGTTCCCTTGTTGGCTAAGTATGTCTTTATTCACCTACTGGTCATAGAGTCCGCTTCTTGCAGGGAAAGAACCTGCATCACCTGCACAGAAGCCTTCATTGGTGTCTTACCAGTCATCCATTCCTCCAGCATCAGTACCATAGACTTGCAGAAATGGTCTCCCTCGTGAGTAGTGATGGACGAACATCAGCTGCGGCGAATAGCCGCAGCTGATGTTCGTCCATCACTACTCACGAGGGAGACCATTTCTGCAAGTCTATGGTACTGATGCTGGAGAATCAAACTTCTACAAATATCCGCAGCAAACCTCTATTGACTTTAATGAAGGGCGGACTTCTCAAACATTCAGGTCATATTTGTAGCCACAATACAAATAAAAACAAGTATCAAAAGGGTGCAACCTCCTGCACAGTGTCATGCCAGAGAGGGATCAATGACTAAACTTCCCCCCAAAAATATATTTTTTTTTTCAATGCTGTTTTTTCATGTCTAATGGCCGGAAATCACATCTGAGTTACAGATTTTGCCAAAAGTTAGCTGGAGTGGGCTGCCAGCCTGACCATGCCTTCTGCAGAGCATTGCATTTAGTAAGATGTCTCTGCATTGTTCTGGTGAACTACAACTACCAGCACACCTCAGCTCAGGATTATACCACAGTGCACAGGTCCCATAATACAGCATACGCCACCCCCCAGAAAAGTACTTTTGTTACTCAATTATGATAAACTGCTTGTTGCAAAACACCTTAGCTATAGTTACAGATCACTGGATGGAGTATAATAGTAAAGTAGCTAAGCCATCCCTCAATCAGCAGCAGCAGCTCTCCCTATCTATCTAATACTGGAAACACAGGATAAATGTAAAATGGCTGCTGGGCTGCTTCTTTAATGGGGGGGGGGGAGTGAAAAATGCGTTATTGGCTGTACTGTCCCTCCTGTTTGTGGGGTGAGAAGTCAAACTTTGTCTCCATGTTAAGGTATAGGGGGCGGGTAGAACACCTATAATATTCGCTGGCCTTGCGAACTGCGAACATGCTATGTTCACCGCAAACTGTTCACCAGGCGAACTTTCCAGCCATCATTACTCGTGAGAAGGTGGGAAATCTGTCAAACATTTTCCGCCATATTTGTGGAGAAATTTGAGTGTGAAAATGTAATCCAGGGGGTCAAAAGTGCTAAAGACCGTATAGGATATGATTTGTGTTCTCCATGATTGGGCAATGGTAATTTTGGCTGCCAGCAGGATAAAACTGGTATTGCATTTTGTTTAGCAAAGGGGCTTGAAGTGGAGTAATGCTAACCTAGGGTCTTTCAGAACAGTTTTTTCAGATTAAGTTGTTTATATAATAATAGCAATAATAATATAAAATATATTCTCAATCCATGGCCATAAGCATCCCAATATTGTGAATATCCCCCGTCATATTTGCGAAATTTGTGAATTCTCGAATAGATGATATTCAACTAATATATTCACAATTCAAGCTCAACACTAATGTTTAGGGGTCTGAAAACTTTAGTCCACAATCTTCCTACTAAAAGCCCCCCATACACCTTACAATCTTACTATACAATGTCTGTACAATCAACTTTTCTTCTACCAAAACCATGTAATATGAGGACCTTTCTAAACTTTCCAATCACTATGTATTCTATCAGGGAGGACCCGGCATTACATAGCAGTGATATATACCTTCCAATCTCTATGTATTCTATCAGGGAGGACCTGACACATAGCAATGATATATACAGTGCTGCTTGAAAGTATGTGAACCCTCCAGACATGGTCACTGTTTGT
>CM070036.1:17374324-17414577 GCA_036250615.1 Ptychadena robeensis | reverse complement strand
CGCCATATGTTCGCGAAATAGCGCGAACGCGAACATGCGATGTTCGCCGCGGATAGTCTGTTGGCGAACAGTTCGGGCCATCACTATTGGTATGATCTGATAAAAATAATGAAAAACCTTACTTGTCCTTCGTAGCTCTTACTTTCTCATCCTGTCTCTATACCAAAGACGAGGCATTCTTCTCCCTTCTGTTTATCTTACTCCTGATACAGAAATTCATCACATCTGTATACACGGTTCTCTTTACTACTGAAAGGGATTGTATCTGATGCCCCCGGTGGCTGTATGTGTTACTGCAGCTAGACTGAAAAAAAAACATGGAGAGGCAGAGCAGGTAAGTATATTGTTTTAGGATTTCAGAGCTACTTTGAACAACTAGGACAGTTTCAAATTTAATTTACTTTTTTTAAAATTTTTAGGTGTGCTTGAAGTCTAGTTCAGTTTTTTGTGCACTTTCTTTGATTAGTAGAGGTTTCTATATATGAATCAGTAACCACATTAGTTATGTAGCTCTTGCTGTAGCTCACAGTAAGAGAAGGAACATCATTGGATATGATATAGGTTTGTTGTAGGCTTTGTATCTGTCATCTATATCTATCATAGCTCGTTGTGCTATAAAACCATTCCGCTGGCTTCTGCTTCTTTCTCAATGGAAAATCCCAGTTTTGTTAATCAGTTTGTTGTGTGAATCCATATCAGTGTTATTAGGAAACTTTCATTCCGAGCCATAAATCTGCTATTACCAAAGAGCACAGTAAACCTTGAGATGTCTTGTAATAGTAATAATAGTGATAAGATTCGCGGCTGGCCTAGCGGCAGCACAACTGTCCGTCAGCGCTCCAGAAGCCACCCACCGTCTGCCTCTGTTCTGTTTGCTTATGTCTGTTTTCAGGCTGATGACAAGGACACTGCACATATAAGGAGCTCTTCTTACCGAATCCTGCGACCTCCCGCACTGCAAACTAAACATGATTTATAGCACTGAAAAGGCTGAGTGATTTTTTATGTAGAATATCTGCTTTAAAGTCAATCTAAACCAAATAAATGTGGTACATAGGCTGACCTGTAATTGGTCGTGCTAAACGCTTTAGTTTTTCATTATTGAGTTCTATTATTTTCACCTGGTGATCCTGCCATAAACGCACACAGGTGATGATGCTTCCTCACGTCACAATATAGAGAAGTGTTGTCACCCTAAGGCTATGTTTCCACATCTGTCGGGACCCCCATTGCTAAGAGTATTGCTTGGCGGGGATCCCGATGGAGCACAAAGACTTTACCTACTCGGCAGATTCTGTGTTTTGGCATCCGCCGATGCAGAGGCTCAACGTACTCCACTACGTTCAACCTTCTATCAGCGGAACAGCTCGGTGCTGTGAAAACACAGCATCCGCCGAGCGGGTAAGTGGATGTGCTCCGTTGGGACCTCCCGCCAAGCAATACGCTTAGTGGAGGGGGTCCCGACACATGTGGAAATCCCCCCTTAGGCTAAGCTCCACTGTGCGTTAAACCGTCAAACGCAAAAAGAAAATTAATTGATTCAGTTGAAACGCAATGGTGTGCGTTGCTCAATTAGTTGATCAATCCATTAATGGTAAAAAAACAAAACACGGATACGTCACTAACACATCCCTTAATGCATCCCTGATGGATCCCTAACGCATGGGTTGCGTTTATTGGATCCGTTAACACAGTGCATCCTTACTGCATAGTGGAGCCTAAGGCTTGGGCTCCACTATGTGCTGGGAGCCGCGGATGTCCGCACAAGCCTCCGTTGCGTGCCTGTGGATGCAGATTGCTGCATTGACATCAAGGCGATGAAGACTCCGAACAACGGATCAGGAGCTCTGACTTGCTCTGGAGACATCCCTGTCATAGCCCCATTGCCGTCTATGTGAAATTGAAGGAGAGGAATAATGCATTGCATCCATTTTTTAATGCGCCCAATGGGATTCCCTATGGATGAGTTACCAGATCCACATCATGTGAAGCTAGGGCTCCACTTCACTGCCTGTGTGTTCCATGCTTAAGCGTTATTAAACAAACAATTAGCATTTAACACTTGCAGAAAGAGACGTTAATAGGCTAAAACTGGCTAATTCTTGACATGAATGTAATATGTAGACATTTAAATACCCAATTTCTCCTGTTGTTTGACCAATTGCCATTGAAAGAGTTAAATATTTCTATATAGCTCTTTCAATACAACATGGGGAAAATGAAGACTGTATAACAAATTGTGTGTCACCAAAGAGGTTAAAATATTTTCCTGTCCTCAGGAAGCTAAAAGGCTTAAATCTTTTCATAAGAATGATAATGAATCCGTAATGACAGAAAGCAGTGTATTTATGACCCTAACTGTTTAATGGATGTTGTGTCTCCCTGCAGCTGCTTCACATCTGTATCGAGGGCTGGGGAAACTGGCGCTGGTCGGAACCCTTCAACGTGGACAACGCTGGGACATTTATCCGAACGATACACTACAAGGGCAGGACTGCAACTCTCATCATAAAAGTAGAGCAGCTGAACGGGGTGCAAAAACAAGTATGTCCTTAGCAAATGATGTGCTTTGTGATAAAAGTTCTGCCATAAAGCAATGAAAATATGGCGCATATTTCCGTAATAAAGTAAACCACAACAAAAAAAATCTTCAGTTTTTATGTCAAAGCTTAACACCATTTTAAAGTATCCAGGAACCATTCTTTCCCTGTGCCCTGGTAATTTTTACCACTGGAAATGAAAGTGATGGAAAGTCCAACTTTTTACAATAACTGAAACAAGAAGGGAAGGTAAATTCTATAAATTGGGCACCTGTGGCCACGCCAACTGTCTAAGATTTCCAAACGCCCTCTTGTCAGACGTAATGGTTAAGCAACAGCAACTACCATCCTTCCGGTCTGATGAGCCCTGACCATGAGTAAATTAAATAAGACAATCATTAAATAAACTTGAGTAGAAGTGAGCATGTATTCTATGTGAGGTGCGTCCCTGGCCACTGTCCCCACAATTCAAAAATAATACCACATGAGGAGTTCTGCTCTAGGGGTTGAGTGCCAGAGGTGGCCAGCCTCGGGGGACTTGGCGTGACCGGAAGCCAACCATTGGAATCCGCACAAAAAGGATACATATAAAAAGCAGCTTTATTAAATATAAAAGTACTGTATTTTGCGGACTATATGACCATAAGATGCACCCAGTTTTAGAGCAGGAAAACCAGAAAGAAAAAGAAAATATTTGAAGTGTTCAAATCAATTGGGGGAAAAATCCCCTGCAGTACTACATTTCAGACACTTGCCGTCATATTACGGCATCTTTTTCGCACATCTGGGAGAGGGGGAAGTTTTGCACTGCTCTCCTGATATAAACAATACAGTACAAATGGGAAATCTGGCCGTGGACGCATCTGCTATCTGACAGCTCATCCACCTTCCTGGCTAATCTTTCTTTCCGGAAGTGTTGGTGGGGAACCAAGGCACGTGGGTGGTTGGGTCTTCGGACCATAAGACACGGACACTTAACCTTTTTTCAGAGATTAAGATGCAGTTGCAGACCTTGTTATAGAATTATTTCGTGCTTGGTTGGTATATCCTCCAGTTGTCCTGCACTAAGCTTCATGTTTGTTTTACACGTGTGACTGAAACTACTGAAGCCAAACAATTAGGTATATATATATAAAATAATGTTATGTTTGAGCAGTGTTTATGATCTCTCAATAATTTTTTCATTTTATGCAATGAGTGATTATTCTATGACAATATTTTAAAGATTTTCTCTCTTCTGTTGGACAGATTACAGTATCGCCTTATATACTTTATTCCTATCTTCCTAGGTGGTAATCTGTGGAAGGCAGATCATTTGCAGTTATTTATCAGAGAGCATTGAACTCAAGGTAGTTCAGCACTGTGTAGGGCAGGATGGCCAAGTTGTGGTACAAGAGCATACCGACTGCCTGACGGAGAAGCATAAACTACCCTGCTATGTGCTGGAGAACAGTGAGCTTACAGAACTATGTGTACGGGCTAAAGGAGAAGAAGAATGGTCTCGGGATGTATGTCTGACTGATGATTCTACTGAGCACAGCTTCATCATTCAGGTAAGTGGAAGCCAAGCTTGGTCTGAGGTTTGACATTGTGGGGTTTCCTTTGTTCAAACAACTGCATATTGAGCAGTATCCCTACAGTAAGGTGATCAATATACTAATAATGTTATCTGAAAACCAATGCAGTAGTAGTTGCTTACAGCATGCTCTTAATGAACAGAGGATCATTTTCTTCTGTGGCTCATCATTTGTATATGTTCATTTAAGCTTGAGCTATTGATCTCTATAAATAAAAAAAATTTCTACAGATAGATATAATCACATAATGTTCATAAAGATCTCCATTCCAAAGCAATAGACTTAAGCAGTTGTGCCACACCCTTCACAAATAAATGTATGAAAATCCCAATAATGGCACGGAAGGGCCTTCAAAACTACTAGGGTTTGTCATGTTTTATAATTAAAAGACCTTTTAATTTCAATTATAATGCATGACGTTGATTAAGACCTCATTAATTTATAGTGCCTTAAAAGTCCTAGTAGTTTTTGGAGACCCTTTCGGCTGTATGACGTAGCACCTCGTTTTTTGGGGGGCAGTGATTGCCCTATCTGCAGATAGTGCAAAGTGACCTACCATGTGGTAGGTCCACTTTAATTGTAAAGCTCTTGAACATGGTATCATCACTAAACTTGCTGGAGATATAAAGAAAAGCTATACTACAAATTTTGACTTTGAACTTGGACAAATTCTTAACTGTGACACATGGCTTTGTCATTGAGCAAAAGGTTCAGGGTATGTGTATAATTATGTTCCATTATTGGAACTGCTGCATTCATCACACATGTTGATCCTATAGATATATACCGTATTTTTCAACTTCAGCGACAAAAATGGTATCACTAGAGAGCACACTTCGGCATCTCTTCTTCTTCCTCATACACAGAGAAGGGGGGGGGGCGCGGGGGGATCTGGTCTCTCTGCCTCCTCTATGCTGCATGTGTGAGAAAGCTGCCAGTGAGTGCAGCTTTCCCCACACACACACTGCATTGGCTATATCTGCGGGGATCTGTATATATAGCCAATACAGTTCAGATGGGAGATCGGCTGTGTGCAGATCTCCCATCTGCCGGGAGAGTTGACGGGGAGCCAAGTTGCGATCACCGGCGGCCAAATGAACGCAGGTGGTCTTTGGACCATAAGACGCAGGCATTGCCCCAATTATGGGGGTGAAAAAGTGCATCTTATAGTCCAAAAAATACGGTACATAGAACCTTACAATCTTGTTTCCAATCTCCTCCAACTATAATCAGTAAATATGTATTAACATAAAACAAGTTTAAAAAAGTATATATATAAAAGTATATAATCCTCCAACACACACTTATTGTTACTATTAGTGCATATTAGAGCCTCTTCAGCAGTGTAGACACAATTTCCCCATCTAGTTTATAGACAAAAGAACCTATTTTCAGACAATTGTGTTTGAAATAAAAACAAGATGTTTTCAAAGTACCAGAAATCCTTCACATTTAGATTTTGGCGTGAACTATTCAGTTACACTCCTCAAGGCTAAAAAAAACTTTCACTAACCAAGTATACAAAACGACAGATTTTGACTTTTGTTGGATGTTTAATTATGAAATTATTGTTGCAGATCTAGTAACAAAATACCATATTCATGCCTGCGAGAATTCTCTAATTGACCAAAATAGTCCTTTGTTTGTACTGTATAAATGTAATTCCATTCTCTTTGTGCTCCAGAAAGCAGCTCAGTCACAGTCAGACCCTCGCCTTACCATTCGCCCTCCAGTCGGTTGTTGCAGCACAGGAATTCAAATTGTCATCTTTACTATTTATTTTTTCAGAGGCTTGCCTAAACATCCACTGCGTGTGGGCACGGCTATATGTGTATTATTTATATACTCGGAGATTTCTGTTGACATTTTAGTTCAGAGATTTTCTTTTCAAATGTCGCAGGGTTGGGGAACATCCAGCGCAGTTACTGACATCTCTAAATAACTTCTGGGGACATTCCGGTGCCGAAGATCACTGGAGTAGTGTAGGAATGTCTACCAGTTATTAAATGTTTATTACATTTGTATAGCAAGCACTTTATTAAATAAAGTTACGCCAGTGGTTCCCAAACTGGGGGGCGCAAAGGTATTCCAGGGGGGGCGCTGGCCATCATTCTTAACTTGTGTTTGAATAGGGAGGGGGGGGGGGGGCTCGATAATGTTCCTAAATAGAAAAGGGGGCCCTGTGATGAAAGTTTGTGAACCACTGGGTGATGCTATCCAGTATTATAGCAGACAAATACTCAGAAACTCACAGCTTCGCTTTTCTATCATTTATAATAAAATTAATAAACAAACTGTGTAGTGTTTTAAATTAGATTTTGCCCTGCCTTTGGTGGCAGGTCATGTGGCTCATGCTGCCTAATGGGTCATGTGGTCTCCCAAATGGGAGGAGCAGTAATGATGCAAAGTTGACCACTGAAGTCTCCCAATGTTAATCTATGAAGATTTGTCAGGAAGCACTAAAGCTGGCCACACACGGGTCAATAAAAGTTGGATTGTTCCTTCACAGTGTGGTGATGCCACGGATGGCCGAACAATCATTTGGTGACTCGATGCACACCACTTTTCGCAATCGACTCCTATTCAATACTTTGGATAGCGATTGAACAGGATGGATGGATGGATGGATAAATGGATGGATGGACGGACATAACTTTTTTAGTGGGCTCCTCAGAGGAGTACCAGGAGATGGTGTTAGGTACTCACATATGTAGGGTGGTCTTCCTCACTGTCTGCCTCACTGTTCTCTGTGTCAGCCTCTTGCATGGTAGATTCTGCTGCAGATGGACCTCCCTGTTCCTGATTGATTCTCTCATTAGCTGTCTCCATCCACAGGTCACCAGCTGGCCTTGGGTCAAATGTAACTTTAATTTTTTACTCTTACATATGTCTACTCTGACTTTCATCCCCCAGATGCTCCATCGTACTATTGGATAGAAATTCTTAGAAAAACCCAGAAACCAGAAAATAATTGAATAATCAACTGAAATTTTCCAAAATATCCAATCACTGCTCCATCGATTTTATGTTCCATTTTAATCACTTTCGGTCAGTCAATTCAGGTAAAAAGGAATACATTTTCAAAGGATCGATTTAAACCAACAACTTGTTTACTTGATCCAACAAAAAACCTAACTGTGTATTCCCACCTTAATACTGGACATACACAGTTCAATTTTGTAAAAGATTCAAACATAATCGGCACCGTGCCTTGTTTACAGCGCCCGATTTTGCTCTAATCTATTATTTGAATAATTTGAGCCATCCAGGATTCCTTCGAGCCTGATAAACCGATCCCGTGCGGAAAAAGCTTGGCCAAACAGGCTTCTAACATGTTGGAAAATCTTGTTCGATTTACATGTCTTTGGTTGGGGACCATGCTGTGCCTTGATGAAGCTTGATAGCTGGGCATCTGTCGCTCAGGAATCTACCCGTGTATGCCCTGAGTGTTTCTTTCACTGTTAGACTTTTGTGAAAGTAGGACAATTGATCATGATATGGCCTGGGAAAATGAATAACTTTTGATGCTAGAGGTCTACTGCTTGTCCACACACGGTAATCATTCTGGGGTATAATTGAAATGGTAAGTTAAAGGTCTTTAGCTTGCCCAAAAAATGTGATTGAAGGTGATGAAGGTTGTGACCTCAAACATGAATCGATCTTAAGAAATTGGAAGTCTACAACTTGCCCATAGGTGGTTTCGTTTCTTTGGATATGTTAGGATTTGCATGCCCTCCACAGTTTGCTCAGGGTTAGTGTTCGGCAAGCAATTGGAGGGTCTGTAGCTTTCTCATAGATGGTGGTAAAGGTCAGGGTGGCTGCAAAACAAAATATCATTGCTCGGTTTTGCAGTAGTGAAGTATCTCGATCGCATTACTAGACACGCTACTGGGGAGCACTGCGCAGCTTGTGTGTGAGAAAATGTTTAAGCAATGCGCTCATTTACACACCCTATGTTCCTGGCTTGTTTAGAAGTTGGCAAGCCCCTTACTCTTTGATTATGTGATGTAGATATCTTACATCTGTTTGCTTTACTCTTGATATGTTAGACATGGATTTCCTGCCCTTCCAAAAAGAAAAAAAAAAACTTTCTTGACACAATAAATTCCTCCCTTATTGCGATATTCAGCAGACTTCGTGTTCACTGCATCTTTCTGAGTGTCAGTGGGGTCTGGGGTGGGTGTGGAATGTTTGCATGTGTCTGGATTTATTGGCTGTGGAAGATGGCATTCACGTTTCAGCTTGGAAATCCTGTGCAGCGATAGGGTTGTCTGTATGTATAAGTCCACCTATGCCATTAGGCACATGGGTCAGCACGCATCAGGCTGTTTAGCAGCAGATGTCAATTTTTTTTAAAGGGCTGAGGTACAAGCACAACGCCCAGTCCCTTTCCCATTTCTAGACCATGGGAGATAGTAGACTCTAATATTGACCAATTCTGTCAAATGCAAATAGACCTACCGTACATATATGTTTGTTTGGGCTGTGGGTAGGAATTCAAGCACCCAAAGAAACACTGTACACTTTGTGAAATCATACAAATACCATGCAAAGTCCTTTAAGCAAAATGTTTTTGACTTGTGAAGTACTCTCAACAAAAACAGGGCCTTACATCAAATGTGGATCTGAGCTATGCTCCATTCAAAACTATTTCATTCGATTTTCTGGATTAAATCCAGGTTTCATCTATTCCGCATTCTGTCAGCAAAGGCTTAAGCTGAGTACACACATGTAGATATGGACCAGATCAATGGCTGTTTCGAGCACTGTGCATGCTTACGGTCGTCAATGTCCATTGCTTTGCATGGAACATGGTTTTTACTGAAATCTTTTCTGCTACTCTAAAACTAGCCACACACGGCTTGATGAAGTAACAGATTAGAGGAAAATCGGGCGCCGTGTGCGCTCACGGCTCCCAATGTTCCTCTTATCTTTTACTTTATCTGAGCCATCCATGGTTCCTCAGGATCAAGGAACTCCACCAAACATGTTGGAAAACCTTGGTCGAAATCCATTGCATTGAATATGGACAGCGCTGTCCCCATCCAATGTAATGGACAGGCTGACAGCTAGCTGCACACACAGGCAGCCGAGCCACTTACACAAGCTGTGTGCTCAGCTAGCTACTCTGTGTGTGTGAAGGGGCGTGGCCAGCACAGACCCAGCTCTGCCAGAAGAGGAGGGAGCTGGCTGCGAACGGACTGCTTTCCCCAGCTGGAAAAGCTGTCTGCTTTTCAGGCTGTGGATAGACCCGGGGGACCGGAAAACCGGGTCCCTATCGTACAGTAGTTGATGTGCCCATTGGGTGCATATTGATTACTGTCCAATTGATCGGCGATCAATCACAGCGTGGTGATTGCACAAGAATCTACCCATGTGTGGCCAGCTTAACTCATTCTAATAAAATCACTTGATTTTTTAATTCTTTTGTAATTTAAATGTGAAAAGCCTGTTCTGAGCGTTTTTTATAGTCTGTAATGTGTTGTTAGATTAGAAGCAGGAAATGAAAGAAGCTCCCAGATAAGCTCCTTTGTTAATATCCGTCTTATTGCTCACAGGTGCCATCATCAAACAGAACCATTATTTACATGTGGTGCACGCTGCTAACCTTGGAGGCTGACACTCCAGCACAGCAAAGAATGGTGAGTAATAAATAGCACAACACAGTGACCTCCCATGTGCTGGAAACCATGAAGGTCACCACAACCTTAGAAGCCACAATTTACTGCATTAGGCAGCTGGATAAAGCACATAGTAATGTCATTCTGTTCTTTGTTTTTCAGATCGTGTTCAGCCCCCTCTTTATCATGAGGAGCCATCTTCCTGATCCCATTATTATACACTTAGAAAAGAGAAGCCTTGGCCTAGATGAAGTACAAGTGATTCCGGGAAAAGGACTGGAAAAGCAGCTGCAGAACATCGAGCCAGACCTTACACACCACCTAACATTCCAAGCAAGGTAGATCTTCTGTGTGGCCGAGAGATGGCAAATACTGTACATATAATTTAACTATGAATATGGACCATGTCTGACTTAATCAGAAGAACCAGGTTCTTGTGCACAATTACATCACTTAGTAATAAAAAAAAAATGCAATTTCCTCAAACATGCACATATCTTGTCACTCCACCTTTAACCGCCCTAGCGGTCAGGACGGCATCATCTCGTCCAGCGCTGCAGCTGCACTGGACAAGATGATGCCGTCCAGCACAAATCGCGGCTCTGGGAGAGCATACTCACGCTGTCCCGGTGTCCCCATACGACATGCCTCTTCGGATGCTCGTGTCTTCCTCTCCCCCCCCCCCCCCCTCAGAGTGACGTGATGATGTCACTCGGGGAGGCGGCGGGAGATTTGAACAGTAAATATCATGAAAGCAGTTTTCTATGTAGAAAACTGCTTTCAAACTGCACCTATGTTACACCAGGTTACAGAGGGTTAACTGCAAATGGGCACATCTGGGGCACCAGTGACTTTATTTGGGCGAAACATTATTATAGTCAGGATGTCTATTAGACCCTTGTACAGACATATTTTGGGAAGTTACAAGCCTACAACATAAAGAAAAATTTACCATTGAAGTCTATGGTGCACTTTTGGTACAGAAATCTGGACCGCAGCAGTGCGCTAGGGAGGTTAATAACCAAAGCTGCATCTCCTGGGGCAGTGGTTGTCAACCTGTGGGTCAGGACCCCATTTTGGGTCAAACGACCATTTCACAGGGGTCGCCGAGTGCACTGAAAGCATCAAGTGGGGTGAGAAGTTAGGAGAGTAACACCCCTCCCTGCTAACTAAGGAGAGATGGTGAGTTACTCTCCCTTTCTAACTTCCCACCCTGCACATAATTTCAGGGAGGGGACATTACACTTACCTGATCTTGCAGGAAGTGATATCCCGGAGTGTCAGTTCCACCTGCACTTCCGCGTTCCAAATACAGGAAGTGACACTTTACAACATCACTTCCGGGGCTACGGATCTTAAAAGAACCACTGTCCTAGACTGCTGCATCTCACCATAACACACATGTAATGAAGTGCATCAGATATCTTTACCTCCTTAAACTGTTTACCATTTGACCATATACTTTTTTTTTTTACTTCTAGAGAGGAAGATGAACCTTCACAATGTGCTGTTCCAATCTCTACAGCTCTGATTAAACAAATTGCCATGAAAGCACAGAATGAATACTCTGCAAGTCAAATCATTTCAGACTTTTATGGAGATTGCAGCACTCTGCCTGTGTGGCCCTACAATAAAATAGATACAGACAGGTAGGTTTCTGCCTCTGCAGTATTCAGTCAAACACCATGAAATCTTGTTCTGTTATACAGATTTGCCACATCAGTCTCATTTCTCAGTTGCTTGCCTCATCATAATAGAACACTTCCTCCTCTGTCACTGTTAGGCTAAATTTACACTGTCGTTCCCCCAGTTACTTCCAAACTGCAACAGCTTGGGATGCGACCTGTCACGAGCGGCTGCAAACTTGTGCAGGCACTCGGGGTTCATTTTAAAAACGACCCCATGGTATAGTGGGCAAAAGCCCGGAAACTGACCGGCGGACGCCTAATGTTGCATCCAGCAGGTTTTGTGAAAATTGGTCGTTAACGACTTATTTGTTTAATTACAGTGTAAATGGAGCCTAATGATGGCAACTTCAAATAATTAATTTAATCACATTTTCATTACACATAAGTGAACCTTCCAGCAGGGTTCCAGGCAGCAATAAAAGCATCACAGTGGTTCTAACCTCTTACCACTCTCCGTATATTAAGGAAAAAGCATAGTTAAACCTTTTTTTTTTATTATAAATGTAAGACTAAGCCAAGATTTGATGTTTGACAAGAAACTGTATATGGGGAAGCCAAGGATTTGTAACGAAATAATGAATATCTGATAACCAAAGTACACATTTCTGATTTGATTAGCGTGTTTTAGTACCTAATGAAAATTTTAAACAACAAAAGCAGCAGCGCCACCTTCCTGTGGGCCAAGTGCGGTGCAGAGGTAAACTATCCACGCTCCTGTACTTCCTATTTCGTTTTGAATTTGGAGACTTTTATAAATTAAGAGATGTTTGGAAACATTTGCTTCCCTCATGTCTGTTTTTTAGTTAATTGTTGACTATAAGGTGTTCAATGTTAGATCGCTGAACAAGAAAAACATCCTGTGTTGCATATAATAGAATACATTTTCCAATTGGATTGGTATTTCCGCTACATTTTAGCTGAACTGTAAAGACATTAATGATAGACCTCTCCTGAAAATGTAAAAAAAATATATATAAATATATAATAGACAATAATACTCTGCAGAAAATAATACATTACTAAACATATTTTTTATGTAAAAATAGGATGTATTGAAAACAAGATTGTGTGTTCAACATCACACTGATTTACAGTAAGCAGGGGAGGATGATGTCTGAATTTTCCTAACACAAAAATGTGTGTGTGTATCTTACAATAGTGAGTACACTCCTGACATTGTGTTAAAAAGTTTATAGTTTACCCCAAAGTCCAAATTGTGCTCAATTTCCCATTTTCCCTCCCAGTGTCATGTGACTTGTTAGCATTAAAAAATCTCTGGTGTGAATGGGGAGTAGGTGTGTTAAATTTAGTGTTATTCTTCTCACACTCTCACTGGTCACTAAAAGTTTAGCATGGCAAACTCTCTGAGGATGTGATAAAAAGAATTGTTGCTACACAACAGATGACTTAATACGTGTGTGGGGACCGACAGATGAGCTGTGGAGAGCAGGTGGATGTCATCACGCTGCTCTCTATCGCTCACAGCATTGGCGGGCACCCTTTGTGTGCCGAACGTCAGTTTTGACGGGGATGCCGGTCCCCATTTAATTTATTGGCATTGGCCCTGGATTTATGGACATGTCCGTTCCCTAGCTGACCGAGCTTTTGGGCAGCTGGGATCTGTCGCCTCATGTAGGCACCCGCAATCTGCGGCCGATTTAACTGACAGACGCGAGTGTGCACGCACATTGGTCGGCGGCAAAAACGGCCGCCGCTCGTTGCGTGTGTGGAGACCATAAGAAGATTGCCAACACCCTGTAACTGATCTGCAGCATGGTAGCCAATATCATACAGCGGTATAACAGGACAGGTTCCACTCTGAGCAGGCCTCATGGCCCACCAAAGAAGTTGAGCGCACATGCTTAAACTTGTAAGGCACTTTTACCAGAGTTTACTGACATTCATATTTCATCTGAAGGACAGCTCTTATATTCTGGTGCTAGGCTTTATTTCCATCTGCAACTCTTTCATGAGGACCACTTCTAGATATGGGTGTAGTTGGTTCCCAATGTATGTGCCACATCTGAGTTGGCACCACTGAATATTTTTGTAGTGATGAGGAAGGCATGAAGGAAGGAAAGTCAGCATGATATGTTCTTTTATCTACTGTATCAGGTTTTCCTGGCTGGTTACAGCATTTTTAGTCCTAATGTTATCTATATTTATTTATGTTTTTATTTTCATCAACTTGCACTAGAACATATGAATATGGAAAAATATATTTGCAAGGGTACTTGGGACAATTCTGCTTAAGGCTATGTCTCCAATGCGTTGTGTGCTCTGTCGGAGCCCTTGCGTTAAGCCCATGTGTGCTCCATGGGGACCATGGCGCTTAATGTAGGGGGTCCCGACAGAGCACACAATGCAGTGGAGACATAGCCTTAAAGAGAAAGCATGGACTTGACAAATATTGCTTTGATATTTGGTTTTGCTGTGCCTGGCTATGCATATTGTTAATTGATCAAGACCGTTCATTCGATTTTTTTAAAACATTCTGAGCTTTATGCATGTATATACCGTATCAAAAATATACAGCCTGGTAAAGCAGTAAATGGAAGGCAATACCTCTATACAGTTTTTTTCCCTAAGATTTTAGAAGATAAAAATGTGTGGAATGTTTACTTTGCCAAAAGAAGATTATTTTGCTTTTTTCATTTTTATTAGTTCTTCATTCTGTATTATCCTGAGATGTCATGGTATACTGTCTTTACAGTGGGGAGCACCTGGCTCAGTGGGACAGCCCCATGCGAGTGAAGCTTTCCCTGTGGAAACCCCATCTCAAGACCCTGTTGATTGAACTGCTCCCATGGGCTCTGCTTATCAACCAATCCAGATGGGACCTTTGGTTATTTGAGGGCGAGAATATCATTCTTCAAATCCCTGCTGGAAAAACCATCATTCCTCCTAATTTCAAGGTAAATACCCTTTTCACATTAGACATGTTTATTACATGGTAAAGCTGTAGATTTAATTGTCAGTGCATTAAGTGTTTTGTTATTTTGGGCTTTTGTAAATGTATAAACCAATCATTCATTTATTTCTTTCATTAGTTAGTAGTGGGCCTGTGAGACGTTAACCTTTTTTGCTCAGATGTATCTGGACCAAGATTAATTTTGACCTTAAGGGCCCTTTCACACTAGCGGTGTGATACAGTACACCAATGCAGTGTCAATAGAAAACCTGTGTACCTTAAACACTAGCCCTGCATTTTTGGTTTGCACGTCATGGAAAGCACCCTGCTGCACGCAGCACAGGTGTCTCACATATACTTTGCAGCACACTTCACCGGTAACTGAATCAGTCAGCAGCCACGGTAGTGTTACCTCTTGCACACGTTGGTTACTGGCCAGAAATTGCACTACAGCCTATATGGCTGCAATGGGAAAGGGCCCTAAGGCTATGTTTCCACTACAATAAAATCCCTGCGTTTAACGCAACTTAAATTCATCCATTGCTAGTGAATGTAATTGTTTCCACAGGCTTGTTCGGGATCCGTTGCGTCCATGTCTAGTATAGGAGCACATGTCAAGAACACATACTCTTGCATTTTTGACTTGCACTGCCTGCATTGAGGGCCATTTCACACTATATGCCTTGCGGTGCATTTTACTGCACGCATTTTTACATAGACAATCAATGTTACATTTTTTTTTTATTCCAATAAATTTCTATTTAATTTTTACAAATATAAACATAGGTCAAAGTAGACCAAACATTATCAAAATGACAATAGAAAAACATAGAAATGAAAATAAAATTATACATTAGAAAATATAAAAGTGAAAATATTCAGTACACATACAAAATTTGGCATAGCAAAAATAAAGTGACCCTCGCGTTCAGGTGGATGCGTTAAGGTGGACGAATTAAAGCAGTGCATCCCTTAACTCGGTGGAAGCATAACCAAACAAACACCTTTCTATAGATTTATTTCCGACATATTTAATCCCTGACACTGTGATGCTATAGTAGTAAGAGCAACTGCTTCATACACCTGCCTATAAATTCCATCTGTACATTGACATAAAATGTTGCAGCTACCTGAATCCACCTGGCTGAGGGTACTGGATAGAAGCAGTATATAAAGTTAATTGCCATTCATTAAATGTCCCTTCTTCCTTCAAACATCTTTATTGGCATCACAACCATTATATTATGCCTGATACATTGTGCAGCAATTACATTCTGAAATACTCCAACAACATTGTTACTTAGTGTGTAATTAAAACATTGATGTTTCAATAATCCTTAAGAAAAATCATGTAGGATAATTACCAGCAGACCCCCTCCTGCCAGTCATGAGGTGCTACTCCCCTGCTACTGAAAGAGTAGATTGTTAATAAGAGATCAGTAATGTTTGTCTGCTCCTTAACACTTTAGTGGGTTGAGTCTTAAACTTTTCGGGTCAGAGGTCAGGTCTTGGTCAATGGGCAGCTGTTTGCTAAATTGCTACTTTGTTTTTATATGATGTCAACACCGTAGGTAAAGCATAGCACTGAACTAAGAACACAAACAAATCTGCTAAATATTAATAGGTCATCCGTACATTTCAATTAATTGAAGTAGTTACATTTCAGTAAATAAAAGTTTTATTAACTTTTTATTGGTAAAATAAAGTGCAAAACCAAACCTAGAAAAAACAGTATACCATATAGAGCTAAGCGATACATGGTGATCGTAGTGAAACATAGATAAACTTCGCCAAATTAATCAGATAGATAGATTAAAGATAGATGAACTCACAATCAAATGAATGGAGCTTGGGTTGATAGTTGTCAGATTTATTTTCGTTTTTGTACTAATATATTATAGTTTGCTATAACTATTATATTATACTTGATATGTATAGGGTGTGTATACTATAGATATCTTATATATATATATATTATATAAACATATATATATTTATATATTGTGAGGCGGCTTAGCGGTAGAGCGGCGAGGTGCGGTACTTATGAATGGGGTGTCCAGAAGGCGAAGGAGGGACAGCCACACAGGTTTTCAGATTAAATCACACGGGTGGTTATTGGTGCAAGTCTAATACAATGATTACATCCAAGAAGGCCGAAAAGTCCAGAATCACCAGCAGTCCATAAAACAGACACATGAGTTTTTCACACAGGTACAACAGCTCCCCAGTAACACAAAGGACTGGTTCAGGGTGGGAGACATCTGGACTGAGCAGGGTGAGGGGGTTTTATTAGAGCGGGAACACACCCTACTAACGAGCTAACGGACACAGCTGGTTTAAACCTGTACCAGGCCCAGCAACTCAGCTCCCTTGTGGTCAGATAGCATAGTTACTAGCAATATTGCGATATCTGGGACACACATATATTCCATACTGGATGCAACCAGGAGGATTTGGACAGGCTTCCGGTCACAATATATATATATTAAACTATTATATAACTACAGGGAGTGCAGAATTCTTAGGCAAATGGAGTATTTTGACCACATCATCTCTTTATGGCATGTTGTCTTACTCCAGCTGTATAGGCTCGAAAGCCTACTACCAATTAAGCATAGTTAGGTGCTGTGCATCTCTGCTTAATGAGGTGTGCGAGTATGATTAGGCAACGTTCCTTCCTTGGGCAAAATGGGTCAAAAGAAGGACTCGAAGGATTAGAAAAGTCAAAAATAGTGAGAATCTTGCAGAGGGATGCAGAACCTTAATAAATTGCAAAGCTCTGAAGTGTGATCAAGCGTTTCATTCAAAATAGTCAACCGGGGGTCGCACGAAGCGTGTGGGAACCAACAAAAGGCGCAAAATAATGCCCATGCTCTGAGAAAAGTCAAGGCGTGCAGCGATGCCAAGATGCCATTGCCCACCAGTTTGGCAATATTGCCAGGAGCTGCAACATCATGGAGTGCCCAAAAGCACAAGGTGTGCAAATACTCAGAGGGAACAAAGCTGAACAAGACACACAAGCGTGAAAAGTCAGAGACTGGGCCAAGAAATAATCATCAAGACTGATGGTTGTTAAGGGTGTAGGGACTTGTATGAAAATGAGAGTGAGTCTGATGGGCCCAGATGGATGGGCCCGTGGCTGGATTGGTAAAGGGCAGGGAGAGCTGCAGTCCGACTCAGATGCCAGCAAGATGGAGGTGAGATGCTTTGGGCGGGGTATCATCAAAGATGAGCTTGTGGGCCTTTTAGGTTGAGGCTGGAGTCAAGATCAACTGCCAGTCCTACTCCAGTTTCTGGAAGACACCTTCTTCAGCAGTGGTACAGGAAGGAAGTCTGTCATCCTTCAAGAAAACATGATTTTCATGCAGGACAATGCTCCACGACACGCGGCCAAGTCTCAACAGCGTGGCTGGAAAAGAAAGGGTATATAAGAAGAAAACTAATGACATGGCCTCACTTGTTCCCTGATCTGAACCCCATTGAGAACCTGTGGGCCATAATCAAATGTGTATTTACAAGGAGGGAAAAACAGTACACCTCTCTGAACCGTGTCTGGGAGGCTGTGGTTGCTGCTGCCACGCAATGTGATGGTGAACAGATCAAACACTGACAGATCCAGGGATGGGCGCTTTTGAGTGTCCTTGCAAAGAAAGGTGGCTATATTGGTTCACTGATTTGTTTTTGTTTTGTTTTTGAATGTTCAGAAAGGTATTTTGGAAAGGTGAGATGTTATATTGGTTTCACTGGTAAAAATTCCTAATTGAAAATGGGGAAAGTGTGTTTTTTGTTAATGTGCCTAATAAATTTGCACGTCGTAATAGTACTGACACAACACGTATCCCCCTAAAATAGCTATAAAAAAAAACCAAACTAAAACACTTCCACAAATATTCAGCTTTGATATTACTGAGTTTTTTGGGTTCATTGGGGAGAACATGGTGTTGTTCAATATAAAATTATTCCTCAAAAATACCACTTGCCTATAATCGGCCACTCCCTGTATAAGCTATGACTAATAGCAGTTATTTTTAAAAATTAGAAATATTACCCCGCCATCCCCTCCTACTCAAATTTTATGACATCTGGTTCTAAATCCATAGACATCAATAAGCATTAAAGGAAAAAGGGGGTTGGTAGACCACACCAACGAAATGATGGAGGTACCCTCAGGGACTTTAACTGCAAATTAATAATCGTTTGGGTCAATGAGGTCAGTAAGAACATATTTTATTCATTCTATGTAAAATATGTGAGTACAATCCTGAACCATACACATACAAAACCTACACTTGTGGCTAGCCACCTCATCTCATCGATTTGATATACTAACCCCCTTTTTTTTTTATATATGTGGGATGTTGGCAAAATCAGTTGCTAAGATTTCTCACCCAAATTCTACTACTTAATTAATAAGCATTAGTATCCAGAATGACAATAAAGCAGGCAACACAAGTCTCCATGCAAAGCAATGGACATCGACCGTGGTTTACGGTCCGATATGCCTGTTTTCAAACGGGATTGATTGGTCCCACTCGAAAACAGGGATGGCCGCATATGATATGGGCCAGATAGATGTCTGTGAGTGCACATGCTGTTTAAAGCGGCCATTGACCTGGCCCATAACTACACATGTGTACCCTTAAGACCTGGCTCACAATCCCCATTGTTTCCCCTCCCTCAAGTTTTCAGTGAGATTAGCATTAGGACTCAAGTGTAGGCAAGTTCTTTAGCACCAAACTCACTTAATTATGTCTTGGTACTCTGTATAAGGCTGGGACAGAAACATGTCCTTTCCTGAACTGTCCCCACAAATGTAGGATTGTCCAAAATTTCTTCATATGGTTTTGTATTAAGATGCCCCTTTACTGGAACCAAGGAGCCTAGTCTACGCTCTTATTAACTATTGTCCCTTCTCCACCATCCTTTACAATTGACACAATATAGTCAGACAGGTAACGTCTTCCCGGCATCAGCCAAACCCAGACACATCTATCAGATGTTCCCAGGAAAGCGGGAACATAAACTCTATCAAAACTCCATAATTGTAATTTTCCAATCCTAAAAGAGGAGTTCTAGAAATGTATCAATGTGGAAAAAGTGAAGTTATGATCTGATTTTTGTTTGTTTTGCACAAGTCCTAGAACATTGTTACATTGTGTACCCAGTGACGCAACGCGCCAAATCATTCATCATACTTCTCCTTATTCCACTAAACTCATTTCCAATCCAAACACTTATTTGTTTAGGGGGGGGGGGTCTTCATGGCAGTGAGGGATAGATGCATATCAAAGAATACAACAATATTTTAGGAAGCAATAAGTAATGTCACACCAACGGGGCATCTGGTTGTAGTTTGTGTGTGGATGGGACTCACCCAAGAGTATAGGCCATTTGTCTTTGATATAGATTGCCTTTATGTACTAAGCTTGCTTGTATGGGCATAGAAGACATCAGGGAGTACAACATGTAATCGTACTTAAAATCCCATTTGTAGGTAATGCTAACAGTACCAGTCAAGTACCACTCCACTCTGTGTCCATTCCTGTCTGATGATTGTCCATTTTGTGGTCATAAAAATGTCTCTGGTCCTCAAGGGGCAAAAAAAATCACAATAATACAATTCATTATTACAAATTAATAATCTCATATTACAATGAAGTTTTATATTTTGAACCAGGAGAATCGAAAATCAATAGAGCTGTGGGGATGTGGTATGACTGTATATTTATTGTATAATATATATAATATTAAAATAGTATTCTCATACTTAGATATTCATTATTTGTCATACAAGAACACAGAGGATGGTAATAATAAGTTCTGGTATTCAGTGATGTCTGCTCTTGGCCATACACGGGTTGATACCCGATGTAGTGGAGCGCAATGTCACCATGCTGTACTCGCACTTTCGTCTATTGATTGGCATATCAATGCGAACCACTTTGCGCAGTCAATTCCCGTTCGATACTTTAAAGTAATGTCATTTGAACAGAGATTAACCAACATGTTGGTTGCTTGTACGATTGAGCTTTCTTCAAGGGGGCTAGCCGAGTTGGATTTGAGAACAATCAATCACCACAAATGCACACGGTGATCAATTGTTCGGGAATCTAACTAAAAATCTACCTATGTATGGGGACCTTAAGACTAAATACCAATAATACAATTTAGTTTCGCTGCAAATAAAGTCCAACCTCTGGCTTGTACCTATATAGTTCTTTAGAACACTAGTATATTTGTTCCAGATGTCTTCTTCTCTCTGGTCTGGAGACTTCATGGGTCCTTTAATCTTCTTCTCTATCCAGCATTAAGAGGATCTGTCTCTATTTACATTGCAGATTTGGTTAGTCTGAATACACCATGTAAAATAATTGCAATATCTGTTGATCCTGCCAGCCAGTGTCTTTCAGCTACCTTTAAAGGACATAACAAGAATACGGAGACAAATCATTAAACACTGTTGGGCAGTTGCAGTGACTTTATTTTATTCATATACTTTTATCGCAAATGTTAAAATCGTCTGGGTGCAGCGTGGTGACGTTATCACTCTGGGCTCATGCATTCATCGATCGAGCGGGTATGGAACCCTGTATGGAGACCTTTAGTAACAGCTGATAATGCTGCTGTCCATGGCTCCATCTTCACTTAACAGATACCATGACATGAGTGACTCTACCCTAAGACAAGATGTGTGTTGTGAGAAAATAAATGACAAAAGACAAAAAAAAACTTAAACTAATACAATCACCACATCTGAGAAGTTCAAAATATTATATTCTTGAGTTAAGATGTTCTTTAATGTCTGCTATGCCACGTAATGTCATGGCACTGCTGTCTATCATCCTTCTGTGTATAGCAGAGGATGGAGCCTTGACGCTCGGGACCAACAGGAAGTGGATTGGATAATGCTGGACATAAGTATAGAAGAGGAGGAGTAGTAGTAGTAGATAGGCGTGCAGGGTAGTCTGAGGGGTACACCACCATATGGAAGGTGCAGGACCTGATTTTAGCTTACATTTGTTTGCTCAAGCTGTTTTTGGACTTTTAATGTTATTGGATGTGGCAATCAAATCTAATTTTATATAACCAGGGTCTCACTGTAAATTAGTTTCTTCTACATTATGAGGCACTTATCTATTCAGATGTAATTATTCTCACTTCTTAGCCTTGAAGGTTCTAAACATAAATATTGGATGTTAATCCAGACTATCAATTAATAGCTGCATGTGTGGTTCCTGTATAGGACATATAACTGTGACAACTTGCTAGTCCTGAGCCTGACCCGAAACAAGGTTATGGGTGGTTGTGGAAAATACCAACCCTCATCCTTGGAAGCTTATGATAACAAGGTCATACGGAGAATTTCCAGTGTTATTATTATTATTATCATCATTTATTTATATAGCGCCAACATATTACGCAGCGCTGTACAATACATTAGAGATACAAACACACAATAACACACAGGTACAGGTATGACACAGGAGGAGTAGAGGACCCTGCCCGGACAGGCTTACAATCTAGTAGTTCAATTCATAACATAAGCAGTTTACCCGCCCCACCATACACCACTCCGCATGGCTCTGTTTTCTGTATGTGTCAATCACATTACTGTTTCTATTCTATAAGGTGACAGTCCATTATGCTGGCAGACATCATAGTAGCTGATCCACTCTTGCCTGCTATATGATATCTGCTCTACATTGCTGACCAAACATTCAGTAGCTTGTTTATTTAAATGAGAGGGACATAGCCAATACAATTCTATCTTGTATTATATCGCCAATGAGATTTCAGGTCTCTCTTTTCACATGTTTGAATTTCATTGCTCTTTTAAGTTTGTTGTCAACACTGGCTTCCAATTATCCAGAGAATTAAATTCAAAGTTATGTGCCTTGCTTATAAATAACTCCTCATCTCCTGTTCCATTTCCAACCTGGTGCATAAATTCACCCCTAACCGCCCCCTCCGCTCCTCCAGTGACCTTCTAATCACATCCCGACTCAAAACATTATCTTATGTGCATCTTCAAGGCTTCTTAAGGACCGCTTCTACTCTCTGGAACTCTCTCCCTCGCCCCATTATACTTGCTTCTACCTTCTGCACTTTTGAAATAGACCTGAAAACCCACCTTCAGTCTCACCATCTTCTCATTCCTTACATCACAACCATGAGAGTCCCATTCTCCCACCTATTATATACTATGTTTCCCAACCTATTAGATTGTAAGCTCGATTGGGCAGGGTCCTTAACTCCTCCTGTGTCATATGCTTTGTCTGTGTGTTATCTTGTGTTGTATCTCAATTCTAATGTATTGTACAGCGCTGTGTAATATGTTGGCGCTATGTAAATAATTGTTAATAATAACATCTGTTGCAGTGAAGTACTGAGTAGCAGCTCAATGTTGAAGAGGCATATTAGTTTTCAATTTTTTAAAATGCAGGGCACCATTTACATTTTTCTTTTTTAATTCTTTTAGAATTATTGGTTCAATGCGTGTTGATAATAGTTTTATATGTATTTATAGGAGGCTTTTCAGCTTGGAATCTACTGGGCCAATACAAACACAGTTCACAAATCCATGGCAGTCAGACTGGTACATGACATGACCTCTCCAAAATGGAAGGATGGGGATAACGGTGAAGTGGTGTCTCTGGATGAAGAAGGATTCGTCGATGCCAGCATTAAACTAGGAGCTTTTCCTGGACATCAAAAGGTCTGCCTATAAATGTGTTATTATGTCTTAATGAAAACTAACAACAACAAAAAATTCTACCCATAAGCTATGTTCCCACATAGGCGATTAATTGTCTGCGCAGTAATCGCCATTGATTGTATCCATCAGTTGAATGGGCTTGTCCTCACTTTTTATCGAAGCGATTAACCTCCCTAGCATTTCCAGCTTTTCACGACATTTTTTATGGCAGAAAAAGCCGCTTCCCGGGCAATCTTGATAGAGTACACTGTACTCTGCAGCGATTTCCAACTCTCTTCCCCCAGCCCTCTTCACACTGCCGGTGTTAATTAGACACCGGTGGTGTGTGGGGAGCCCCGATGACGCCGAAGAAACGGGGCTGGAAAGGCTCTGTGTGTCTGCAGGCACACGGAAAGCCGGCGGTTGTGCACGACCCCGGCACACAGTTTGATTCACAATCAAACTGTGCACACACTGGCTTCGGGCGTAATCGCCTATGGGGGTTAATCGCCTATGTGGGAACATAGCCTTACTGTGTGCAGCTGTATTGCTATTCCTAATTTAGTGTACATCTCAGGTATTTAGAATGTAGGTTCAGTTAGGCTTTATTACAATATTCTTACATTTCTTTAGTATTAAATATTTTTGTTTCATTTACATTTTATTTTTTTTATCTGCTGTTTTGAGGATTCTGAGGATCAAAAAGAATCCATTATACTTTTCTTTGTTTTTTTACAACTCATAAACGACTGTAAAATTGTGTTGCTTAAATTATCAATTATCACATTTTGTGTGACTTTGGTGCCTGCTAGTGCCTCCTAGTGGTTGTGGCAATGCTGCAGAGAGCATCACCACGTCTTTTGGCTAAAAGAGCGACCCACTGCCACAAGAAAAGGACCTATAATGTCACATGACTGCATAAAAAACCATAGCAGGAATATTTAAAAGTATGTGTAAGCTCAGAGTGTGTCCGGTTGAGTATGCTGTTTGTGTGATGGATTTCAGGTCTGCGTGTACTTGTGCATGTGAGCGGGCTGTCTGTGCATGTGTGATCTCTTTGTATGTGTGGATTCTGCACCACCTCTTTCTGCGAGCCTGCATTATTTTTAACTTTTTTAAGATGCCTTTTCTACATTCTTATGATATTTTGGGGTTTTTTATTTGGGGAGGTGGGTAGGTCCTGAATCCTGCTGTAGTAATATTATCATTATCGTATTGTTTTTATATAGCACCAACATATTACGCAGCGCTTTACAAAGCATATATAGTCATATCACTGTCTCTCAGAGCTCACAGTCTAATGTCCCTACCATAGTCATATATATGTAACTAACACAGTCATATGTCACAGTTTAAAGCTGGCCATAGAGGTCTAATTTTTTCATGTGATTTCTGAGAGTACAATGAACAGTCATTGGCCCTAAGTTAACTATTGTAACACACTAGCCTCTGAGGTTGCATATAATGTACCTGTGTGTGTGCTAAATCAATGATGCCTTTTTACTCAATACAAAACTCAGTACAAAAAAATCTGTATAGTACATGCATTGTGTGTAGTCCATATATTCCCCCATCCCTGTGTGTACAGTTCCTGTACTTTGCCTTCCCCCAAACCAATCCCGGTACTCCTCTGCCCAGCTCTGCAGCCCCCCTGCTAGCTACACACACCATGCTTCTGTCCTCCATTTCTGGTAGTATAAAACGACAGATCCCAGCATACTCTGGGAGTTGGCATTTTCTCAGCAGCCAGGACTTGCAGTTCTCTATTCCCAGAGTGAGTGGACAGAGGGCCAATGGGTGCAGCTGGGAGGGGATCTGCTGGGAAGGCAGATCTAACAGATCTGCTGTGGGCTAAGAATATTTGCTCTGTAGACGGAGAGATTATTGTTAACTTATATTTATATAGCTCTTACATATTATGTACATTAAATAAGAGTGGAGATGCAACACAAGCTAACATCACAGGTACAAACTTTAGGTTCAGTAATTGAACACTGCTCACCTGGAGCAATCGAGCCTGCTCCAAGAAAATGTCAGTCGGACAGGGATCCAACATGTTGGTAAATCCCTGCTTGTTCGCCATTACTTTCGATTGAATCAGCCAGGGATCGACCCCCTAAAGTGTTGCAAAGTACCAGAAGCACTAAGGGCGGTTACCCGTGGTTTGAATTGCTAGCACCCAGCGGTCTCCATCGATTTGTGGCTAATATGTCCAGTCCCACTCCCGCCACTTCCTTCCTGATCTTGCCCAAAGACAGTGAATGGCCGTGGTTAAAGAATCCATGGATGGAGAATGGATTTTTAACCACGTCAATTCACCTTAAGGGCTGTGATCCCGGCCGACTGCAGCTGTGAAGGTGGCCCCATTGAAATGTATGGGTGCAATCTCTGCCCAAGTGGAAACCAGCCCTAATTGATGCATGTATGGCTACCTTTAAACATGGGAGGAGGGGAGTGCCTTTCCCAGTTGGGCTTACATCCAAGAGGTTGGGGAACAAAGAATATTATAGGTAGAGGGGGTGGGTATGGCAGCTTTACCTCCTGTCATGTAATTGGCAAACAAAATTAGGAAACCTTATCGATCTACTATAACATATAAGTAGACAGACTAGAGAATGATTGGTGCCTCGGTTGAGAAGCAGAAGTAAATGTGGAATTTTGTTTCAGGAATGTTAAAGATCTGTGAACTCGGTAGAGGTGGCCAGGAAGTGATCCGTTATTCCAATAATATTCTGACACTGAAAAGCTCAAAGCTATTCTGAATTGACAGGTACACAGTACAGGATACGCATATTAGGCAAGAAATGTTGGTTAGCCAGAACATCTTATGGGCCCTCTCTGAGACCTTGAATAGGTTCTTTGTTGCAGGGGAAAAATAAAATCTCGAATGTTACATTTGATATAAAAGTTGGGTTCTCAAAGTACCTGTGTGAATACTTTTATGCAGCTTGAAAACCAATAATATTTAAACAAAAATTATATTTACCTCCAGGGCAAAGCCGTTTCCTATTTTCACTCCTCATTTTTGCTTTGATATTTTGGAAAACCTTTTCTATTTTCGGGGGGTTATGTTTTTACTAGTGTAATTTTCGATGCTTAGTACCATTGGCGTTGTACACCTGCATTCCTGAGTCGTGGAACAACTTCATGAGTAAATGGTGCATGCTGTCCTAGTTTTATATTTCTTTTCACAGGGCTCGATATAGCGGAATCCATCCTTGCCATTTCTCCAGTTGCTTTTCATATGAAAATTAAATTAGTATCGTAAATTAATAATGCACCTATAACTTAGAATTGGCAATGGCAGCACATCCTTTAGAGGCCACAGAAAACAATTTGAGGTTTATAGACTGAATTAAATGTAATTATGGTTTATTGCAAAATTAGCCGGCAATCTCTGCGTTATGGATATATATGGTGTAAAAATGATCCAACATTTGAAATGCAGTAAAATTACTTTCATGGGGGAGGTTGTTTTTTTATGGGCAAGGTAAGGTACAACTAGCACTTGGTAAGGTTTCATGTTTTTTAGTCTTCAAGCTTATATTGAATATCTAGACTAGGAAATCCCAAAGGTGTTTTAGGATGTAGGAAGATTACATGTGCCCAAAGCTTTGTCGAAAAAAAATCAGTTGAATATAAAATGTAGAAGGCATTATATGATAATGTGGCATTAATGATTAGAAACCCTTCTGGTCTTTTCTGTGAGATGTTAACCTAAGCTCTGACCTAACAGCCAGACGGTATCCACACCTCCTATTACCAGCATTGCACTGTACAGTCCCCTTATCTTTTCAAGTAAGACCCTGTCTATATTATCCATACAATCTGGGCGGAATAAAGTTTCTTCCGATACAGCTCCCCGTTCCCTCGCCTATTGGCTCCGCGGTCTCCAAGGATCGGATGGGAATGTCTAACACTGTCGAGGATCAGTGACTATCAACACCTCCCTTCCCTTTATGTCCTGATGAAGTGACAGTAACACTGTGAAACGCGTTGACTGAAAAGCACATGACTATAACATTTTCTTTGTTACGTGTCAACTAAATGTAATAATGTACTAAACAATTACTTCCTGACTGCTTTTTATTTTATCTGTACTCTGGTGTTTGCCTTAAAATCTGTTGTCTCGATGACGCTGAGACAACAGAAGGACAGGGAATCACAGCAGAGTACAGGGTACTGTGCAGCGGCATTTTGTACCAGAAAAAAATTGTCAAACCGTCGTAAGACCATAGATGTTAATTATCGATTATTCATTATTCATTATCGATGAATGATTTTGTAAAGTTGGCCACTAAAGTCAACTGGTTGAGTCAACTAATCGTGTCTTCATAATACAGACATCATCTCCCCTTCCCTCCCCGCCAAAACTGACAGAGAGAGAAAGGCTTGTGCTGACTTTAATCAGCATGCACCCAGGTCAACACGCACACAGAGAGAGAAAAGGTCTTTTGTGTCTCTCTGTGTACACACCGACCAGAGCGCATGCTATCTCTGCCTCCGGAAGTTATGTCAGGAAGGGTTGACATTTTTTGGCCAAGGAAGAGTATTTTCAAGATGTGCAGAAACAAATATATATAAAAAATCAAGATAGCAAAACATTGGACACATGCAAAAAAAAAAACCTCCCTTTTTCTCCCCACTAATCAGAGGCAAAGACTGCATGTAGCCGGTCAGCATAGACATACAGGGAGAAGGTCTTGTGCTTCTCTTTATGTGCTGCAACCAGCATGCTAGTACACTCTTCTCATGAGACTCATGACTCTGCTTCCAAAATCGACTAGTTGCTTAATGCCTATAAAGTAATGTGTTCTATACCAGAGATGTCCAATTCATTACTCAAGGGCCACGTTTTCTGACTTTGTAAGCTATTTTCTACCTTACTGACTGATGTATGTTGCAGAAATACTCAAAATATGTTTGGAGCTGGTGTTTGGACAACCCTGCATACACTTAATGAAGAATTTGGGGCTCCTGGAACACCATTACTTGGCTATTTATTCCTGAACTGTGATCTTCGCCTTTTTTCAATAACAAAGCGCCATCTACAATGACATTGTAAAGATGGCTAGATGACCCGAGAGCACTGGATTCTCCACTAGTGGGATTTTGTATTATTCTTTAGCTTGAAAAATAACTTCCTGCATATTCATTAAGTATTATGATTCCTTGGCTTAGTCATGAGAGAAGTTTGGGGCCATCATTTCTGGTATCTTAGTTAGGGTATGTTTCCACATCCAACCCCAAAAATAATAATAAAGGTGAACATTTGTCACGTTTTGACTTCAGGCATCTAGCACCTACGGGGGGGAGGGGGTTCCACATCCGCCGGGACCTCTACGCTAAGCGCAGTGCTTAGCAGGGGTCCTGACCGAGCACATAGACTTTACTTCAGGGGTTAATGTAGCCAAGTACGTTAAACTCTGCATTGACGGATGTCTGAACAGAGCATCCCCCAGCCAGCTAAAGTGTATGTGATCTGTCGAGATCCCCGCCAAGCCCTGCGCTTAGCGTAGGAGTCCCGACGGATGTGGAAACCCCCACTTAGGTGCTAGATGCCTGAAGTCAAAACGTGACAAATGTTCTCCTTTATTATTATTTTTGGGGTAGTGACTAAAGTCAGAATGACACCCAACTAACTGTCATTCTCTGCCCTTTGGCTGATAATTTAAAGCGACTCTCCTATGACAGAACATTGTGCCACCTGGACTAAAGCATGTGGCTGTAATGGTAAACTGACCACAGAAGTGTGATTTATGGTTCTCCACTTCTGTATAACACCACATGTGTTACATTACTAATCCATCTTTGTTTTTTCCAGCTTTGTCAGTTTAGCATTTCATCAATGGTCCGAAACGGAATCCAGATTTTGCAGATTGAAGACAAGGCAATGATCATTAACAATACTTCATTCAAGATTTACTACAGCCCGCAGATGTGTGTTTCTCAGCAGCATTCTGATGAAGAGGTAAGAGCGGCGGTTATTTCCTGTTGTGATCTCCAGGTTTTCCTGAGCTACTTTCAAATATTTTAGCTCACTAAATTGTAGTAAATTACCACTAAATATTATATAGTTCACAAGTAAAGCCCACCATACACCTTCCATTCACTCTGTACAATTTCCTTTAGATCTACCAACAACTATGTAGTGCCGGGTCCTCCCTGATAGAAAACATAGTGATTGGAAGGTATATATCACTGATCTACCAACAACTAGGTAGTGTGCCAGGTCCTCCCTGATAGAATACATATTGTGATTGGAAGGTATATATCACTGCTATGTAGTGCCGGGTCCTCCCTGATAGAATACATAGTGATTGGAAGGTATATATCACTGCTATGTAGTGCTGGGTCCTCCCTGATAGAATACATAGTGATTGGAAGGTATATATCACTGCTATGTAGTGCCAGGTCCTCCCTGATAGAATATATAGTGATTGGAAGGTATATATCATTGCTATGTAGTGGTGGGTCCTCCCTGATAGAATACATAGTAGTTGGAAGGTATATATCACTGCTAGTAGTGCTGGGTCCTCCCTGATAGAATACCTAGTGATTGGAAGGTACATATCACTGCTATGTAGTGACGGGTCCTCCCTGATAGAATACATAGTGATTGGAAGCTTTAGAAAGATCCTCATATTACATGGTTTGGGTAGAAGAAAAGTTGATTGTACAGAAATTGTATGGTGAGATTGTAAGGTGTATGGGGGGAGTGGGGGGCTTAACTTTATCACATGAGAGGCCATTCTGCTTGCTGGGTTTGCAGTTTTGTCTACTTTTACTTGATAAAATTAAATGTTCTTAGCCTAAAATAATGTAAAACTAAAGTAGTCATCTTGTATAAGGACTGTTAAACTAGAATTTATTAAACTTTTGATTGGGTTTAGATATGCTTGTTTAGGAAATGGTTGTAATGTAAAAAGGTCACTGTATAATATTGCCCTTAAGGTACCAAACCCTGTGCCGTTACTACCATCAGCTTCTATCGTGGAAATAGCTTATGATAAATATACCTCTTGGCTGTGTGTTGTGCGAGCCATGAAGTCTACTTTATCCTTTTAGAATACAGCATACTGCCTGAGTAACTCATTACATGTCCAGAGATTTGTCACCATGCAGAATGTGACTAAGCATTTATTATTCAATCATTTCTATATGCATCAGGCCTCCTGGTTTCTAGTCTTTAGGCTAGGGCTCACTCGCTCTAACATCCCAGGGATTTTAGCGCAGTGCACAAGCCATCCATTGGTTTCAATAGGGCTGTCTATACAGCCCTTCATAGCCCCCAATCAGTCAATCCGAGCCTCCTTCACGTTGATGTCTACGAGGAGCTCCAAGCGCATAGTAGAGCCCTAGGCTTAAGCTGGGAACACACATCTCGATATAGGAGCCGTTCGAGGTTCCCAGGCAGCAGCGCGATAACGTCATTGCGCTGCTGCCCAACATCAAAGGAGCTGGAGACACAGCACTAGTGTGTCTCAAGCTCTGACTATGCTTTGCATGTAGACCCCTTGGCCCTCATGCAAAGCAATGTCTGATACCCCTGTTTTCAATCAATAGAAGAAAAGATAAAAGGGATACTTGGGACCCGATGTTTGCTGACTAGCCACATCCCAACTTGATATAGAGAAGGAAAAATAGAAAATGTTCCCCCAAATTTAAAAAACAGTTTGGGGATTCGGGACTTTAGAGGCAATATCAGACTTCAAAGGTACAGTTAATCAATTTTAATGTGCAATCAGACACAGTAAAAATAGTACATCATATATCATTGTCAATTACAGTAATTTGAATAGTTACATCACCATGATCAAAATGTCTTATACATCCTCTTAAATCCTCAACATGTTTCGATACACCAGCTTCTTCCAGAGGAATCAGTTATGGATATTTATGGATACTGTTTTTTCAATTTGGGGGAACATTTTCTATTTTTCCTTCTCTGTTTTCAATCGATCCCTATCGAAAATAAGGATGGCCGCATTAGATATGGGCCAGATAGCGGCCATTGAAGCGGCCATCAATCGGGCCCATATCTTTGCGTGTGTTCCCTGCTTTAGTCTGTAGCTTTAGCATAGCGCACATATTATTCTCCTCCTTGCCAAAGATGCAGCACTACCTGACTGTGTTCAGCGTTCTTTAGTTTGTTTTTATAAATTCCCCTCCTCTTCCTGGTCCTTATTGGATTGCAGTGGTTTGTACACTTTGAGGGTCTTTATATGTATTTTTTAGTCCTTGATGATGCACAGTGCTCACTATGACCATAATCTGCATTATACATTATCGGCTACATTTCAGGTCACTGTAGGGCACTGGAACAGCTGCATATGGGTCATACTGGAACCTGGACAGTATCATGTGTTACCATTCATGAACGCCATTATCTGTCTGTTATATGCTATAACCACAGAGGTTTTTTGGGGAAATATCTACTTTTCACCTGTTGCTTAGTCGAATACAACACAACGAGACCTCTCGGTGAACTATGTTTAAAGCCCAAGGAAAAATGATATCTTTGCGTTCTGTGTCGGAAATCTGGCTGTACTTCAACAATCCAATGTTTGGCTTCAAATGTCCAACTCATAATAATAAGTCAACCCTCTGTGGACTAAATCATCTGTTTCTTCTAATCAAGCTTATCTTTTTTTGTCCTTTTCTCCCCCTGCTTTTCCTCTGAAGTATGTGCCTGTACCAGACAGCACTGTGTTCAGCATCAGCCCAGCTGGGGAGCATAATGTCGCCAAATCCAACTCCGTTCCTTGCTGGGATCTCATATCGGATACCAGTAACTGTACAGCAGAAACATCTCCTCTCCAGAAGTACATTCTACTCAGCTTGTGCCACAATGCCACTGCTGATAGTGCCGAGTGCTGGAGTCTACCCACCATCATTCGCCAGGAGTTCCCCCGGCAGAGTGTCGCCGTGCCTATTGGAGACTGCGGTGGAAAGGACTTGTGCACAAAGTATGACGAACATTCCGATGTTTATCTTGTATCTGAAATAGTAATATGATCATTTATTGGTAGAGGTAGACTTTGAGTGCCCTTAGACAAAACCACAGCCTTAGAGTCATATCGATTCTTCCATTTTATGAATGTAATGATGCCGCCTGGCCTCCAGCAAGACATGCTTTATGCCATTATCATCCCATATTTATATAGCACCAACGTATTTCATAGCACTTTAAAGAGCATATATAGTCGTATCACTAGCTGTCTTTCAAAGGAGCTCATAGTCAAATGTCCCTACGTGCTGCCCATGTCTCACTATTAATTGTGACAGACCATTGATATACACTTGAAGCAACACATAACATTTGTTTTACTAACACAGGCATATGTCACAGTCTTAGAGATTCTTAGGGGCAAGCCAATTAACTTAGCAGCATGTCTTTGGAGTGTGGGAAGAAATCGAAGCCCCTGGAAGAAACCCACGCAGACATGGGGAAAACATGCAAACTCCTTGCAGATAGTGTCCATGCCAGGATTTAAACCTAGGACACTAGTGCTGCATGACCAAAGTGCTAACCCCCTGAGCCACTGTGCTGCCCACGTCTCACTATTAATTGTAAACTCCAGACAGACCATTGATATACACTTGAAGCAACACATAACATTATATACTCTGTACATCACACACATGCCATACATGACATGACATAATCATTCTGACATGCAAGTAGTGTGTCTAGCAGAGTCTCTAATGACTGTTGCTGAACTTTTTGGGGGTATATTTGTTTGAACTCCCAGTCAGTCCCGTTTTCCCATCATGGGAGCCCTCAGAGAAAAGAGACCAAGGGAAAGCCCCAGAAGAGGTCACCCAAACCCTCTCACTCAAACTACCTAAATTTCTCTATAAATATATAAATAACTTCAGTATGGCATATATTTGTATTATGTACGAGTGTAGTTAATAAGTGCTTTGAAAATAAACAGATGGGACAGGAAGGACTAATATTACCTTTATAATGACAACTGGTGTGTTTTCTAAAATATCATGAAGTCCAAATATAGTTTCAAATTAAAGGAAAAAAAATGAAGTAATACTGTTGGGCTCGAGACATGTCTTTCATGATCAGACTTGCATGGACATGGAAGGGACTTGAATTCTATTATATAGATTCCAGTTAAGACAGAAGCATCTGTAATTATATAAAGATATGGATTGACCCTTGACCTTTTCCGTCCAAGATGGTTTCCTTCCAGTTCACAGATCAAATGATGGATTGTTGGCCAGCTTGATGTTCTGCCATGCTGGGTCAAATATCATTAGATTTTGATGTTTTATAACAAGGCCACACACACTGCGAATACACTGGCATAATGTTCAAGAATATGAGTATTTTGAAGTCAAATCGGATGTACATGTAATAACAAAGGTTCTCTTGTTGTATTAGATTTTTATTTTTACTTTAAAACAATGTTTATTGTATTTAGGATTGAAACCCTTTAACTAGAAGGTCAAAGCTATTAGTACATTGACCAGATCTTGTAAAAGAACTGTTCTGCCATTTTATTTGGTAATACAGTATGATCCAGCTGAACCTGTGACATTTATTTTACAATTTCCCTGTCTTTGAAGGGCGGTGGTGTTGACATATCAGGAACATCTTGGTGTGACCTATTTAACCCTCACTGAAGACCCGAGTCCTCGGGTTATTATCCGGAACAGGTGCACTGTTGCGTTACTACTGAAAGAAAATATCAAAGGTATGGATTTCCAAATGGTACGCAATATATTCACACAGATTTGCCTGTCTGCAGACTTGCCATTTATGAAGTAAAACCAAGTAAAACAGATATGAAAATAATAAATGTAAATTTAATAAGAAGTTACATTTTCCACAGTTATTCTGTACCATTAGCACCATACTTTTTTTTTGTTTTTCTGAGTCTGTGTGCCATGTTCATTCTGACAGCCAGATATTGCTTTTATCATCTCAAATGTGGCTTTAAAAAAGTCTGCACTGCCTTCAAATAACAAGAGTTATGGCTTATGCCCACTATGCGTGCAGTTCAAGTTGTGTGACGCCTCTTCATCTGGCAAAGCTATCCCTAAAGATAAAAAAATATATACTTACTTTCCCTCTTCCTCGCTACCGCGCCACTATACCTGGAGTGTCCTGTTCTCCAGCATGTAAGATGGAGCCACAAGTTTCTTCAGGTCTCGATCGTGTTACTCTGCCCCTCCACAGTCACTGTAGTGGCCTTCGAGGAAAGGAGACTTGGAGAAGTAGAAGTCACTGTTGAAGTCTACCTTCCCAAGTTCCCTTACACCCGGAGTCCACCATGTGCCTTGTCACTGGAGGGGAGGAACATCGTCGGATATTGACAGTTTTTTTTTTAACCTGCCTAATTATCAGTACTTTTGGTGCCAATAATAGAAAGCATATAAGAAGGTAGTAGGTCTGCTTTAAAAAAACAAAAAATGTTCCTCATCCACCTTTGGAAAAAAAAGGCCTCTGCACCTTTGCATGCGATCCGCAACACAACATTTGGCCTTGTGTTGAAAACAAAGGAGCATGCTAGTGGATATTATGTGGTAACAGTCCAAAGGATTGACCAGGAATCCGGGCGCCTTGATTTCCATCCAGCTGGTGCCCAAGAGCATTGTGGTGATGTCACCATGCTGTGCTCAAACAGGTCATCTGTCGAGCGCCCGTTGGGACGTGGATGGGCACCTTTTGGCTTTGCTATGTATATGTAGAGCCCATCTAACACTTTTTATTCCACGGGATAACAGTGCTTCTCTTCAATGTTATCTACCATAGACATTCTGAAAATTTCATACAGCTGTAAAAGCTTGTTATTCTTCAGCAATATAAGTTGTGAAATCTGTTATTCCTTTGGAAATGGCCTTAGGAACAGTAGGACAGTGTAAGCTTACAAGAAAGTAAATGTCTTTTTGGGTCCTTTTGGCCTCCACACTCGATTTGTTATACTGTCTGTGAATTACCCAGATGTTGCCCAGATACACCTTTCTGTGATGGGATCAGGATTGTACTTTGGTTTTGGGGTAACCAGCTTTAAACTTGCAAATTTACATTTGTCTCTAGACTTTGTAGTAGACTCTTTTTCCGTTAGCCTGTTCCTTTACATACAATATCACCATTTTTTTGCAGAAACCCCAAAGTTTGAAGTATATTGTAGGAAGATCCCAGCGGAATGTTCAGTTCATCATGAAATGTATCATCAGCTCTCCAGCTTTCCAGACTGCAAAACCAAGGATTGCCTCCCTGGCATCTACCTGAAAGTCCTAGCATGTGATGATACAACGCCTGAGTGGAGTGACCTGATTGACATCAACAGCCAAGGCACTCAGGTAACACCATGCACTTAGGGTCAGTGGCATAGGAACCACCATAGCAGTCATAGTGGCAATATGGGTCCCATAGCCACAAAGGGACCTGCTGCTTCTGGCTGTCCCTAACTATAATGGGGGTTCTGTAACTAACTATAAGTAGGACTCTATGATAACCTATAAGGGGTGTCTCTGTGACTACCTATAAGGTGGGTTCTGTGACTACCTATAAGGGGGGGGGGCTCTGTTTCTACCTATAAGGTAGTAAATTTTAATGCTCAGTTTAATTTTACCTTATTGAGGTGGGAGGTTCAGCAGTGATTTGGGGGAGGGTGGTCCAGTAGGAAGGGCAGGTATTGGAGTGGCAGGTGGGGGGGGGGCTTAAAAAAAATGTTGTCTTGTATTTCTTTAGACTCTCCTGTAGATTGACTGTGTGTGATGACATCATCATGCACAGTTACTTTGGATTGGGGACTCATGGGACCAAATGGGCCAATTTGGCATCCGAGTCGCGGTGATAGATCCGCCGTGACCGCAAATCGAGACTTCTGTGCCCAGCTTTAGTGTTCGCTTCCTGCAGCTCAACGCTTCGTTCTTTTGGTTTGTTTGAAGTGAAACTTTGAGATTTAAATCTATAGTGTGTAGATAAGTGTGTAGCTTTTTGCACTTGGTATTTTATTGCTGTTTAATTTGTTCAAGATGAACACAAACAGCTTTGAGAAATGTTTATGATGACATGAAAGATTTCTACGTGTTTGGTCAGAGGTGTAGTCTATTATTTGTACATGCTGATGTGATATTGCCATCTGTTGCTACATGTCAGGGCTTTACATTCCTTTTTGTTTTATCTCTCCTGCATTGCTGGATGTTGAAGCAGAGGGGATATTAAACAAAATAAATGTGTATACTTTGTGACATTTCAGAAGCTTGGTTCACTTACATACATCCACCGGGATGTTACTGAGAAAGACTTCTGACATCTGACTTATCTCCATGCTCCTGCAATGTAAAAAGTTAAACTTTACTTGTTCTTTACATGTTTCTTATTTATGATGGTTAATGTTCCCATAGGTGGTTTTCCTGACGGGCTATGGCTACGTGTATGTGGATGTTGTCCAGCACTGTGGGGCAGTGATCATCACACTAGCACCCGAAGGAAGAGCGGGACCTGTTCTGACAAGCCTCAACAGGTATATATTGATATCAGACAGTACAAACCCTGTGGTCATTTTATGAGGAAAATTGCGTACATGTTCGTAACATATTTACCTAGGGAAATTGCATCTCTGTTTGCCTATTCAGTGGTTATGGTCCAAGATTCCAAGAACACCAACAATGTAATAAGGCAACTAGAAGCAAATAAGGGTACACCAAATGGTATCCCTAAAAACAGGAATGGGCAAACTAAGGCCCATGGGGCTAAGTAGGTCTGGTTAACCATGGGCACCCCTGTCTTCGAGCGCCCATCTAAACGCGTATCGGCACTTCTTAATAACTTTATCTTAATTGTTGTGTTAAATATTGTCAGTAAATCTGTTTATTAAGTACACACACAATTTTTGTCAGAAATGAAAAGGTGTTCTCTGCTGCACGGGCTTCCTATATGCTTTTTAGCTCGCCTAGTTCTTGTCATGTACTACAGAACAATTACCGTATATTTCGACTATAAGATGCACCGAACCAAAAGACGCACCCAGTTTTTAGAGCAGAAAACCAGAAATAATAATAATAATAAATAATTTAATATGTTTTCACATCAATTGGGTTAATGCAATTAATTTAATTAATGCAATATTCAATTTAGCCAGTAGGTGTCACTAGCAGCAGTACACACACACACACAGAACATGACGTCACCTTTTCACTGATCAGAAGAGGGGGGCAGGAAGCTGTCAAGTCTTCTGCTCTCCCTTTTGCCGATGTTGCTGTCCCTGTGTCCGTGGGAGCTGCAGAGTGATTGAGCTGCGGAGTGCAGTTTCCACAGACAGGAGAGAGGGATAGATGGCAGTTCATCTATCCCTCTCTTCATTGCTTATGCCAGCAGGGCTATGGGCTCTGTTGGCATAAGCAATTATACAGTTCAGATGGTAGATTCGGGCACCAGCCCGCATCTCTCATCTTGACAGCTCCTCCAACTCCCCAGCTAATCTCCTTGCCGGGAGAGCTGGCGGGAAGCCAAGGTGCGACCACCAGACCATAAGATGCAGGCACTTTTTCCCCCTGATTTTGGGGGGGGAAAGTGCATCTTATAGTCCGAAAAAGAGCTGGGCCTGTTCTGACAAGCCTCAACAGGTATATACCAGGTACAAACCCTGTGGTCATTTTATGCGATCCAAGAATGGGAATGGTAAAGTTGGTGGTAAAGGACACCTCTGAGGTCTGACACCACTTAGTGCACATAACAGTCCAGACTATTTCTGGAACATCAGTTGTATATTGTTCTGTACTGCTATACATGGCTTGTGTCTGTGGATGTATGTTTAGTATATTATGGGTATGACTTAATGTGTTCTTTATTTTGTTCAGGATTCAGAATCAGAAGATTGTATTTAGGTCCTTCATCATCCAGCTCAGTGTTGGGATTTATGATGATGTCACAAACTACAAAACTTCCTCTGAGCTTATCCGTCTGACACTGGACAATGTGTTTCTTCAGATGGCACCCGTCACTAGCTACCTACGGCAGCCCTGTCGAGAGTTACAGGCGGACATGACCTCCGGCATGCCCACCTTTTATAGCTTGGAAGTGTACTGTGGAGATTTACAGTTGGACAACCAGCTGTACAGTAAGTCACACTTCCACTTCCCTGTGCTGGTGTGCCAACAGGAGAGAAGTGAAACTACCAAATGGCCAAAGACTGGTGGCCTCCACATGTCTACCAAGGAACTAGAAGAATACAAGGAGGCTTCATTCCTCAAGCTCTTTGTTACGCTTTCTGCAGAGCAAGATGTATTTGAACTTAATGAACTGAGCTTTGATTTAAAGCCTTCCCGCCTCTACGTGGAGGATACTTTTGTTTATTATATCAAGACATTATTTGACACATATCTTCCAGATAGCAAAGTTCTGCAAGGTCAAGTAAAAGTTGCTGGCATTAGGCTTACTCCATTCCTGCCAGAACAAGTCAAGCAACATGCATCAGCATTGGTCAGCCCAGTTAAACTCAGAAGACTAACAGTGCAACCTGTTAACCTACTGGTCAGCATCCATGCATCGCTGAAGTTGTACATTGCCTCGGATCACACTCCTCTATCCTTCTCTATGTTTGAACGTGGACCAATCTTCACCACTGCCAGGCAGCTGATACACGCTCTTGCCATGCATTATGCTGCAGGTGCCCTCTTCCGAGCAGGTAAGCAATTGATTATTGGAAGCTAGAGATCACTTGTATGTATATAATTATTGGTGTAAGGACATTTCTACCCTGGTCACAAAGCCTATAGCTTTTAATAAGAAACCTATGGTTAGAGTTTACTCAAAAAGCTGAGGTTACCAGTATATGCCCATTGCTTTAAAACTCCTTGGTTTTAAACATTTTGTCATGAGCAGTCCATTGAACATCAATGTACATGTCAGCAGATTTTTTTCGTGCACAGTTTTTAAAGTTCAAATGAATAGGGCACATTACTGCCAGTGTGGAGATAATGCGCCTTAAAACACTGGCAACCTACCTGCAAACAAGCAGGTTGGGCATCATGGACGTGACCCGCCATGTAGACACATGCCCTTGTGTGATTATGCTACCCTTGCATATATGTGCCTTCTCTGAATTTAACCTCCCAGATCTCCGAAAACCCTTAGAAGTCCAATTTTATGTGGGGGTTAGTAATTTACCACTCAGAATACTTACCCTACAAATTTCACACCTCTAACTGCAACCTTTCATACTCATATTAATGTTTGTCTGTGAATATTCAATGGACATATACATAATAAAAACTGGAACAATGAATTATGCTTTTCTAAAAAAAAGTCATCTGGTAGTGTATACAAGATAAAGTCAAGCTGTTTATCCCTCTGAGCGTTTGCCACGTAGCACGTTTTTTTCATAACCGTGCCACGGGCAATCGCGGCGGAGCTCAATATGCTCCGCCGCGATTGCCTGCTCAGCTCAGGGTTCTAAACATAAGCCCGGTGTCACTGGAGACGCCGGACTTATGCTGAAGAAAGGCGACGCCCCTCCAGTTTGACGGAGGTCTATGGCGCTGCCTACCCCCGCCCCCTTCGCGTCACCGGTGACGCGATCGGGGGCGGACCCGGAAGCCGATGGTCCAGACCGCCGTCAGAAGACGGCGAGACCCTGAGTGCGGCTGCAGTTAACTGGGGCTGAGTTTCATGATGCATGAAACTCAGCCCGAGTTAATTCGGGCCAAACGCTCAGAAGGTTATACAACTACTTAATGTGTTCACGTTTTACCCTCATGAGTGAAGAGTTTTTATAGCTCTGAAACTGACAAATCCCCAAAGAAGGACTAATAATCCTTGCATGATCTGTAAAGTTTTTCCACTTGCTGTGTCTTCAAAACCTCTGTTTGCTGCACGTTATCAGAACAAAATTTAAAATGTAGCCATATTTATCAGATTGTGGAGAGATTTACATTTGATGGTGACAGGGTTTCTTTACATTGTTGTTGTAGAAGAAAATAAGGCTTGTCTCTGAATTTCTGCTGCTTCTGTGGCACGGATCTCATCTAACCATAATGTACAGTGTATGTTGATTCCCAAATAAAAGTAGTACCCCCCTAACCACCAACGTCTTCGGTTAGTAGTACCCTGTTTCCCAGATGATAAGGCACTCTCTTATATTTTTTGAAACGCCAAAATATGCCCTAGGCCTTATTTAATTTTTTATTTTGATGACTCTGTGCCATTCATTGTCCCCTTCTGATCACTCTGTGCCATTCATTGTCCCCT
>CM070036.1:17358039-17368543 GCA_036250615.1 Ptychadena robeensis | reverse complement strand
CCCCCCCCCCCCCCCAGTTTGGGAACCACTGATCTAGTGTTTTTTTGTTAAGTTTGATTAATTTTCAAGAAAGGCTTACAAACCACATAGACATATAAGAAGAATACAGTCAAGGCACCTTGTAATACCAGATACACAGTACAGAAGGCATATTCAAAGGAGTGACTATTAAGGCTCCCATACATGGGTCGATTTATCACTCGATTCTTGACCGATCAATCACTGCATGCGTTCATGAGATCGATCGGCGATCCGTCGCGTTCTGCCCGCCCTGAACAGTCGACCAAACAAAATCGGTATCAACTAAATTCGGATCGAACATTGAACCGACATGTAGTTTTTTTTGGTCGATTGTTTAGGAATGGAATTATGTTAGTGGACCCACAGCCCTATGCAGCAGCTTTCCAATAGATGGATTTTGTGGAATCGGCCATTTTGGAAATCGGCTCATGTCCAAATAGACCACAAACCAGATTCCCACAGTGGTGTTCCATTGATTCCCGATCCGATCAATCACCAATTCCACAATTGCCTGGAATGATTGGATCGGGAATCGATCGGTGACAAATCGACCCGTGTATGGTTTCCTTTAATGTCCACAGTGTATTTGGCAAAATCACAATTGGTCCCCTGAGCCCCTTAAATGTGTTAACCTCAAATAAGGGGTAACTGCATAGTGAAGAAAGGGCGGGAGGGGCTCAGGAGTTCGCAGAGGGGGTTTGCTGGTTTTAATAGGCAGTCAGTAGTAATTACTCAACCATCCCCTACCTCCCCCATTTGTAGTCAATGGATGACCACTGGCGAGAGCTGCTTAAAAGTATACATTGAAGGCCTGTACTCTGACTGTACTCTGTGTACTCTGACTGCAACCAACACAATCAGTTAAGGGGTTATTGCCAAAAAGTTTAAATGGCTTTTAAATAAAATCTTGTGCCCCTTAACAACTTCTATCTAATTGCAAGTGTCTTACAAGTTTCTAAATACACTGGACCCTTGACTTACAAACTTCATTCCCAAGGGTTGGTGGTCATGTCAAGCTGGTTCTAAGTCAAGACAATTTTTCCCAAGAGAAATATTGAAAATGTCCATAAAGTGTTCTGAACCTCCCAAAGCCCCCCTTACCTTGTTTCCCTGAAAATAAAGCATTCCCTGAAGATACGGTACCGTAACTCTGGAGGATCAGAAGGGGTTACTAAAATGGTTATCCCACCCTCTCAGTCTCCTGTGCCTATTTGATTCCCCCCTCTGACCCCCCTGTGTCATTTTAAGTCATCTCCTCACCCTGATACCCCAGTGCTGTATTCTTCTTCATGGAAAAATAAGACATCCCCCGAAAATAAGACTTAGGGCATCTTTGGGAGCAAAAATTCATATAAGACACTGTCTTTTTTTCGGGGAAACACAGTAACAGGGAATAAAACGCATTGCATAATATGTGTAAATTACCAGAAACACCAACAATTTTCCTGATGTTCTCATCAAAACTTTAAGATTTGCCCAGGCAGAAACAAAAATTGGTGAGATGGTCCATTATGACACGTTGGACTTGTCAGATCCCATGACGTCAGATCCCATGATCAACATTCTCATATTTTTTCACAGTTTCTTTTTTCTTTTCACTTGTGATTACTTCCTTCCTTTCTTTCTTCTGAGTTAAGACTGCAGCCTACAAATACAAATGTGGAAACATGTTTTAGCCTCTACACTAATTCTGGTTTGAAGTAAAGACGTTGTAAGTCAAGCTGGTTGTAACTCAAGAGTCCACTTTATATCGACTCTCCAGTGTATATTTGGATAATGTAGGGCTTGTTCAGTAAAGCAGATAAGAATTCCACAGGTCAAAACATGATTAATATCCCCAGGAATTTTTATGTGTCTTTAACAGAAAAAGATGTAGTGAGTAGTGTCACAAATTTTATTGCGAATATCGGCACTTCGATAATTTGCAACGATCTTGTGCTATATCTTCGTAATCACGAATCTTCACATTTTTTTTAGATCAGTACCCTGGACTACTGTGCATTGCGTTCACAATATGTGCATGTACAAGTGCTGATTTTCACAATAAAGTAATTATTAGTTTTCATGTGATAGTGTTGATCTCGAAAATATTGTGGATATCAGCTTTTTTTTAATTCAAAATCTTGAATATAGTGCTATATATTCGTAATCGCGAATATTTGAGATTCTGGGGAAAGGACCATGCATTGCATTCACAATATGCACATGTATACGTTTTAATATGAGGGTAATAATGACTGGAGATCATTAATTCTGGAATTTACATAAGGTACATAAAAGTGTGATATTTTGCGTATACGAATATTGCCTTTGCTGCTCATCACTAGTGAGCAGGGTAAGTAGAAAACAAGTTTCATTCATCTCAAGGATCAGCTGAAGCTCAGAGAATCATCTCCGCATTTCACTAATTTATTAAGGACAGTCGACTGTCCTTCCACGGCCTGGTCAACTATCTGATTGTTGGAAAACTCCTGGGAACGTAATTCTTGCATGCAATACTTTCCAGTTCTCTCCACAGGGTTTTACATCAGACCCACTGTGTGTAGCTGACTGTATCCAAAATTGTTATGTTGTCACTGTGTTGGGGTACAGGATGAATATTTTGCAAACCGTAGTTAGGCAACAGCTGACATGGTGGCAAAGACCACGGCCTTTGGATCGCAAAGATAACGGACTTCACCATGCCAAAATGTGATCATAGTGCAGCTACGAGAGGGAGAGTGTCAATCTCGGGATGAAACAACTTTTTGGCCAGTTATCATGTAAACAGTTGATGTAAACAAACTGATGATTTGATTCCCAATAGTGAAGCGGTAAGTTCATTTTACCATGTACAAATGACCTTTGTAGTGCATCCAGTTTCCCTGTACGTGGTCTGGTGCTTGTCATAGAAGAGATTTTGGATGCTGCTGTCTCACATTCCTCATCTCTGACACACAGTGATGAGCTGTCAACCAGTTTAGGGGCAGAACAGGGGATAATAAAAACATGAGGTCAGAGTCAGTGTTGAAATAAATAGATGCATCCAAGCAAAATGCTGTTTTGTGGTGAGTGTCAAATCAGGACATTCTCTGCTTTTATATTTAATGAGGTATTTGAGAGTCCGTAAAAGCTCACTCTCAAGTAAGCTCATCAACTTCGAGGTAATGGAGGTTTTGCCACCTATTGATCAGCAGTTGTTGATTGCATGTCTACATACCATGCGTCATGTGGCCGCTAATGATGTACTAAAGTCCCTTCCAGTTCTGATTGGACCCAGTTTCTTTGTTGAGTTTCAACTGGACCCAACTGCTTTGGCTTCTTTCAAGGCTAAAGGTCAATGATGAGTTCTCAGTTTACATGTATTAGAAAAAAACAAAACTGCCATGTGCGTTGTCCATGTTCAGTCAGCTAATCATACTACCTTCCCCTCACAATATCAGAATTCTCCTTATCAGAAGTCAGATTTGTCACTAGTGACTAGAGATGGTCGAAGTTTTTTTTTTCGATTTCAAGTTAATTGCAAAGCCCCTGAGGGGTTGGGGGTATACTACAAAAAAAGTATATCTCTAAAGCTAGCCATACACGTGTCGGATTCCATGGCCAATTGATCACTCACCCGATCGATTCCGGCGATCTCAGCGGGAATCGGAGCTCCGATCAATCAGCCAATTAAGAGTATCCGATCGCTGCATACCACCTTGTCCCACGGATTCCTGGACGATTCCGTGTCCGATCACTTACTTCCCAAATGGCAACGCCCCCTGATGTGTGCAGAATCGGATCAGAAAGACCAACATGTTGGTTCTCTGTCGGATCCGATTCTGAGCCCCCGATCAATCGGACGCGAACGATCGGACAAGGTGGGCCGCACGCGATTCCGGCATGATCGTTTCGCGTGCACGCGCCCGGAATCGATCGTGCCGGAATCCGGTGGGAATCCGACACGTGTATGGGGGCCTTAACACAAATAGTTTTTGCACAAATTAAGTTCAAAGTCAAGTCAAAATTTTGAAAATCTGAATTTCGACTTTAACTTTGAACTTAATTTATGCAAAAACTACATGTGCTAGAGCAAAACTTTTTTTTTTGAAAAACTTTTTTCAAATGTTACCACAACATCTTATCTACATCTCCAGCAATTTTAGTGATGATACCATTTTCAGAGGCTTTGCAATCAGCTCACAAAGTTAGCAAGTCGAGAAATTCGACCATCTCTACAGTAGTGACCCCCAACATCAGAACTAACATAAGGAGGATTCCCCCTTTAAACTATTCCTTTCATGAAGCATTCATTAAAATAAAATTTCCAGTTTTGCAATATAAGCCGATGACATTTATACACCACAAGGTTTGTATTTATGATTACATAATATTCTTTAGAGCCAAGTCAGCGATAACTGGACTAACTGGTGTTGATGTACAAGTCTGATACCAGGATGAGTGGATTTTGCACCTGAATAATGAAAGTTGTACTGTAGTGTATGTGATGCATTGTATTACATGCTAATGCAGGGTGATTTGGAAAGAGGTTGTACAGATATGAATAGGATAGCAGTTCATGTTATATTTACAGGTATCTTCTTCTATGTTTAGGTTGGGTGGTCGGATCTCTGGAAATTCTAGGAAGCCCCGCCAGCCTGGTGAGAAGTATTGGAAATGGCATAGCTGACTTCTTCCGCCTCCCCTATGAAGGTCTCACCCGAGGACCCGGAGCCTTCGTGAGTGGAGTGTCCAGGGGAACCACGTCCTTTGTCAAGCACATTTCTAAAGGTATGTAAGACTTATTGTTATATTAGTTGTGTCAAGCTGGTACTAATCTGTACTGGTCTACCTGATGTAATGCTTTTGGATTTATTACAGCGGAACTAGCAGGAGACACACTGTATTGTTTGCTCTATGTGCTTTTTTTCCTCCAAAATCAATTTTTTGTATTATTAAAGCCTTCTATGTGCACACATCATCAATTAACAATTGGTGCCAAAAAAGTGCACTGGGTGACAGGCTAAGAACCGCATCTCCTGGTCAGGGGTGGGCGGCCGCGGAAGAGTGCGGACCGCGCCTCAGCCGCCCCCCTGACCGCGGCAGGTATGAGCCCATTGTATAGAATGGGCGTGGATATATCCGCGCCGTGGGAAACTGTGGGCTTCTGCAGAAGTGGAATCATAGCCTGATAGAGACGTATTTCACACTGGAAGCTCACCCTGAAACAATTTACATGGGAGGAGTCTCCAGCTGTCACAGCACGTAATATATTCACTTCACCTGCAATTCTGTAAGCAGAACGAGTGGCTCATTAAGCATGTATATTACCTGCTCCAGGGTGAACTACCAGAGTAAAGTAAGTCTCTATAAGGCTTTAAGAAGTGGCTCTGCTCCTAGTAAAAACCAACAGTATGTTCCAGCGCTGCCCCTGTTTAGAGATGGGAAATATAAGCAAATGCTGAAACATCCTGGGTTGGTCCAGTCCTGCACTCCCTGCTAGAATGTGCTGTATATGCACTCGATATATAAATGAGTTTCTCTGTAAGTTTTCTCCCTAAAACCATGGGAGCATCTTATTGTGCACAAAATCCAATTCTCCTGTTAATGGCATGCTAAGTAATTTATTCCTCTACCACGTCTGACCATTACCTCTCATAGAGATCACAGTACTGTGACTCTTGCTCAAAGACTGGACACATGATGTTCCATAGAGGTTAACAATGGCAGCACCCCTCTCCTCTGTCCCAACCATTTTACCTTAAACACACTCCCCGTCAGCCTTCTTGTAGCCGGATTCTGGGTATACATAATTACACAAAGACCACGTCCTCATGTACAACACTCCTAATCCATTCCGTCACGCTGAATTATTGCAGGGACTAACCAGAGCTGAGATTTTATTTCCTTGAGCGTGCAGGTAATAGAAATAATAAATAAATCACGTCCCTACTATTATTATTATTTATGTGTTCTCATATATCGGGAGAATCCCCCTCATTCCAGTACAGTGACATGGTGTCCTTTAATAACACTTATAATTTTGGGGTATAGGTTACACACAGTCACAGTCTTTTCTCTAATAAACATTTTCTATCCATCTTCTATGGGAGTCTTCCAAATCCAATGTGCAGGCTGACACCCCCCTCAGGAGTAACGTGATGCTGCCTGTAGATCCTGCTGCACGTGATGAATGTGAAAACATTGGAGATATTTCAGTATTCCTCCAAGCTGTTAGAAATCTTACCCCAGGCGGACGAAGTCTGCTTCACCATGAATGTGTAACACGTACAGGAATATACAGTAACACGGTCAAATAATGGAAGTGAACGTTGGCAATGCCAGGATCTCATCATGCTTTATGTGTATAAAGCAAAAACTGTTATTCAGCCAATCAAAGAATAGTACTTCTTACAGAAATACTAATAATATTGGTTCTTAGTTCATGAAGTGAATTAAATTTATATACTGTAGTTTGTGAAGTTTTTACATGATGGACACATGGTTTTTCGAAGGGTGCTGAATTTATAGTTTTATTATTATCATAGTGTGTCAGTCAGAAGGGCTCAAATGATCACTTTTTGTACAGGCTGAGGGTTCAGCCCATTTTGGGGTACATTCTAGATGTAATGAATACTTTTTATGTCAGAAGTACTCACTATTGCTCACATAGATTTGTGATTTTATTTATTTGTGCTCAGTAGAGTCACACAAGGAACTGCAGCCCTTGTATAACAAAGGGACGCATTTCTCTCCATCTTAGGGCTTGTTTCCACAGCGTTTTTCAATCTGTCAGCGGAAGGGTGCATCCGTCAAGCATCCGTCATCTTACTGCATGATGGGGGAAAAGGGCTAAAACGAGGAAGTGATGTCACTTTTTTTGTTTTCAGAAAAAAGTCCTTCACTGACGGATACAATTCAATCTCTATGGGTGCATCAGCGCACCCCTACGTTGGCCCTTACCCCTCCGTTGGCCTCTGTTGCGCCAAAACCGATGTAGTGATCTACGTCGATTTTAACGCAACGTAGACCAACGGATTGCACCGACTGATGTTGGGACAGGCTCATTTGATATAATGGGCTACGTCAAAATCCCTGACACCGTGGAAACTAGCCCTAATACATTCAATGACATCTAGCTAAGTATGGCCATCTGTCACCAAACCACGACTATGCTAATACAGACAATGTAGAACAAGAACAATGCTGATCATGTCTTCCCAGTGCTTCCCTCCTGTAAAGAAGTTTTAAGTCTTAAGTCGTGAACACACATAACTTAAGCAGGGAACACACGGCTCAATATACAAGCCAATTGAGATTCCCAGCAGTAGCGAAATTACTTCATTGCGATGTTACCCAACATCGAAGGAGCTGGAGGCGCAGCACTGCTATGTAAGGAAGTGTAATACAAGTCCCACCGCTTGTGCTTCCAAACTTTACTGTTTCTCAGATGTCCATTACCTGTAGAATCTTCATCGTTTTACCCTTTATTTTAGTGCTAGTTTTTGTTATTCAAGCACCTATGACGTTCGCCCAGTTTTTCTTTTGCAGGACAAATTGGCTTTGAGTGGCTTACGTTGTAGGAAACCTTTTGATGTCTTTGTTAACAGATACCTATTACAACATTGTGTTTTATATCTATCATATCCCTAAGACCTGTGTTGTGACTGGAGCTCTCTTACTTTTAGGTACACTCACCTCTCTGACTAACCTGGCCACCAGCTTGGCTCGGAACATGGATCGCCTGTCTCTGGATGAGGAACATTATAACCGGCAGGAGGAATGGAGAAGACAGCTGCCGGATAGTCTTGGAGAAGGCCTAAAGCAGGGTCTGTCTCGCCTGGGTATCAGCCTGCTGGGTAAAGTTACTTACTTTTTACATACTATATAGAAATTATATCATCTGTAAGTGTGAAGTTTGAAAAATATACATATTGTTTCTCATAAAACATGATTACACCTGTAATAGAACAGAGGAGGCTCCATCTGACATACTGCAGATTATTTTGCACAAAAAGAAATAGAAGCCTGGACAACAAATAGAGAATTCTTACCCATGACCTCTCCTACTAAAAAAACTTTTGTTTCTGTCCCTTTATTTGAAGCCCCACAGAGGTTTTAACTCTTTCATTGTCTTCATTTTAAGAAATCATTCTGTAAGTAGTATAGATTTAGATTTGTACAGAAAGTTTGGAGTTTAGGTAATCCCCTTTATTGGCTAACTGAAGCCATTAGGCTGGGTCTACACTTTACCGCATGTTTACATGTTTCCGGTGCGTCCGTGGGACACCCCTGGATCCCTAATGCCCGGACGGGCTTTGTGAATCTGCTGCCGTGCCACCCCCAACCGCAGGCATGATGTGCCAGTATAGACTGGCACCTCATTCCCTAAAGGGGATTACATTGGGCAGCTGCAGTGCGTGTTCCCCCCCCCCCCCAGATTTCCGTAGTGTAGACACAACCTAAGCTTTCGGGATGTAGTAGATCCTTTCTTCAGGCTTAATAAAGAAGGGATCTGCGACATCCCGAGAGCTTTCTTCTCTAATTATCTCATTTAGCCAATAAAGGGGATCACTTAAAGTATCTTTATTCATTGATGGCTAACACGGTATACCACTCTACTATTGCTAAGATGCAGATTTGTACAAATTGTCACAAAGCGCGGCAGTCTTACTTTAATTTTTTTTCAGCTGTTTTTCTCTTTTTCGGTTGGCTTTGCTCTTCCCGATTGTAAACATCTACTGTCAGAGCTGCAGTAACCTGAATGTTCGGTATTATATCTGTGAGAAGGTTCCTTATCGCCATCTAGTGGTCAGAGGAGATGCAGCAGTTTGCTGGTCTATAGTGACCTACACGATGCTGTCCCCATTGTACAGCCGGAATCCCTTCATAGCTCAGAACGCCATGGACTCCAAAAAGTTACAACACAGAAAGCAATAGGTGAACTAAACCTGCCAGCATATGTCCGACTACCAGTATCAGCTCTTGGTACAGTGACCTGATTTCCCTTTGTTCCTAATTAAATCAGGTCCGGCCCCATTTTGTTTCTGTGATTACTTATTTGGCAGGTCATGCTCTGTGAAAAAATGGAACAAAACGGGCCAAGTTTAGCGTAATCAGCCTCTCGGCATCTAGGATACTCCGGCAAAGTGGATGTAAGCTAATGTACGTTTACTCTGCGGATCTCCGATAATGACATTTCTCGAGCAGTTTTCCATTAAAGTCAAGTCAGCTCTGATTCTCATCAGTTATGAAGAGGAAGGATTTTAGCACATCGGATAAAAGCCATTTTGGCTAAAAGTGAAGTAAACAATATTAGCAGAATATTCAGAGTTTAATATTCAACGTTTGGATTATGGAGCCAAATATTGTTTTGTTTTTGTTTTTTTACTTTGCGAGGGAAACTGAAGGAGATGAAAGTACATTCACTAAAATGTAATCAAATGTTATTTAACAATCTTAAGTAAAATCTTACCTGGTAATCCTACCATGGGTAGTCCTTATTCAGAGACTGCCTGTTATAGGGTGGTGACATTTTGCCCCGGTCTCCTGGTCCTTCTCTGTCACTAAGCCACACAAGCTTCCAGAGAGACTACAAGATGTTTAACTTTTGGTATGACCTTCCGAAGCAGGGGCAGTCCTTGCCTGTCTGTCACCTAGGGCTGGACGATATGGCAAGAATTTATATCACAATATATTTCTTAATTTTGGTCGATAAGAGGACATACACAATAGACGTCTGCAAACTGAATTTGCAAAGTCTATAATACCTCCAGGCTCCTCCTATTAAAATTATTGTGAGGCTGATCTCCATGTGCTGGTTCTAGTGCATTGCAGCCATGCCCCCTAGGTTTGTGTTGGCTGCCAGCAAACCCCAGCACAGCTCAGTGGCAGCGCTATAGCACCAGGGGGGTCAGTGCACCGACCTCCCCTCAACTGATATCCCTGTATCACTGAGAGTTTATTCTATGGACAGAGAACATGTCAGGATCAGCTTCCCCCCTCTGTGTTCTCTGTCCATAGCAGAATGAACTGCCAGTGACACTAAGAGGCTGATCTTGATGGGTCCCCTGTTCTATGGAGATGTGCCTTCCTGTGCATAGCTGCAGCAAAGCATAGAGGAGGAGTTACTAGATCACTGCAGCCGCACATCTCAATGGGGAGGCAGCGAGACCTCTTTCGGGGGAAAGGGGGTCGCGGCAGAGGGAGTGCTCGCCCAGGGTGATGATCTCCCTAGGACCGCCCCTGACTGAACATCATTCAGTGACAAATGATACAATTTGTAAACACATTTCCGATATTTCAATATACATTTCTGACATTTCGATATAAAATTATATCACAATATATATTGATATTGAATTATTGTCCAGCCCTACGGTCACCCTGGGCAAACACTCTCTCCCTCCTACCCACAGTGTCGGACCAGGGGGTGGGTCACTTAGTTATGGTGGAAGCGGTATCTGATGCGAGGGGGGGTTTCAGCTGTGTCAAAATGAGGGGGGTGATAGCGGTGTTGGAC
>CM070036.1:17336533-17358029 GCA_036250615.1 Ptychadena robeensis | reverse complement strand
TTAGCTGTGTCTGACGAGGTTCGTCTGATGTTGTGCAGCAGATGAGGACGCTGGTTAAGCTGTGAGATGCAGTAATTCTGCAAGGTGGTGCCCAAACACACAACCCTCTCTTTCTCTTCAGTCACCACTCCTTGAACAGAGCCCCTCTTACCTGCTGCCACGATGCCGCCGCCACCACCACTATGCCACCCTAGGCAACTGCCCATGCCTAAATCCGCCACTGTTCTGAAGACCCACCCTGGCCCTGTCGTTTAATCCATTGATGGGAGCCAAGTACCAGAAAAGCATTTGTGCAAGTGGAAATTCAAAATAAGAGACCACTACAAAAGTGATCACTCGCTTAGGTTTTATAATTTAAAGGTGAAGTATTTAACTGAGCAGCTTTGCCTTAGCTGACAATATTTCTCCTCATTTGTACATTAACAATGTCAAGCATTTTAAATGAAATTACACATTATCAGATCAGTGTCTGTTGGAATGAACCCCGATTTACAATCACAGCTTTCATAGTTTTGGTTGCTCTCAGAAGCTGTTGGATAACACCATACCACTCTGCAAATATTTCATGATGGTTTGTGACCATCCATGTTCATCTTGATCTTCATTCCAGAGGTTTTCAATCTGGACACATCTTCCTGATTTCAGCCTTTCTGAAGCACCCCGAGATCATCACTGGCCCTCCTCCATGTTGTACAGTTGGTGTAAGACAATGAGGGTTGCAGGCTTCTCTACGTCGCCTTCTGACCATAAGCCACAACCAGCAACCATGGCCAGCTGTTGGTAAGAGATGAAACTAAACTCATCAAGAAAGATGATCTCCAATCCTCTGCGTCCAATTCCGGTGTCTCTACCAAACCTCCGCCTCACTCTTCTTTCTCATTGATGAAGGGAATAATTCTGGCTTTGTATGACTTCACCTCGGCCTGTAGCCAGTTTCATCTGTTCTTGTCCTTCACCCCTCCCCAATCTCAGTTTGCCAATGTGGTCATTTGATGTCAGCTTGGGTGAATGAGTTTCCAGTAATCCCTCCAGTGCTGATAAATTTTTTACATTTATGGTTAGAAGCAACCTGATACAAACTGTATCCTTGTTCCAGTGGAGCCAGGATTGCACCTTTCGTTTCTTCACTTTTGGCATTATCAATAGTTATTTGAACCTTTGATGTGCTTCTAGAAGTGTTTTGTCATCCAAATTGTCATACTACGAGATGAGATAGCAGTGGAGTTTTTGATGAGATCAACTAATCAGCAGTTTATGGTGGTAATGGTCACTGTAATAATGGCCACCTACAGCCCCAGGTCTCTCCACGTAAAAGAAAAAGTTAAAAGTAATTTGAAGTACTTAACCTCCCTGGCGGTACCTGAATGCAAAACAAACTAACCCCAAGCTACGCTGGTGGATACTCACATATCATCCAGGAGCTCCCGGCAATTACAAAGCAGACTTACCAATCACTTTCAGCACCACCTCTTTGGCATAATTGGTGATGCTGAAGATACGGGGGGTGGGGCAGCACAATTAACCTTCATGTTAAAGGAGGCGGCCTCGGTTTTCCGCCCCATGCCCCTGATGACTCGGGGATGTGAAGAGGGTAGGGCAGTGCACCACAGCAGATTACCATGTACTCTGCTTTAATTGTACAACTACTTTATATCTTAAGTCAATGCAAAAGCATAGGTGTATGTTAGAAGATGTTTATTCATATTTTGTGTAAATCTAACATTTCAGTTTGACATTCGGGTGAGAGCTCACCTGCAGTCTGGAATTAGCTGCCAGACATCATTCAAAGCAACCCCCAGCTTCTGAGTGTGCATAGCAATATCTTGTAGATAAGAATAATGTAAATTAAGTAGTAGACTTAATATTAAGGCCCCCACACACGTAGTGAGCGGGGGCCGACAGATGAGGGGTGGAGTGCAGCATGATCATCACGCTGTATACCATTGCTCAAAGTATCAGCGGGCACCCTTTGTGTGCCGGACATTAGTTTGAACCGGGATGCCAGTCCCCATTAATACTAATGGCATCGGCCAGAGATTTGAGGCCCCCATACATGTAACGAGCTGCGGACGATTTTGCCACCAACGGATTTGCATGTATGCTCACGGCCAAGGGTCGTGGGTGCCCACATGGGGTGACACATCCCTGTTGCCCCAAAGCTTGGTCGGCCAGAGAACGGAAATGTCTGGTTCAAACTGACGGCCGGCACACAAAGAGTGCCTACCAATACTTTGAGAAACGGGATGCAGCGTCATTACGGCCCCTTATCTGTTGGCCCCCACTTGCTACGTGTGTGGAGGCCTTTACGGACATGTCCGTTCTCTGGCCGACCGACCTTTGTGGGCAGCAAAATCGCTCGTGGCTCGTTACGTGTATGGGGGCCTATATACTCGCTGGAAGATAGATTGTGACCTCTTTTTCTAACCATTAGGATGGGGAGTGTATGCGTTCCTTATCATTCCCATGAGATATATCCTGGTCAGTGGGCAGTGTCCATGGATCCCTTTATTTATATTGCCGGTAATCGGTTATCTACATATACTTCTTCCCACTGGAAATGCAAAGTCTGTCTCCCTCGTTTGGAGAAGAGAGGAAACCCGTGGCGTGTAAATGATGGAGAATCATATATATAGAAGGAGTTTTTCTATCATTTCAGTTCTATATTACGAGAGGAATGTGCTGCGCTGTCACTGCTTTGATTTATCATGTGGGCAGCAGTTTCTTGCTGTAGACTGATTTTCTAAAATTAGGAATATGTGTCTTCATTAGCTGTTTGCCTGGGTTCAGCTCATTAGTGGTCTCTGCTTTGTTGGTGTTGGCTGGCTGGTTGTGTTGACATACACAGGCATGCACGACATGTACACTTGTACTGTATCGTGTTGTACTTTATGTGGCACTGGCTGAGCCCTGAGCTGCGGTCTTCCTTCCATGATCTCAAGGCTTCGACATCAAAGTGACCAAAAGCATTCCATGGCGAGAGGTCGCGAGAGATGACTCCGTACGGGTTTGTAGACTTTCCTAATCTGCGTTACATTGGACCTAAAATTGCAACCACAAACCTCAGAATGGTCCCCGGAGGAAGTCGGGAAACCTTACATGCCGGGCCAGAAATGCTGGAAGTGATTTACGTACTCGTGTGTGATGATGTGGGCAGCGTCATGTGATAATCGCTGCAAATTCCGTTCAAGGGTTCTGCTAAGGTTAATCTGCCTCATTGCCGAATGATGACCTCTGCGGACCAGGATGCAAGCACCACGTCACTGCATTAGCAGAAGAGTCTGGAAACCTGCACAAGTGTAGTGTAGATTACATTCAGATTTATGCATCTATATAAAAAGCATACTTATACATTCATTTACTGCAAAAGAAGTTGTCACTATGACAAGTGCATATTCTGAGATGGCAAATAACTGCCACCACACTGTGGTACCATTGGGTGCTCCCACAGCTAAGCACCCCTCTACATATTACATTAATAAGAAGATTGCTAGTCCACCTCTTTCCATTAATTGTAGGCCAGTGGTTCCCAAACAGGCAATTTTTTTTTTGGCGGTTTAAAACCGCTTTATGTGTCGTTAACCTCCCTGGCGTTACGTGCTTAATGGCGCGATAGCCGCTACCCCGGCAATCGCAGCACAGTACACTGTACTCCGCTGTGATTCCCTGCTCTCTCTCCCCAGCTTTCTACACAGTGCAGGCATCTAATTGAAGCATCAATGACGCCCCTCCATTAACATGGCGGTCTATGGTGCCTGAAGAACTCTGCGAGCCTGCAGTGAAGCAGAAACTCTGCAGGCCCATCTGGCGATTGAGTACTGGGTGGAAATATCACCTATCGCTGTGCTGCCTACAGTCCTGGCCAAAAGTTTTGAGAATGACACAAATATTAGTTTTCACAAAGTTTGCTGCTGCGCTGCTTTTCGATCTTTGTTGCAGTTGTTTCTGTGATGTACTGAAATAGAATTATAAGCACTTCATACGTTTCAAAGGCTTTCATTGACAATTACATGAGATTTAAGCAAAGAGTCAGTATTTGCAGTGTTGGCCCTTCTTTTTCAGGACCTCTGCAATTCCACTGGGCATGCTCTCAATCAACTTTTGGGCCAAATCCTGACTGATACAACCCATTCTTTCATAATCACTTCTTTGAAGTTCTCAATGGGATTAAGATCTGGGGAGTTTCCAGGTCATGGACCCAAATTTTCAACCTTTTGGTCCCCGAGTCACTTAGTTATCACTTTTGCCTTATGGCACGGTGCTCCATTGTGCTGGAAAATGCATTGTTCTTCACAAAACTGTTGTTGGATTGTTGGAAGAAGTTGCTGTTGGAGGGTGTTTTGGTTCCATTCTTTATTCATGTTTTCTGTGTGTTGGGGCAACATTGTGAGTGAGCCCACTCCCTTGGATGAGAAGCAACCCCACACATGAATGGTCTCAGGATGCTTTACTGTTGGCATGACACAGGACTGATGGTAGCGCTCACCTTTTCTTCTCCAGATAAGCCCTCTTCCAGATGCCCCAAACAATGGGAAAGGGGCTTCATCGGAGAATATGACATTCACCATACTTTTTGCAGAATATCAATCTGTCCTGGATGATGTTTGGGGAGAGAAGTGGCTTCTTTGCTGCCCTTCCTGACACCAGGCCATCTTCCAAAAGTCTTCGCCTCACTGTGCGTGTAGATGCGTTCACACCTGCCTGCTGCCATTCCTGAGCAACCTCTGCACTGGTGGCACTCCGATCCTGCAGCTGATTCCTCTTTAGGAGACGATCCTGGTGCTTGCTGGACGTTCTTGGACATCTTCAAGCCTTCCTAACAAGAATTGAACCTCTTTCCTTGAAGATTTTTTGGGGATTTTGTTAAATTTCATGGCAAAGAACGATTATGCAATTCATCTGAACACTCTTCATAACATTCTTTAGTCTATGCAAATTGCTAAGACTTAAGCAGCAACTTTTCGAATTTCAAATATTTGTGTCATTCTCAAAACTTTTGGACAGGACTGTACAACTGCCTAAATGTTTCTACACCTCCATTGTCAATCGTATACACTCTTCTACACTTTAAAGCAGTGGCTCTCAATCTTTTTAGATCTGGGACCCCAGAAGGGATGTCAAAAAGAGTCACTTATATATGTTCCAAATACTGGAAGTGACACTCCGTGACATAATGTCCCCACCCTGCTTGTGGACATCAGCTTTGAAGCTTTCAGGGAACGTGGCGACCCCTGTCATATGGTCACACCACAGGTTGAGAACCGCTGTTTTGAACAAAAGTCTGTCTTTTAACAGCATGAAAAGCACGGCATTATTATTTCCAGCTACTGGAGAGCATAAAACATGTTTAACAAATTACAGTCTGAATGGGACCCAACTGCTCCCATTGACTTCTACTATTTCATAGACAACAGGCAATTAAATGTGCAAAAAAATTACATTAAAACCGTTGGAATAAGCCCTTATTGGGGTAAGTATTCAATGTGAAGGAAAACCATATAACAATGTTACAATAGCTAAATCACACAAACTCCTCTAACATCTACATCAAATTACAAGGAATGGATTTTATTTGTGTGAGGTGCACAGCTGGATGACACCACAACATTTTGGAAAGTGACATTCAAATGAATCTGAAATTGTAGGCAACACCTGGCAGAAGGCGACTGGACTTCTACCAGCGTAGGCTATGACCTAGGACTATAGCGAGCGGACAAGCGCCCACATACAATCCAAAAACTGCAAGAAACTCATTCCATGATTAATAAAACATAGTGTGGTCAGAGAATGGTGATGGGGTTTAAGGTCTACTCATGTAGAGTGAGTGATCTATATCATGTGGCCTCGTTATTCCCCTATGTCAGCCTGACTTGTGTGGACTTCTGGTCTTGTTAGAGTGATTCTTAATTTGAGCACATAAGGTTTGATTTATGTCGCATTGTCAAAATCAGTAGTTAGAAACTCAAATCGATTGACCGAGCACAGAATTAAAAGAGCCGTGATCAGTCAAGTTGAAAAATTTCAGCCTATGGTTCAATTCTGACAAGTTTTCAATGGATTAGTATCAGCTGGTACTATGGAGCATGCGCATAGGACTAAGAAAGAAAACGGTCGCTTTTGCATTTATCACACGGTGTGGTATTTTTTTTATCCAGGGCCATTTCTTGCCATATGCGGAATATGGATGCGCATAGGGCCCCGGGGACAACTCCATTCTCTTCCCTCTGCCAAAGCGATGTGTCCACTGGTGGTGTGTGTGTGATGCGGTCTCGCATAGGGCCAACAAAAAGCTAGAATCAGCACTGTTTTTATCCAGAAATGTTTGACTGACGGTCAATATATATATTGCACGAGTCGTTGAATCAATGATCGATCGAGCAAAGCTTCATGTGTGTATGGCTAGGTTAAGGTTCCACTGTAATAGGGGTGTAAGGTGACAACACAGTCATCCTAGGAAAACCAAAATCCAGCCTCATCTGTAAGGGAACATCTTCTCTGCCCATGAACGGAGCAGCGCAGTAAGTTTACGCGGTTTTCTCACAGCTTAAGTTTCCGAAGTTTCCAGGAGAACGTTCCCTGGTCATGTGAAAAGATTCCGTTTCACATTGTTCTACCCTGATCACTGAAGGGAATTTAAGTGTGAAAACTAACATTACATTTTGGCAGAGGTATTTTTCCTCATTGTTCTGACCCGAATCCACAGCCAGGACTCATGAGAAAGAGCACGATGAGATCTTCTTTGTAGTGCGTTATCTGTCTCCAGGGTGGGTGCAGGCTGAGTACACCGCTAAGCCGTACATTACGTTTAATGCGTACAATACATAAGACCCGGGCTGAAAGCGACAGGCACATCCAGTGATGAGTGATAAACCAGACAAGCCTGTGAGAACGTTCCCCTCTCCAGCCATCTTTATGGAGCCCTCAAGTAGACCAACTCGCCCTATCCAAAGCAAATAGCGTCCGCAGATTCCCCGTCCATGTCCTCAGCCATGATGCAGGACCAGAGCTATTTCTGTGTTATTGGAGATAGCAGGTCTGGCTGTGGCAGTGACAGCTTTTTGAATGTCACCTTCCACTACAAAAGCTTTTTAAATCCCCCGCAGTCCAACATTTCTAGAGAAAAACAAGAGGAGAGGAATAAAAAGCAATATCATTAAACTGTGTCCCATGGTAAAGTTAATATTCTCTCATTCAATCCAGAGCAATTAAGTGTTTCAGTCCCTGAGTCAAGACGATCGGGTTTCATGAGCTGGGTTGGCTTTTTTAAACAGCAAAAACCATAAAGACAGGAGGAGATGTGTCATTTGTTTGGCCGGTCAATGGTTCTATTCTCTGACTGAGTGGAGGGATGAATAATGCTGCTCTGTAGAAGCAGGACACCGTCCAGCAGTGCAGTCAGCACCGTTCATATATCCGTCAGCTCGTGTATGAGTTGTATTCACTGTGACAATACAATTTTATGATGTTTCCAAAGTTAGTAAAATTTTTGCCATGATCTGAAAATATTCTGACTGTGTCACCCAGTAGAGGTTTCCCTCTGGTCACTGAAAGCCGGTACAGCCAAGGAAACCCACAGAAACACAGAGCAGGGTGACCAGCCAAATGTTAAACAATGGACGGTCTTAATGATAAAACTAAAGCCCCCCATACACCTTTAGATCTCTGTCAGATATCCTTAAGATCTACCAACAACTATGTAGTGCCGGGTCCTCTGTGATTGAACACAGGTAGACTTGATGGTTTAGAAAGTCCCTCATATTACATGGTTTTGGTAAAACAAAAAGGAGATCTAAAGGAAATCTGACAGAGAAATCTGGTGTAAGGTGTATGGGGACCATTAGGCCAGTACTCTCTGTAACGGAATGTCTTTCCCTTAAGATGGCCATACACAGTTCAATATTTTAGTTAGATTGTCCTAAAACAATTGACTTTTCAATCAAATTAACGATAATCAAGAACCAAACAACTTATTCGACCAATCAAAAATGATTGTCATAGAACAAGAAATCGTGCTTTAGGTAAATTTTTATCGATCTGTTGGACTTCGAACATGTCATAATGTCAATCGATCGATTAGCATTAAGCTACTTCTGGTTTAACATGTAGAGTTGGACTCCGCACACGTTCGTTATTATGTATTATGTTTGCTCGTATACCGAACAACCTGAAGTCTACAGCACTACACCACAGAACTTCCAATTGAAATAAAAATGGAAAGCTGGTTCGTTCGAGTACACACAACCATTTGTCGTTATGTTACGATCGATATGCAATCAAAATATCAAACATCCTGATTGATGGTCGATCGTGCAAAAATCTTAGCTTAACAGTCCATTGGGTCGATATCCCTGCGATCACTCAACGATTCGTGCATAATCAATCGTTCCTGGCTGATACTTTGAGGGTCGAACAGGGATTTACCAACATGCTGGCTCGCTTGTCAACCGTCATTTTTTTGGAGTTTGGCTGCAGGTGGTTTGATTCTAGATCAATTGTCACGAACGCACACGTCGATCACTCATCGCTAATCAACCATAAAATCGATCTGTGTATGGATACGTTAAGAATTTGAATTTTCCCACTCCTCTATGGTAGAAATGGACTGGGGCATTAGGTGGTTCTGTTCTGTTAATAGTGATGGGAGTGTCTTACAGAATTGGTGCATATTTTATGTGTATTGTATGTCTCTTATTTTTCTTTGTTAATGTCTGTATTCTTAATTTTTGTTTGTAATATGAAAACATAAAAAATTGATTTAAAAAAAAAAAGATTGGAATTTTCCAAATAGGAGTTGTCTGTTCCCATTCTGATACCCTAATTGGTATGACTTAAGATACCAATACATGGGTCGGTACCCTTGCAATCGCTGAACGATTGATCACGGGGTGGTGATGCAAGAATCGCTGAACGATCATTCAGTGAATCGATGCTACCCCTTTGTGCAATTGATTCCTGGCCCATGGTCCCCATCCAAGATAATAGAACAGGAAAATAGCAACATGTTGGATCCCTGTTCAACTGTCGTTTTCATGGAGCAAAATCGATCGATCCAGGTGGGCAGCATTTGATTTTCTAGCGATCGAACATCATGAACGAGCGGGACGATCAATCATTTGGGAATGGAACAAAAAATCGATTTGTGTATGGGTACTTTTATTATTTCAACACATACACAAGGCAATCAACACAAAGTGGTATTTTGATGCTACAGCCTCACTACAAGAGCACACGCATCTTCCATGTATAGATTGAAGGGTTAAGGACATCTCTGGCCAGTATTTATATAGGTATATGTATATCCAGTCCTATGTGTCCAGAGGAACCCAGAGAGGTGATCTAGAAATCATTTCTTTGGTGGAATGGAGTCTTGTTTAGTTTTTATTCTCTCTGACACGTGTGAAGCATAAAAGGAGATCTCTGCTTCCCGATCCTGTAAATGAGGTAGGTCCGTGCTCTCCCTGGGGGGATTCCTGGTCCCCGTGGTATAGCAGGACAGCTCATGTGGGATCTGTGGTACACATAAAATTAGTATTTTATCTTCTCATAAACACTTTGTGGATAGAGATGGGCCGAACTGTTCGCCGGAGAACAGTTCGGCCGCGAACACGGCATGTTCGCCGTTCGCCTCGCCGGCGGACAGTACGGGTGTTCGACCCGTACTGTTCGCCGGCCAGAAGAAGGTCTAAATTCTTCCTCCGGCAGGATCACAACCTGTGTAATCCTGCCGGAGGAAGAATCTTTTCACTACAGAAGCCGGTCTTGTAGTGAGAAGACCGGCGGAAAAACCGGATGTGACGTCAGTGACGTCACATCCTGCGGCCGTAACCAGGAACTATGCGTTCCAGGTTGCGGTCCACGGACCGGATGTGACATCACTGACGTCACATCCGGTTTCTCCGTTTCAAATTCCCCGCCTAGAGGCGGGGAATTTGAATATGTCCGCGAACAGAGCGGACGGCGAACATCTTTGAAGTTCGACCCGCCCTGTTCGCGGACACCCCAGGGAGGGTTCGCGCCATCACTATTTGTGGACTGTAGCATCAGAATATTTTGGGGGTTGATTGTCCTGTGTTCACATTCTAAAACATCTACAGGACTGAAAGTAGATAACGCCAATGGAACACGGATAGAAATAAATGTTATACAATTTCTCTCTCCCATCTTAAACGGAATAAGTATGACTCTTCGTATGATTACACAGCCCGAGTAGGTCAGACAGACCTACTCCGATGTGTGCCGAGATGCTAACGTGATGACGTCATCACGTTTGCACCCCGGTGCATTATGGGGCCCCTTCAGTCGGCTGGCACCCTTTGTGTGCCAGCCATAAGCTTCAATGAAGACACCGGTCTTCATTGAAGCTTATGGCCTCGGCTTGCATCGGCCAGAGAATACGGACATGTCCGTTCTCTGGCCGGCCGAGCAGTGGGGCGACAGGGATCTGTCGCCCCATGTGGGCACATGCCGATTAGCGGCCAATTTTTAACCTGACCGACGGCGTGAGCGCGCACGCCCGTCGGTCAGGTTAAAAATCGGCCGCTTATCGGCATGTGTATGGCTAGCATTAGTTGTGAGATGTTTACAAATGCCTGAATGTATGTTCTGTATTCATTCTGGATGATTTCTCACATTGTGTTCCCTCCTCCAGGTGCCATAGCGGGCATAGTAGACCAGCCCATGCAGAACTTCCAGAAGACCTCCGAGGCTCAGGCATCAGCTGGACACAAAGCCAAAGGTGTTATCTCTGGTGTAGGGAAAGGCATTGTTGGCGTCTTCACCAAGCCAATTGGAGGAGCCGCCGAGCTGGTCTCACAGACAGGATATGGTAAGTGACCCGGGGTTGTCACATGGGGGGTAACAGATCATTTATTTCCAACAGCAAGAGACTTCCCTTAACTCTGTAAGTAAAATAGTTTTCTATATTAAATGATATATTAAGCAGAAATATATTCACATCCATGTTCTGCAAACAGGGCCTTTAATTTTTCTATGCAGAATATGCATAGGCCCCAGCGCGCTCCCCTACACACATGACACCAGGCACCTTCCCTCCCCGTTCCAAGCTGGCCTGGGGGTGGTGGTGGTGGGGGGTGGATGAGGGTCTCATGTGCATGCATGGGTTTGTCCAGTCAGCCTCTTGATTGGCTGGCCAGCAATATGTGATGCCGCTCAGTGCCCTGAAGGGCAGGCAAGGAACCCATTATGACAGGAGAGAGACACATAGTCAGGGATGTACAGGGTGTACTTACATTATTGTTACATCACGTATCTGCGGAGTCTAGCTGTCAGCTGTAGACAGCTGTCATGTATGAGAAAGAAGCTGTGATGTCATCTGTATACTGACTGTAAATGTGCACTTGTGACCTCTTGTGGCTGAAATTGATATTGCACTGGGGATTTTTTCAAATATTTCCTGCTCTAAAAACTGGGTGCGTCTTATGGTCCGAAAAATATGGTAATTATATGGGAGACTACAGGTCACCGAACCTCATATTGATTGCTGTACTTTTTGACACACTACCATTCGCCCTTAAATGAACCCAGATGTAGTCACCATGAATTGGCCAAATGGCTGTGTTTGTCCTTGGATTCTGACTGAATATCCATATAAAATATAAAGGTAATAAAATGCAGCGGCACGCGGTATAACGGCAGTGATAATGGAACGGGGGTGTTGAAGATGGAGAATTGGGTTTCAGGCTGTGGCTGTAATATGAACGTAATGTAGGTGAAATCCTCCGCCAAATGTAGCTTTTCCCTCCGGCCTGTGATCTTTATGAACTGGGATGTATATTCTGCAGTGGAAAAATCTCTGTCCCATCTGAGCAGAACAGATTGTCGATCTCTGGCGCTCCAGGACATTCAACCCCCCCGTAAAAGGGTTTTATAGTACCGCTGAAGGTTTTACAATCCACTAATTCTCCATCTAATGACCATGCCTCATTTATTAAACCTTTACAAGCTTTCACAATGCGCACATGTTGCATCTTCCTCGCTCTCCATTTTCCACATCCAGATCTGTTTAAATAGTTCTTACGTTCGCCCCGTGCTCGCTGGCACTCGGAGAGCCATCCCCGAAAACTGCACGTCTCCGGGGGGCTCGTAAACCTATACGTATCGATGTGTAACAGCTGGTTTAAGTAAGTTCTCTATAAATCCCGTATCTAGGCGCACTGTTTGTTGTTTCCCTCTTACCGTCCATGACACATGGAGAGAAGAATTTCAGAGGACGCTGCTTGCAGAATGGGTTCCTGTATAAACGACGTGTGTGATACCGCTCAGACGCAGCGCTCTCAAGAGTATAGGATTTCCTCTAATTGCTAATAGAAGTTGGCTTCCAAACAGTCATTTTGGGGGATTTCAGCTAATGCAAGATCATGAGGGTTAAGTGCACCGCCATTGTATCGAAACAAGGAAGGAATTAGCTGCACGCTGCACAATCTGCTCCCAGACACACATCATGTCCGTATTCTGTGCATCCAGGACCCGAGCTCTGAGTACTACAAGGTGTAGTAACCTGAGCTTTAGGTAGGATTGGGGGGATGAATTGCAGTACTGGAGGCGAGCATAGATGGGGGGGGGGCAGGATTGCAGCACTGGACGGGGGCAAATGATTGAATGCAACTGGGGGTGGTGGATCGGATTAGCCTGGCCCCCTGGTAGTGAGCAGGAAGGTGTGCAAGGCACTGAGTCACAAGCGGGGCCTCATGGAGTAATATGCAAAGCAACCTATAGGGATGACATGGTGCAGGATTTGTGTGAGCAGGACTACACTGTGAGCGTAGAGGTTCGGGACCGAACTTTGCCGCACGTGGCGTAATTTAACAAATTCCGGGGTCCTGCGCCAGGTTTGGGCAAGGATTGCAGGCACTGAGGATATCAGGTACGCAAGGATTTAGGCATGGATCATGGAATGCTGGAGAGGGAGTGGGCAGGATTTCAGCTGGACAAGTGAGCAGATTGTTCCAGCAAACTGAGGGGGGGGACAGGAAATTTGTCACGCCGACCTGAAAGGGAGGGCAGAGATTATGCAGCACGCTGGAATGAGTGGATGGCACAGGCAGGATTGTCAGGCAACTGCAGGATGGAAAGTATTGCATGCACTGTGTGTGAGGTACGGGGATTCAGATTGCAGGTCAACGGAAGAAGGGAGTCAGTGATTGCAAAAGCATTGATTGTACTGGCAAGGATCAGGTGGGTGTTCCATGATAAAAATAACTAATGTGTACAGCAATTCTGGTAGTGGTGGGGGTCAGGGGTTCGCATGCGCCTGGCGAGAGGGGCAGTAGATCTAGCCGCACATGGAGAGGAGCGGGGGTGCATCTGGATTTTGCAGCAACTGCCCATGGACAGAAGGGAGTGGGGGTGAAAATCGAAATTTTGCACTGGAGAGGGGGGGCAGGGAAATTCTCGTCTGCATCTGTCGTGGGAGCGGGGGCAGATTGCCGCACTGGAGTGGGAGGTTGGCAGATTGCAGCACCTGGAAGTAGGGTCAGGGGCAGGATTGCACACCTGACTGGTGGATGGTCGGGTGCAAGGATTGCTCGCACTGGACGTGGGGTGTGCGCAGGATTGCAGCACTGGAGAGGAAGGGCATGGATTGCAGCACCTGGAGAGGAAGGGCAGTATTGCAGCAACTGGAGAGGGAAGGGGAGGATTGCAGCCAACCTTGAGAGGGGGAAGGGCGATTGGGCAGCACTGGACGAGGGAAGGGCAGGATTGCAGGCAACTGGTGAAGGGGAAGGTTGGCAGCACTGGAGTAAGGGGAAGGTTGGGCAGCACTGTGAGGGAAGTGAAGGATTGCAAGCCCTGGAGGGCGAGGCAGGCTATGCAGCACTGGAGGAAGAGGAAGGATTGCAGCACGTGGAGAGGTGGGGGGGGGCAGGATTGCCAGAACCGGAGAGAGGTGAAGGGATTGGCCGCACTGGAGGAGGGGGGGAACAGGTTTGCAGCACTGGAGAGGGATGGGATGATTTCACCAGCACTGAAGGTAGGGTGGCAAGATGCAGCACTGAGGGAGGGTGGGGCCTATTGCAGCACTGAAGGGGGGGGCAGGATTGCAGCAGCAACTGGAGAGGAGGGGCAGGAATGCAGCACTGCAGGGAGGGGGAAGGATTGCAGCATTGAGGGAGGGAAAGCATTGCAGCATTGGAGAGGGGGGCGGATTGCAGCACTGGAGAGGGAGGGGCAGGATTGCGACTGGAGGCGGGAGCAGGATTGCAGCCTGGAGGGGGGGGGCGGATGGCAGCATGGAGAGGGAGGGGCAGCGACTTTTCGCGAGTGACATCCGTATGAGAAAGAGGGATTGCATCGGATCTGCACATCCCTTGGTGGTGGATCGTGGAGGAGGAAGCAGATTGTGCAGCACGCGAGGGGTCAAAGAAGGTCTTGGCATAGCATCTGGTGAGGAACGAGGCAAAGTATTCAGTGCCAACATGGGGAGCAGGGTGGGGCTCACTAGCTTTGCAGAAAGCAACTGAGATGAGTGCGGGGGGACAGGACTTTTGTGCCAGCACCCTCGTGGGGGGGGGGACGCAGGTTTGCAGCCACTGGATGCAGGGGAGGGAGGGGCATGTCCCCTTCATGCACTTGAAGGCGGGGGCGACGGGGGCAGATGCATACAGTACAATTGCATCATCTGAAGGGGAGTGGTCATGGGTGGGTGTCGCAGGAATCCATCAGCGTGCAGGGAGGGGGAAGGATTGTCAAGCATTGCAAGGGAGGGAAAGCATTGCAAGCATTGGAGAAGGGGGGCAGATTGCATCACTGGAGAGGGAGTGCAGGATTGCAAGCACTGGAGGAGGAAGCAGGATTGCAGCACTGGAGGGGGGGGCAGGATGTGTGTCAGCCTTGCAGGTGGAGTGCGAGGGTGCAGTGACATTGCTCGCACTTGGGAAAGTTCAGGATGTGGCCCTGATGCTGCACAGCACATCTTAGGCAGGGGGGGTGGTGTTGGTCAGGACTCTTCACTACACGCAAGGTGAGTGGTCAGGGTCATGTGAGATGTTTGTGCCAGCACTGGAGGTGGGGTGGCAGGGACAATCATGGCAGTACACCTGAGCGGGTGTGTGCCGACATGGTCAGCACGCTTCAGTAAGGGAGGACAGGGGGAGATCCTGCAGCTCATCCGGAGGGAGATTCGAAGATTGGCGCAAGCACGTCGAATGAGAGGGGGGCAGGATCTGCATATGGCACTGGAGAGGGGGTGTGCAGGATTATGGCAGCACTGGAGGGTGGGCAGGATTGTGTCTGCACTCGAGAGAGGGAGGCAGGCAGGCATTTGCACACTGGAGACGAGGAGCAGAATTGCCCAAACAAGCAGCTGGAGGAGGGGGGGCAAGATTGCAGCACACTCGACGAGATGGAAAGGATTTTGCAGCACTAGGAGTAGAGCTGGCAGGGAATGATGCAGTGCACTGTGACTGGGGGTACCGGGGGCAGGTATGCAGCACTGGAGGGAGTGGAGGGGGCAGGATGCGCATTGTGAGAGTCGGCAGAACTCACTGGGCCAAGAGTGGATTATGAGTGCCATTTGAACAGGAGGATGGGGCCTCGACAGGATTGAAGCACTGAAGGGGGGGTGGATTGTAGCGCAGGAGAGGGGGGTAGGTTTGCAGCACTGGAGAGGGGGGGGCGGGATTGCAGCACTGGAGGAGGGAGCAGCATTACAGCATTGCATGGTGGGCAAGATTGCAGCACTGGAGAGGGGGGGGCTTGATACAGAGACCTGCGGCCACTTTCTGGGCGGATGTCAACTGCCAGCAAAGCCCTGGAAGCGTGAGCTGAGATGAAATATTAGTTTTCTCGTAGTTGGCCACCAGGTTTCTAACATCTGAGGAGGGATTTTGTACCTCTGCTCTTTGCAGATTCTTCTCAAGTCAGTAAGCTTTTGAGGCAACTCAACCTTCAGCTCCCTCCACAAATCTGTACCCATCCACTACCCTGGCCCTGGCTGAGGTAAGGAGACACTCGCCCAAGACTCCAGCCTTGCTCTGACATCATTGGACGGCTCTTTGGTGTTGGCCATGGTAGGTAGTTCTGCGGACAGGTGACATCCATACAGGTAGTGTAACGATGAGGGAATATCATCAGGCACTATTTGTGCTACAATAAACCTCCCAAAACAATTATAGACTGGTCAGAGGGCAAACCTACAAAATCAGCATGGGATCAAATACTTATTTCCCCTCACTGCATCATCATTTAGAATAATATTTTGTCTTTTGAACAAGTAGAGTGAATCTGTTTATGGCGGCTGTCCCCACCATTTTAAATATTATGAATTTATTGTAGATTCACTTTAGAAGAATAGTTGCAATGGTGGGAGGTTGACACTTCCAGGCGTGTGAGGCTGGGTTATTTCTGCAGAATTGAGGCTAAACATAAAATCCTGTAGAAGCAGAAATGCGAAACACGTCAAGATCGATTGTCAAGCGCCTAACTTAATGTATATACACAGGGGTGCACATAAGTGGTACTCTGGTACTCAAAAGTGGCCAAAACCTAGCTATGTGTACCCGCATTATTGTTACACAGCTCATATGCGTACTAACAACTTGGAGGCACTCCGTGTCTGGGCGGCCGCAGCTAAATGTTACATGTGTACAATTTATGTCACTTGGATAACTGCAGGGAAACATGAATAACTATGAAAGGTTGCAGTTAGGGGTGTGACACTGGGAATGTAAATTAATAATCCCAAAAAAAGATTGGATTTCTAAGGGTGTTGGAGATCTGGGGGATGAAAGTCAGAGTATGTAAGGGTAAAATCTGACAAGAGAAAAGCACTGTGTGACAGCTGGAATATGTGGACTGCTGGTAGTCTCAGGGGTTAGTTACTAATTTCAGGGTTGTACTACTGAGGTATGAGATCTGGGGGTTCAAACGTGTTGTACTGTGAGTTACATGTGACCCAAAGCCAGCTGGTGACCTGTGGGTGGAGACAGCTTAGCGGAGGCTCAATCAGGAACAGGAAGGTCCACCTGCAGCAGAATCTACCATGCAGGATGCTGACGCAGGGGACAGTGAGGGAGACCACCCTACATATGGGGTGAGGGAACCAAACACCATCTCCTGGTACTCATCTGAGGAGCTCATTAAACAAGTTACGTGCACCCCTGTATATGCGCATGGAACGTTCCTGGATGTGATTTATTATCATTACATTGTTTATAAGATTTTCTTTATAACTTTATCAGTTGTAGATCTGTAATGATTGCCTGGAGCGGCAGCCTCCAATGTCTCTGGCATGTCTGCTGCATTATTCTGTATGGGTTCATCTTGCAGGGATACTACACGGCGCTGGACTCTCACAGCTTCCCAAGCAGAGGTACCCGCCCAATGACCTTCAGTCCCAGCAAGCCGCCAACAGCCATGTCAAATACGTCTGGTAATGTCTCTTCCTGTGTAAAGTCTTGTACCCACTACATGCAATCAGACACAATTACAGCCATTGCCTGCCTCTGCTGACCTTTCTGCCTGATAAACCTTATATACCGTATCTTTTGCACTATAAGACACACTTGGGGATGCCTGCGTCTTATGGTCTGAATGCAATTTGGGTGATAGCAACTTGGCTCCCGGCAGATGGGAGATCTGCACACAGCCGATCTCCCATCTGAACTGTATTGGTTATATTTGCAGAGCCCCACAGCTATAACTAATGCAGAGTGTGTGTGGGGAAAGCTGCAGTTTCCTCACACACACAGCATAGAGGGGAGACAAGAGTGCAGATTTCCCAGCACCGCCCCCCCCCCCCTCTCCTGTGTATGAGGAAGATGAGATGCCTGAAGTGTGCTCTCTAGTGACATCATTTTTGTGGCGGAAATTGGGCACTGCAGGGGATTGTTTCTCTTATTCATTTATTCACATAAAATATTTGTTTCTGGTTTTCCTGCTCTAAAAACTGGTTGCGTCTTATAGTCCGAAAAAAACAGTACTTCTTACATACGCATGCCACTGGATAGCCATGAATGGTTCTATGCCGGGGTAACACACTGTATTGCTTCATTTGGTGGCCATTACACAATGCTTTACCATACACAGACACATCTGATAAACAGATACCTCCAGTGTGATGTATGTGCGCACCCTCAGTACTCAGAGTGTTGTACACAGCTCGGTAGTCATACTGTACTGTGGACTGGATGGCAGAATGTATAGTAAGGTCATACCATAGTTGGAGTCTGGTGGGCTGAATAATCACAATCACAGCAACCCACATGGTCATAAAGAAAAGGCAATTCATCAGACCATAGCTCAATGGCCCAAGTCTCCCCATTGCGCACGGGCCTGTGGCTATACACTACATTTGTGTTATTAAATAGGTTTATCATTCACTAACCACCTACAATGTTACAAATAGATTTCCCATTCTTCCCAACAGGAAAATGCTTCAATCTCTGGGCCGGCCGGAGCTGCACATGGCGCTGGATGTGGTGATCGTCAGCGGCTCTGGACAGGAGTATGCCGGCTGCCTGCTCCTGACTTCGGAGGTTCTGTTTGTTGTGAGTATAAGTGAGGACACCCAGCAGCAGGCCTTCCCAGTCACAGAAATAGACTGTACGGAGGATCGCGCCTCGCAGAACTGTCTGCTAGTGCAGCTCAAGCAGCAGCCTGTCACCAGCGACGCAGAGGTAAGTGACCGCCAGAGTACCCCATGTAAGTCCGCACAGCTTATATATAATATTACTGATTTCTCATCTACAAGGAGGGAATATGCAAAGTATACAGCTTCTATCATTCACCTGGATATCCCACGGAGCACAGTACAGGTGGAGGAGATGGAAACACCATTTATTATTTCATTCAGCAATCGGGAAGACATTCCAATTACCTACCTGGGCTTATACTGTACATACTGGAGGAGGAGAGACCTGTCAGAATGAGCATTGCAACCCAAGAATTCCTCACCTGGTCAATAAAATCACTCCTTAAAGACTCTAGAGCAAAAGTGTAACTAGGGGGACTTTGCATAATTAGTATACAGCAACACTGAAAACTTACCTGCACAATGCTGTCATCCCCATGTCTTCATTTCTCTGACCGATTTAAGGAAAACTGGCATTCTACATCCAGAGCAGTGTCTGCTTTATTAGAGACTTAGGCTATGTTTCCACATAAGTCAGGACCCCCTCCACTAAGCGTATTGCTTGGTGGGGATGCCAACGTAGCACATAGACCTTACCTGCTCGGCGGATGCTGTGTTTAGACATCTGCTGATGCAGAGGCTCAACGTACTCAACTATGTTCAGCCTTGCATCGGCAGAACGGCTCGGCACAGTGAAGACACAGCGTTCACTGAGCAGGTAAGTCTATGTGCTACGTTGGGACCTCCCGCCAAGCAATACGCTTAGCAGAGGGGGTCCTGACGTATAGCGGAAACATAGCCTTACCTGCCTGGTAATGGTGTCCAGCCTAAAGACCATGTCAGGTGATTTAGCTCAGTAACAACTTGCAGTGTTGGTGGACATCAAGGAGGTGTTTGTTTTTAGTCTCCACCTCACACCAGCAGCAGACTTCAACAGAGGCACCGAAGGGTTTAGTGAGGGCTACGGCTCCTGCCTGATGAAGTTAAAGTTCTCTGGTCTGATAGAAACTGTCATCGTTTGACTATGCACGCTCGAGCTTACTAGAACATTCCTAGTAAGATGTCAGTGACGGCTTCTGTGCATTCACCCCATAGTAAAGCAAGTCTTGGTTGTGCCTGTATATACTTGAATATTCAGGTTATGTGTTGGGCTGAAACTCGAGTCTTTTTGGGAGTAGATATTGAAAGGTAATTGCAAAACCCCTCAATATCTATTCACCAAAAAATATGTTTTTTCCCCACAGATGAAGAGAAGGGCAGGGGGAATGATTATAAAGAATTCTTGCTCTAGCACAGTGAGTTGACATGGAGGGCCATGTGGCCCTCGGCATCACTAAAGGGCCGCACATGACATTTTCAGACTACCACTACATGTATGGTAACAATGTACATTGTGTGTGATGTAACAGAATTTGTATTTTTCGGTTTTCCAGCCTGATGGTGTGAGAGAACGTCTCTCTGAACAGCAGTACAGCCGCCTCGTGGACTATGTTACCAAGAGTTCCCCTCACCTGATTCCCAGCCACTCCTCCCTACAGATCGCTGCCCAGGTCATGGCGGCCGAACCCCCTCCAACCAACACAAAGACTTACCAGTTCCTGGTGGAAGCTTCGTTCGCCAGAGTGTTTATCAGCAAATTCAAAATGGTGAAAAGTAAGGCGCTGCACCGGGGATTTCACTAATGTCTTATTGTGACGATGAACAGAGTTCCAGGAATCTTCCTATACCCGTCCTCAGGCTTCATGGGTCGATTGGCATTACTGGAGTGGCAATGAAGAGAATAGTAGGAAAGCCGGGAAGTCTCACCTGAGATCGGGGAACGTTCTATTCTCTTGATAAGAAGTTTACATTAGGAAACCAATGTTCTCTGAATGTGCGGAGGTCTCATCTCTGATCTATCGCCAAGTCACTGCCACTGATCATTGCACTATTTCAGAGTGTCCCGTACAGGAAGAACAGGTAACCAGCGCGTTCCTCGTTCACGTCTTGTTTGTGTAAACTCCATTAAGCACAATATCTCCCTCACACTACACAACGGATTGTTAGTGTTAGGGAACAAAATTTCCGCTCTTTATAGAAAGTAAATACTCTGAGCGCCGCATAAGTTCCATGTTTTGTTGTGTCGCCGCTCTCTATGGTGTCTCAGTAATGATCTCTATTCTGAGTATTGCTGCTAAGTGGCGCTGGCCTGGATCTCAGAGAATATTTTTATATTTCCTGTTCTATATGCTTTAAATATACTTTCCTGTCTGTCTATGGTTGGTATAGAACTATTAACCATGAACCCAGATCCCCAGTTTAGTTTAAGTATCGGTTTCCTTGTCACTGCTTTTAAAATATGTTGAATGAATAAAGTAATTTTAGTCTGGTTATTCCTCTGATGTGTACAGTCCAGAGGTTCTAAGATGTACAGCAGAGATCTAAGGTTGTTTCTCAGATGTTTTCCTCATTGCGCAATTGTGATTTGTATAGAACAACAGGCAAAGCTGGGAGTCTGGCATCTGACGGAGGTGGTTATGTACTATCCACAAGGCGCTCCTAGATTGGTCTCTTGGGCCACCATCCCCTCTGGTGTCCCCAAGGGGGGGGGGGGTTCCTAGAGAGATCTCCCCCCCAGGCGGACGCACCCTTGATTGGTGGGGGCAGACATCAGAAATTTCAGAACCCCAGCATAAAAAACTCCCATATTACCCCCATCTATAACCACCAAGACCCAAGTGTCCTTATGTCTGTGCTGTAGGGTCAGCATCTGCATGGCCTATATAGCTCAATGATGGTACCATAGTATCCTTTACTACATGTAACTCTTATAAAAGCAAATCCTTCTAATTATAATACCGTTGCCCTGAAAATAAAGGCACCCCTGAACATACGGTACTGTTACTCTGGACAGGGGGGGGGGGGGGGGGG
>CM070036.1:17310960-17321813 GCA_036250615.1 Ptychadena robeensis | reverse complement strand
CTTTTCTTCATAGGCATTGTTCTTCCTCCTCCAAACATAGCTGTCTCCAAAGAATAAGAGGAGTCGACCGCAGTATGCCAAAAGTCATGTGGACAAACCACAAAAGTTTGGGGATAGTGTTCTGTGGACTCATGAAACAAAATTAGAACTGTTTGGGCCCATGGATCAACGCTATCAACCAATCAAGGGTGAGACGATCTCCACTACTCCACAGTGTGAAACCCTGACTGGACTGCCATCATACTTCCTCCCGGGAAGAGCCCACTACACCCTGCCATCAGGTTCCAGCAGCTTAGTAGCAACTATTGGAAACGTTTATTCCCAAGATTGAACCCCTTCTCTGCCCTCAGGAGTCGGAGCCCGTATGTACATATCCTCCAATAAACTGTAAATAGCCCCCTACCAGCTTGCGTGGACCTTCGCTTATTGGGGTGTGAGTGGTTTTCGATGGCTGGACAGAGGACGTCCACCTTAAAGAACCTGGTAGCATTTCACATTGCACTCCCACAACCTTACACTATATGTAAACTTGAGAGGGAAAAACTTTAATGGTTAAAAAAGACTTGAGAGGGAATGTTGTTGTCTACAACTGGGTTTGGTGATGACACCGGAGCTATTTATTTACATGTACAGCCATTTCTTTTTTTATTAGGATGTAATCACAGATATTTTAGGTTCCTGATGTTTTGTTCCATGGGTAATTAGAGAAAATCTACCATTAACAAATAGGAAGGCACTGAGTAACCTAATTGTCTGTTTGGGTTGCATTAAATGTCTTAAATCAAATTAGGAAAATGTGTTCTCATGTCCCTGAATGTGAACCAATTCACGGGACAAACAGTTCTATCCATAAACGCTCATGTCAGCAGCCTTAGTTAAATATAGATTTATTCGATTGAAAAAACAGCATTTTTATCATGCATTTAGAGAGCTATATATAGGGTATTTATTCTGTAAAAAACATAAGCACATGCTCATGCGGCCATAATTTATACAATTGCACACAATCACAACACAATATTAGATTTTAGAAGCATGGGCTACAGTAAAGGCCCCCTGATGTCAGATTCTATCGTAATTTATGATCGATTGATCAAACTGCGATCGACATTACCCCACATTGAGAAACCGATATTTGAACGATGTTGGTTCAATTAGTGGAAAGCAAAACCGAAGGAAGTTGATCGTAAACACACCAAAATGTCTGCCACTGGAAGTATAAGTATGCTTATTATTTAGATCAAAATTTCCAACATGTACAATCACTGTTCGCTTGATATTTTGGTCAATTACAACAATTTAGGTAGATTAAACCATGTGGGCTGGCATTGAATTCTGGTCGATCGATTGGTTTAAGTAGATTGAATGGGAAATCGAAACATGTATGTTAAAGCGGTTTTAAACTCAAATGTAAAAAACACACATACATTAAACAGACACAATACTCACCTGTCAGCAGTTCAGATCCTGGACAACTGCCACACAAAAAAAACCCACAGCATACTCACCTACTCTCCTTGCAATTTTAAGGCTGGCATCTTAGCTCCTGGAGACCTGAAGCTAGTTCCGCCTTCACTGCTCCACTCCACCTCCCCCTCCTGTCTCTTCTCTGTCGGAGCTGCAGAGCTCCATGTCTCCATGCTGACAAGTTTCTACCTGAGAGATGTCCCAGACACCACTTCGGCTGCCTAGGCACTACGTAAGGCACTACGTAAGGCAGTGGGAGGGGAGCCCCCTCCTGCTGTCAGAAAAATATTTTATTTTTACAATTAAGGATCTCAGCAGTATCGGGTGAGCTGCAGCTGATACTGCTGAGTGACCTCTGAGGTGGTAGGTTTAAGACTAAATCTATCTGAAAACATTCCTGTTTGCTCCAATGTTGTTGATTCAAATCAGTTGCTGTCTTCTGACATGGGGGGGGGGGCGCCTTGCAGGCTCAAGGGGCACAATTTCTTATTCAAGACTTAGCTGTGTCATCACACTGTAGTGGTTGTACCTGTTCTATATTTTGTGGTTAACAAGGACTCTTACTTAAACCATTGGGGTGTCAATATGATGGGAAAAGGGGCAAAAAGGGTTCCACAAGTGGCTATAATGCGTTCCATTCTAAGGTCCTTGGGGAAGACCCCAATGTTGAATCTCTGATTTTATGATTACTTTCACCTCTGTATCGTCCAGACTGTGGCCTAGTCCATGGATACAAGAAATCAAAAACCATATAGTAATTACCTTTCTATGCATTTTGCTCGCTATGAAGAGACAGGTGCACTTTAAGGGAAGACACTTACCAGAGATCATATGCACAATGCCTGGGATGTCACAACATTGATTTGTATGACTGATTTTAAAGCACAGATCAGCCGTTTAAGAACACAAAGAACATCCTATTATTACCAGCGGATGACAACCATATTAATTAAGGATTTTTTTGTACTAGGAGACCTTTCACTAATGAGTCAATAGAAGGACTGCAATGGGAACAAGCTGTAATAAGGCTCTGGAAACTGTGAACCAGTGGAGATGTGTTCCCAGGACCCTGGATCTGAAAACATCCCATGTGGAAGACATCTGAAGAGGGAACATTATCTCCACATTCCATGAATTAAGAGACTGAGTAATTAAATAAGATCATAAAATGTCTCCCATCCAAGTTGGCTGTTGGATATAATCCCCTTTTTCATTGGGTTATCCATCATAACATTACATTCATTGACATAGGTTTTTATTGATGTTTCTTTTTCCATTCAGTGGACTAGAACTTCTAAATTTGTTCAAGGTGCTTTTTTTGGCGAATGAGGCTCATTGTGCAGTGCAGTGAGTAGGATAACGTCTGGAGTCTTAGAGGGGCCCATAATACCAATGGAATGCCATCTGTACCTTGTTTTTCCCCGAAAATAAGGCATCCTCCAAAAATAAGGCACCATTACATTTTTGCCTCACGCTCAAATATAAGGCGCCCCCCCCCCCCCCAAAAAAAAATAAGGCACTCCCAAAGATACGATACTGTCACTCTGGACAGGGGGGATCAGAGGGGGAAATCAAAATGACACTGGAGGATCAGAAGGGGTTACTAAAATGGTAATCCCCCCTCTGAGTCTCCTGTGCCATTTTGATTCCCCCCTCTGATCCCCCCTGTGTCATTTTAAGTAATCCCCCCACCCTGATACCCCAGTGCCGTATTCTTCTTCATGGAAAGATAAGACATAAGACAGGGAAGGTAGCTGCTAGCAGGCAGGCTGGTTCATCAGCACCATTGGATCTGACATCCCTCGGAGCTGAGGAGACATTCTTTAGACGTGTGTCTCGTGTTTAACGTGTTTAACGTATCAGACGGATCTAAGAATTACGAACATGTTCGTAATGGCTTAGATCGATTTGGCTGCTGATTTAGGCTTGCACGGCGGTTGGTCTGCGTTTATGGGGGGCTTTAGAGATGGTCGAATTTTTTCCACTTTGTGAGTTTATTGCAAAGCCCCTGAACATGTTATCATCACTAAAATCCTGGAGATGTAGAGAAGGGTTGTGGGAACATTTGGGGAAAAAAGTATTGTTCTAGCATATGTAGTTTTTTCATAATAATAATCCAACCACAAAAGGATGGTTCACCGAATAAGACACGGAGCCATCAGCCAACAATAGTGATCTACCATTTCACAAATTCATTAATGCCAGCTGTGTCTACTGACACTTCTTGACATCCATAATAAATCTTCTGATCACAATAATAATGCAGATTCATAGGATGTGAGTATGCAGTTGAAAGCTGGCTACCAAAAAGACAAATTGGCAGTTGTATTATGTATACATGCCCAACCATTGTGTAATTGCTAAGCCTCCCTTTACAATGACGAGAGATCATACTTTTCTACAACTCTGAGATCCCCGCTGTACAGCAAATCTTAACTGCTTCAGCAGCGCTTAAATCCAATGTAGGTAAATAAATTCTAAGGGAAGGGGGACAGTATGTTCAAGGTTTAGCCATTATTATGATGCTCATTTATTTATAAAGCGCCAATATATTAAGCAACGCTGTACAAAAAATTAGAGTTGAGACAACACAAGATAACACAGGTACAGGTTATGACACAGGAGGAGTAGAGGACCCTGCTCGATCGGGCTTACAATCTTATAACCATTAGGCCCAGCCCATTACCACCAATTCAAACTTTAAACCAATTAACATCCAACACATTCTTGCAATAACTTATATTTAAAAAAATTATTTTAATACATAGAAACCACAACTTAACACTTCACCATGCATCAATGTTAATTTTAAAGTCCCCCCAAAAATATATAATTTAGTTAAAACAGCCCAAGACTTATTATGTTTTTATTTTCTGATCTAGAAGATGTTATAAATAAACTAGAGATGGCTCGTGTGTTGCAATAGCAGTAGCACAACGTCACGACCCACATGGTCACCATTAGTGCCTTGCAGCAGAAGATATTCTTTGTGTTGGTCCATGTGAGGAACTCATGTCTGATCTTTTCGAATCATCACTTCTTATGCTGTAGATTGACGAATTATCTAAATAAAAAAATAAACTATTACAAATATTCTTTGTAGTCAAACTAACAGATATTGCAGCTTTGAGTACCTATTGTGATCTCAATCATTAACAAGGGTCTCTTGAGTGGGAGTTCAATAATCAGATCTATCACCTCCACTCACAGAGGGGTGCTCGATAGATGACCCGTTCGAGTGCCGCGTGGTGACATCACCACGCTGTGCTCGGGCGCCAGTTGATTGGACAGGAATCAAGGCACACCACTTTAGGTGCCGAATTCCCGCTCAATCCTTTGGCTGGGGACCCTGGAATGACTTTTAAGCAGGATTTACAGACATGTCCGTTAACTGCTCGATAGCCCTGATCAACTGATCCCGTCTGATAACAGGTATCAATGGCTAGATTTGTTAATAGATTAGAGCACAATGAACGCGCACGTTACTTGATTGTGCTCTAATCTATTACCAAATCGATCCGTGGATGGACACCTTTACTGCTGCATTCTTCTTATTTCAAAAAGAAATCTGTCTAGTTGTTTAATCAGAACTCCAGATCAGAAGCTGATGATTCTAGAGCTGCCATGAAGCTGCATTTCTGGAATCCCCATAAAGAAGGTTTATTACAGGGGTGGGACAAAATTCTAAAGTTGAGGGGAAAAGACATACCATTCAATGAACATGAACACACATGCGTCGGTTTGCTGACACATCAGCGTTGGTTTGCTGCGTGTCACCATTGCATCAACGCCAACGCAGGAAGCCACACTGATATATGCAGCTCTGCATTAACGTGCATTTGGGTGCATCAAAAACATTTGATTGCTTTTCGTACATGTATTTGACACATTTGTTTCATAGGATTTAATGGTTCTCAACCTGCATAAACCGCATGGTAAAAAAAAAAAAGCAGCAGCAAAAATACAGGGGGCACATGGACTACAAACACTGTAGAGTGTATACTGTGTGTGTAGTATATGTGTGCCACATCCCGATGTATACAGTGTATATACAGGGATCCAATTTTACTCAGCGCTCCTCCTTCCTCCCCTGATAGCTGTGACAGATAGGGCTTGTTCACACTTTGGCAAACTTCTGCGTATCTAATCGCGGGGCTGTGATTGTTAGCGATTTTTCTTGCAAGCGATCGGGTGCATTTTCGGCCGCAATTATGACCGCGACCATAGAGAATGAATCCAAAATTGCATAAAAAAATTCATTGAGATTAAATTTTTAAACGCGTCCATTCATGTCTATGGGCAGAATCAGGGGTGATCGGGCACGATGATGAAAAACGTGGGTGATTGCCAAAGTGGGGACAAGCTCATAGATCTGCCTTATCCACAGCCTCTCTGCCTGCTACACTCTCTGTGCTTCTCCCCCGAAGTAGAAAACTATGAATCCCAGAATGCCTTGGGCAGCTGGCGTTTCATATAATGTCACTAGCGGGCACCGCTGAGCAGCTCCCAGAGTGGGAGCAGAGAAGATCAGTGAGTGTAACAGTTAGAGGGGCTGTGGAGAAAGTAGATCTATAAGATCTGCCACTTCTACCATGTGCCAAAAATATATGGTCTCCGGGCAAAAATTTGCGCAATCAAGGTAATAATGACTGGAGATCACAAATTCTCACATAAAAAAAAAATACGATATTCTGTGAATACGAATATTGCCGTTGCTGCTCATAACTAGACAATAAATAAAAATGAAGTGGAAATCAGTATTAAAATATAAAAGCTAATAGCAGCCTTTACATTTAGAGCTGATAAGCTGTGTACATAAAACACTTCCTTCCTTGGGTTTAATCACAGATTCATAACTGAAACTAATAAGAAGAATTTTGTTAATCACATTTCAGCTTATCATATTACCTGATATGACACTTGATCCGGTTTTCTTCTCCAGGTCTTCTTGTATTTTCAGCAACATCCTTTCCTGTTCCAGAGCCTCCAGGTACTTAGAATAGCTCCAGGATACCTGAAACATGTCATGTTACACATGTTAAGTCCTTGAAATATTAAATACAAAAAAGTATCATTGTAATGCAGAAACACATATCGGTTAATGTTTCTGTTTGATAAAGCAATTCATTTAGGCGACGATAGATAGATAGATAGATAGATAGATAGATAGATAGATAGATAGATAGATAGATAGATAGATAGATAGATAGATAGATAGATAGATAGATAGATAGATAGATAGATAGATAGATAGATAGATAGATAGATAGATAGATAGATAGATAGATAGATAGATAGATAGATAGATAGATAGATAGATAGATAGGTAGATAGATAGATAGATAGATAGATAGATAGATACCCTGTTTCCCCAAAAATAAAGCACCCTTACATTTTTGCCTCACACTGAAATATATGGCATCCTCCCGAAAATAAGTCGCCCCAAAGATGCGGTACTGTAACTCTGGACAGGGGGGATCAGAGAGGGCAATCAAAATGACACAGGAGGATCAGAAGGGGTTATTAAAATGGTAATCCCCCCCCCCCCCTCTGAGTCTCCTATGCCATTTTGATTCCCTCCTCTGACCCCCTGTGTCATGTGCCATATTCTTCTTCAGGAAAAATAAGACATCCCCCAAAAATAAGAGGTAGGGCATCTTAGACACTGTCTTATTTGGGGAACCACAGTAGATAGATAGACAGATGATCCAGTGATCACGGCTGCTGGCACATTCTGTCTTCCTTCCAGCGTGTATGCACTGGTGGGAGGGAGGAGGCTCTCAGTTTTCAGCCAGGGAACCACAACTTAAAGGCTGAAGAGCCACATGCAGAAGCTGCAGGTTGCAGACCCCTGTACCAGACAATCAACCATATAGCCTTTGCAGTGTGCAGAGGTACAACCAGTCTCTTTTTGTTCACAATTTATATCGATTAAGGTGATCAAATGTCAGTTGAACTAAATTTGATTTGTGTATGACTAGCGTTAATAAACCAAAGAAGAGCACCCAGCTGAGTTTTCAGTTCTCCTAATGTAGCCACCAATATGTGGGCAAGACATTTAAGGTATATAGGGACCTATGCAGACAAAATTCACAGAAATCATCTCTCAATTGTCATCTGTTACCATTTGTAATTAACATTTGGTGTTAAAATTATATTTTCCAGATGAAAAGGAAAGATGCTATTATTGCTATTATGGAATATAGTTAATTTTAGGTTGGCAATCAAATGCGTGGGTAACACAGCTGCAAAAACTGTGGGGTAAGTGCAAGCATAATATAACATTACACAAGATTCCATTACTTAAGAAATGGTTAATCATGGGTAATTAAGGAACATTTCCTGTTTTGCCGTGTTAACAGAACAAATTTTCATATAAAACGGGTTTATTAATATAGAACATATTTAGTATACGTACATTACAAACTGTGTCTAAGGCAGAGGTTCCCAAACTGTGTAGCGGGCCCCCCTGGGGGGCGCAAAGGTATTCCAGGGGGGCCCTGGCCCTCATTCTTAACTAGTGTTTGAGTAGGGAGGGGGGGCTCGATAATGTTTCTAATAAGAAAAGGGGGGCCCTGCAAGGAAAGTTTGGGAACCACTGGTCTAAGGTACAGAGACTCTGAAATGAATATGTATTTTATACTTATTATATATAAATAAAAAAGAAATGCACTACCTTTTAATTCAAGAACAGTTGTGTTAATAAACTATCAATGAGTCTCATTCTGATATGTGTGTTGTAAATCTAATTACCTGACATTATTCATTACTCATACTCATTAACCCCCTGGGCGTTGTGCTTATTGACTTTTTTTTTCCTTCTTATAGAGTGTATCCTGTTACACATAATATATGGCAATGGGTGGAGATAACATATTCTATACTTTGTTCCCCAACCTATTAGATTGTAAGCTCATTCGGTAGGGTCCTCTACTCCTCCTGTGTCATAACCTGTGTGCATCTCAACTCTAATATATTGTACATCGCTGAGTTATATGTTGGTGCTATATAAATAAAAGATAATGATTTTGCATTGGATTTTATCTGTATACACCCAGAATGAGCACTTTATTTTCAGAACAATTCTCCATGTTATTGTTGTCGCACAATGGGTTCAGCAAGACTTCCAAATCAGAATTTCAAACTTTTCAGGAGGTAGAGTTTACCTAATAAAATGCGCACATCTTGTGCTGCTCCAATCAGGATAATTCTTCTAGCCCCTATACACATATAGATATGCCATCGATTCCCCAAAGATCGATCTGCGTGTGCATTCCCACATATCAATCATTGATCGATCTTTGAGGAATTGATGGCTACCAACCTTGAGGAGTCGATCCAAAAAGGTCTAAATTGCACTAGGAACGGATCGAGCAGAGATCCACCAAGATGTCAAATTCCTGTTCGATCCGAATACTTTGTATCGAGCAGGAATCGATGTATCAGTGGCGTAGTGTGTCAGTGATTCCATACCATAAGCAGCATGGTGACATCACCACGCTGTAATCAATCGCCGGCAAAACTAATGGGAATCTAAACGTGTATGGGTACCTTTAGTAAGCATTGTTTCTAATGAACAACTTACATTTCTGCTGCGTCCATACACTTCACGTCCAGAATAGAGTTCCTCGCTGTAAGAACTTTCACTGTCTCCGTAAATGTCAGAGAGAGTTCCCTTCCGTTTTGCCTCATCTTGCTGCTGCTGAAAATATACAGAAAACATTGTGCATGATGATAATGGCTGTTGCATGTTCCAACTTGACCAAAATTATAAAAATTTTATAATTCCATCTACAGTGGATAAAAAATGAACAGTATTTCATATTTACAGAAATATAAAATAGTTTCAGAATTTATGCTTTAGAATTAGGCATGATAACTGTAAGCAGGGGTGCACATAAGTGGTACTCTGGTACTCAAAAGTGGCCAAAACCTAGCTCTGCGTACCTGTATTATTGTAACACAGCTCATATGCGCACCAACAACTTGGAGGCGGACGGTGTCTGTGCGGCCGCAGCTAAATGTTAAATGTATACAATTTATGTCACTTGGATAACTGCAGGGAAATATGAATAACTATGAAAGGTTGCAGTTAGGGGGGTGACATTGGGAATGTAAATTAATAATCCCAAAAAAAGATTGGACTTCTAAGGGTGTTGGAGATCTGGGGGATGAAAGTCAGAGTAGACATATGTAAGGGTAAAATCTGACAAGAGAAAAGCACTGTGGGACAGCTGAAATATGACTATGAAAGGTTGACATGTGGACTGCTGGTAGTCTCAGCAGTTAGTTACTAAGCCAGAAAATTTCAGGGTTGTGCTACTGAGGTATGAGAACTGGGGGTTCAAACGTGTTGTACTGTGAGAGTAACATTTGACCCAAAGCCAGTTGGTAACCTGGTGATGAAGAAGGCTAATCTGAGGAACAGGGAGGTCCATCTGCAGCAAAATCTACCATGAAGGAAGCTGAGGCAGAGGACAGTGATGATGACCACGCTACACATGGGGCGAGTACCAAACACCATCTCCTGGTTCTCATTGGAGGAGCTTACTAAAAAAGTTATGTGAACCCCTGACTATAAGCATCATAAAAAAGCTCAGTTGATCCTTTTGTTTCAATACCTAAAAAAACTTTTCATGTACCTAGAATAAAAATAATGTGACCGTTTGTTCAGAAAATCATGAGAGTTGGGTTTGTCTGACTTTTCGTAGGTTACAATACACATTGGTAAAAGGTTAACAATAAAAATCTGCATAAGCAATTTCCATACAGGAGAAGAGCCTCTACTACTGTGAAGGTTGGAGGTTAGGCCGGAGATCAGCTTAAACCAATTTATTGATGAGCTCTGGATTAAATCTTTTCACTGCTTAATAGGTAAACCATACAGGGTTCTGGATCCTCTAACCTTGGCCAGCATCTCCTGTTCCCTCATCTTCTGTTTCATCTGCTGAACTTTCTTTGCCTTCTTCCTCTCCAGCAGAGGCACAACCTTCTCATCAGTCAGTTGGCTACGAAACTCACAGAACTCAGGCCAAAACTTGAACATTATGCTGAAGATTGTTGTCTGGGTGTAAAAATAAACATGAAATAAATTTTTAGTCTTTATTATTGTTATAATGGAATGGAAACATATTTTTCATTAGTAACACCAGTAACAGTAACCGGCCACCAGATGGCAGTGTGGCTGGTGTCGGAAACACAGAGGAGCTTCACAGAGGCTGCTGTGATGCCTGGATGTTCCGATCTGCGACCTGAGACAGGTGAGTGGACCCTGACTCGAGCATAAGCCAAGGGGAGCTTTTTCAGAAAATTTTTTGGGCTGAAAAAGTCAGCTTATATATGGAATGTATAAAGAAGGTATGTTAAAATCACCACACCCTATATCA
>CM070036.1:17288994-17305445 GCA_036250615.1 Ptychadena robeensis | reverse complement strand
CAGGTCAAACAACAGTACAAAAAAAGAGACACAATGTGGGGACAATCAATCAAAATTTTCGAATTTTTCGAATTTCAACGATCGTACCATGTGGACATGCTTAAATTTTCAATCGACCGACTAAAAAAATTTATCGAATTACATTGATTGTACAGTCAATTGTACCATGTGTGGCTAGCTTAACTTTCAGCTGTTAAGGTGGGTTTACACATGTACCGTAGATTTTTTCTTCAATCAACTGCCAATTCCATTTTTTGTTCGATGTCGTCATCGAACATCGTTCATTCATTTATCAAATATAACATTCGATTTTTTGTTCGTCCATCACCAATATCGAATGAAAAAAAATGTTTATACATTTTTTATACAACGACCGATAAAAATTGACCATCATGTTCAATGACCTTTCGAACTATTTTTTGTTGGAGGTTGAACAAAATGTATCCATCAAACAAATTGTCCATTCTAGATTTTTGTTCAATCAACCAAAAAATCGTTTGGTCTTCATTGATCAAACGAAAAAATCTACACGTGTAAACCCACCTTAACAGAGAAATTCTAAAGGTTCCCATAGACGTGACGATTCTTTTGCGATCGGTTCCTGGTTCGTTTGGAACATGCGATTGTGTAATCGTCAACTGATCGCATGGTGATCACTTAGCACACCACCTTGAGTAACAGATTTCTTGTTTAATTTTTTCCCCTAAACGATCACAGGCTCAAAAAAAAGGTTGATTCCTTAAATTCATTCGATCGAAAATTATGTATTGGTGGGTGTAGCTGAAGTGCTTGTAGATTATGCAAATATGGTCCAATAGAACAGGAATCGATCAAAGGTAACCCTTTCGATACATTGATCACCAAGGGATCGACCAAAAAATGACATGTACGATCACCTTCTGTTCGATCTCTTCTTCTATATCGTTTTTTTTTTGGGGTCAATCAGTATGCAGTTTGAAGGTATGTCACCCATAGCTGTCACTATCAGCGGCTGGGAATATGTGACGTCACTTTCGGCCGGTTTCAGCCAGAATCTTCTGCGTTCCAGATACCGGAAGTGACGTCATTGACCTCGGGAGATTAAGTCTCCTCCTATTCAGTTCTTGCCTGACTTAGGAGGGAGGGGGCGTTACTCTCCCTAGTAATGTTCCACCTCGCAAATCATCTGCACAAGCGGGGTGCAAACTTAGGAGGGAGAGTAACGCCCCCTCCCTTTGGACAGGGAAAGCCACATAAAAAAACTGACTTTCCTGGCCAAAATGGGAGGGTTGACAGGTATGATGTCACCACTTTTTATGTGTATTTACAAAATCTGTCATTGAAAATCTATTATGTAAAGTTAATGACTTCTAGATGCATATGGCTTCCTACACAGCCTCATTTTGTTGAAATAGTTTGTTGAAAACAACTTCAGTAAATTAACAAAGTGTTTCTTACTCGCATCTTCTGGCGTGCCCTGAATTCATCTGTTGACAGAAACATAGGAAGCCATTTCTTCTCTATCCTCATCCGGACATATTTCTGTATTTCAACAAGGACAGCAGAGGATAGACGGTCGTGAAGAATTTTACCCCAGCCTCCTGCCAGATTCATAACCTGTGAAAAGAAGCCATCTGTATTAGTGAGTGTTCTTAAATGGGAGAATATTCTAATTGGTTTTTATCTTTTTTCGTTTGAACTATTAAGAAGTAGAACGATGAACATTCTAAGATGACACATGAAGCTGAACCCCACTAATCAAGTAAAATGGCTCAATAAAATACCAGCCCCAAATTCAAGATAAAAAAGACATTTGGCAAGTGACTGACTTAGCCTCAAATAATTCACTCTCTGTTCATAGCTTTTATTGAAGAAACTGGAAACGGGGTCCACATGTCTGAGGATATATGTGGGCTCACTCATGATTAAAGCAATAGATTTTCTCATGCTTCAGGCCAGTGGTTTCCAAAAGTTTCCTGATGGCCTCCCTTTTCTAAATAGAAACAACACCCATTCAAACTACATAGGTTCAGACTGAGGGCCATTTCACACTAGCCGTGTTTGCGTTACAGTATTGTGTATTAGTACTAGTGTGAAATTGCCCTTACTGTCTGCAGTTAGTTTCTCCTTGGTTGGCTTCCAGCTTGTCCCTCCATCAGCTGCGCCCTAGCGAGAATACATCAGCGCCCCCACCCCCTAGTTTGGGAACCACTGCTTTACATTTACATGCAGCTCAGGAAAGGACCGGGCACTCCTGTCAGCGAAAGCTTGTGCAGGTGCTCAGGGGTAGTTTAGATAACGACTCTGTGACAGGTCTATCAGCGAAAAGCCTGAAAACCAACCGGCGGGCGCCTCATGTGTTGTTCCCCGGGCAGTTGCGATCACTGAGTTCGAGTCTCCTCTTATTGCCTCAACCACAGACAGCAAATAACAAATATATATTATTTATACATAAAAAAATAAAGACATATGCATGTAGTCTTTATTTACCTGCTCTTGTTGATCTCTTGTAGCTGGACTGTTTGGACCAAAGAAATATTTCTTATTTAAGTATTTATTCTTAATTTCTTTAGATTTTTCTTGCCTTTTATCTTTATCCTTTTGAGGCATTCTTCTGAGGTGCTCAAGATCAATCCAGCACATCAGATCCATGCTGAAAGATAATGAGAGAAGTCCCATAAGAAAAGAGCAGCAAAGTGACGGGCAGGGAAGGATACTGGAAGGGTTATTTCAGTAGAGATGGACAAACCTGCTAAAAAGGGGTCTAGTATGGTCCGGGTGGTGTATGTGCAGACACATACCTACTTACATACATACAACACACACAGAAAGAGGTGTGAAAGAAAATCAGAAAGGCTGAGTGCACACTGAGAAGAGGGTGGGCATTATGGACACATGGGCATGAGGTGTTTATGGTGCTCATCTGCCTCTATTCAGGCGCTATTTTGGTGTGTATAGGGCACGGTATTCATCATGTTGATGTCACCAGGCCCTATTACTTTAAATAAACTAGCCACACCTGATGTTTTATGACCATGTCACACAACGCGGCCATTGTTTATCAATGGCAGCTTTGTGTCACTCCGTGCATCAAGCGTCAATGGCCCAGTTGTGAGTGCTTCGCGTGTGTGACTGGCACATCATTTCCCATAGGGGAAAACCAGGGACGTCTACACTGATGTTTTTTGGCAAACACAAGGAAAAAACATAGTGTAGACAAACCAAAAATCAACTTAAAAATTGATCATGTATGCCACTCCATGACACTATGGTTCCCAAACTGGGGGGCACGGAGGTACTCCGGGCAGTGCGCAGCTAGGGGGATAGTTTAACATGGCCCTTAATTTGAACCTGTGTAGTTTGAATGGAGGGGGGGGGGGGCTCGATAATGTACTATATAAAAAAGGGGGTCCTTGCAGGGAAAGTTTGGGAACCACTGCTCTATGGGATGCACAGACATTTACAAGCCAAGGTGCACCTACTAGGAATGGGACATTATTTTCTACTTAATAAAGCCCCTCCATAACCCCATAAATACATACTGGAGTAAAATACTCAGTGAGACACCTAGGGAACATGTTTGGCCATAGTGATACAGGGAGGAATTAATGTGCCCATTAAAATGCTGGCACTGGATCTGCTCTGAAGCCTGAGTCCTGCTTGGGGCAGATGTTTTTGTTCTGTACAACACTGATAACACGGATTTTGGGAATTGCCAAGCTCAATATTAATACCTCATGAGCAATGTAATGTACTGCTGCCTAGACCCAATCAGCTTTTCCTGTAAGCCTAATTTATTGGGCACATTTGCATGAAAAGGTTCATGTCATAACACACGTGTAAAGAATGTGAGAATGATTTATGAGGCTCAAATAAACTGGCAAAACTGCAAATATAACAATGTTCTAGAACAAAGGCAATGCATTACTAAATATGCCTTAAAGGGGCTCAAAATCAATGCTTTTCTTCTTACCTCGCAAAATGCTCCTCTAAGAAGGAACGAAAGTGCTCCAATTCCATGCGATGCCGCAATAGGTTGCCCAGGCTGTAATTCTTGTACTCTTCGGGTACCAGTTCCCACAGGTTCGGCTCTTTAGGGATGTTAGGCGGTGGCATAAAGACTGACTTCTGAGCGTGATCCTAGGGAGATAGTTTAAAACTATTAGGGTGACAAAATCCATTATAATGCAGGTACCCACCACAGCGCCTGATATCATATTCTTTCTTTTTTTTATGACTGTGTATGTCTCACCTGTACACTCAGGGAAGGTGTAGACTCAGACTGCAGTATAGATTTTTATCTTTTAGGGGCTGTCTGGTCAGAGGCTTTCAGAAGAGTCAAATGGGATTATACCGTATTTTTCGGACTACAAGATGCACTTTTTTTTTACTAGTCCCCCACATTCAAGAAGCAATAGCTCATATCAGGAGACTGCAACTTGTTCCATTCCCTTCAGCCAAGCCAAAAGGCCACTGCCAAGCAATAGATTTGAGCTGTTTATGCACTAGCAGTATCCATTCTCTACCTGGGTATGACACAATGACCAGCCAGCTCAGTGGATTGAGGCTATTGAGATCTATGAGTTGTGTGCTTTACATTAACATTCTGCATTACAATCACAGACTCGTCCTTCCTTCCATATGTAAATAAATGCTCCTGTGTAAGTTGATAATGCCAGATTGTAAAATATGTCTCTCCAAGTTGGTGAGTTTACAGAATGGGAACTACTAGTGTATAGACACAGTGTCAGCCCTTAACATTTGACTGGAACTAAGCTCTGCCTCCTGGTACTGCCATTTTGGCTTGGCTGGAGGAATATAGTGCGATTACTGCATGGCCCAGACCTGCCTACTTTGCTGGAAAATTCTGTATATTCACTTTATATGTGAATGGCTGTGCCTCTGACTCTCTCTCTCTCTCTCAATCTATGTGGTGTGTCTTATGGTCCAGTGTATCTTATAGTGAGAAAAATATAGTAATTCAGTAAAAACCCTACGTACCTAATTAAAGCAGGTCAAATTAACCTAAGATTATCAAGGCATCCAAATGGCTGAAGAAAGGTGCCGGATTAAAAAAAGAAGTGGACAAAATAGCAGCATAATGAATCGAACTGGTCATGGCCTACCCTTTTAATTGTATTTTAGTAGTCATGGGGGATCAGCATCACATGTAGGTGATACCACAGCTTTCATGAAGCTTTATATATAAAATTCTTAAGCCCCCTATACACCTTTAGATTCCTCCATACAATTTCCATCAGACCTACCAACAACTATGTAGTATAGTGACCTCCCTGATAGAATATATAGTGATTGGAAGGTGTAGAAAGGTCCTCATATTACATGGTTTTGGTAGAAGAAAAGTTGGTTGTACAGAAATTGCATGGTAATTGTATGTGGTGTATGGGGGGCTTAAGATTTACCAGCTGCTTTAGTTTTTATTATCTATAAAGGTCACCATACACCTTACAATCTTACCATACAATTTCTGTACAATCATCTTTTGTTCTAGCAAAACCATGTAATATGAGGAGCTTTCTAAAACCCCCCATACACTTTCAGATTCCTCCATACAATTTCCATCAGATCTACCAACAACTATGTAGCATAGTGACCTCCCTGATAGACTACATAGTGATTGGAAGGTGTAGAAAGGTCCTCATATTACATGGTTTTGGTAGAAGAAAAGTTGATTGTACAGAAATTGCATGATAATTGTATGTGGTGTATGGGGGGCTTAAACCTTCCAATCACTATGTATTCTATCAGGCAGGACCCGGCACTACATAGCAGTGATATATAACTTCCAATCACTATGTATTCTATCAGGGAGCACCAATACATAATTGTTGGTAGATCTAAAGGAAATTGTATGGAGTGATCTAATGGTGTATGGAGGGCTTTAGTCACAGCAGCAAGAATGATCTTAGGTGGCTTAACAACTGTGTGTGTATTTGTCTGTGTTGGTGTATCATGTTCATGTGTTTGTGTCTATAGCCGGCCATAGATGTGTAGTTGGGCAGCAAATTGAAGGACACTGGATCGGGGCATTATGACATCATCACGCTGCACTCGAGACTGATCGGACTGGGAATCAGTGCCTATCCAAAGTATTAGCGGTCGTCCAGGGGAAAACGGACATGTCTGTTCTCTGTTCAATTGCTTTTTTTAACACATTATCTACCATTGTCCTATTTATAGGATGGCTACATATATTGTTCTGCATCTGTTATGCCTTAATTTGAGCGATAACGGGTTAATTGATTGGTATAGGGTGTAAGCAGCCTCAATTCCCTCAGGAATGATCGCCGTGAACGCACACGCCGATCTCTCTTGCGAAAATACAGCTCAAAAGTGAGACGTCTATGACCAGCTGACAAACTCTCTCGACGGAGATGCTGCGCTGAATGTTTAACTCTATGCTGTGCTGTTATTAAAGTGTTTCTGGGTGTTTCTGTTCATTTCATATACCATTCATACATAAAATTAACCATGACATGTGTATCTGTGGGGAAAACAATGATAAATGAGCTCTTGTGTTTCACCATGCAGTTGATAAATGACTCCACTTGGAATTACTAATCTGATTGTGTAAAAGGGATTATCGGTTTGTTATGTTTGACATTGTGGCTGTCGCCTTTCTTGGTATTTTGTTTGTCCAAAGTCATTTAGTGCTGACATCAGCATAAAGGATTTGCAAGATTAATTTTACGATGTTTCTTGGAAGATTTGCAACAACAACAGCTTCATGGCTTCATCAAAGCATAAAATGTCTGTTTCAGGCTTCAGACATCATCAGTCATGCACAGCCGGCATGCTGCAAGAGACTACGAGGCACACTCGCAGTATAGGAAGGCAAACTGTAAAGGAAACTTAAAGCCCTACTTCAGTTGTTTATTATTAAGTACAATAGTTGTTAGATTTTATTTTTGTCTGTGACCTCTTTGGCTTAGTCTTCTCTTTCACATCTACTGTGGCACCTATACAAGACAAGGCCTGGGGAGTCTACTAAAATCTAATCCTAAACTTCTAACCTAAAACTGTGTTTTTGTCTCTATCTGTGTTCTACCCACAATCACCAATGAAAAGTTGTAGCTGGAGTTGTTTTAATCTCCTCCATGCTATAGGCCAGTGTTTCCCAAACTTTTTTTGCAGGGCCCCCTTTTCTAGATAGGAACATTATCAAGCCCCCCATTCAAACTACACAGTTTCAGATTGAGGGCCATTTCACAGTATCGTGTACAAGTCAGGGTTTCACACCAACCAACCTTTATCATTCACACAGACATACAGACACTAACCTCATACAGAGACATGAATCATTCACATAGAGACATATACCAATTACATGCACTCTACTTACTGTCTGCAGCTAGTTCCTCCATAGCTTTCTGCTTGTCCCTCCCTCAGCACTTTAGCTGCGCCCCCTCCCCGGATTACCCCTACGCCCCCCAGATTGGGAACCACCGCTATAGAAAATACACAACAAATGAGGGGAATGATTTTATATCTAGTAGTGAGTTTATGTCTAGATATATATCAAGAAAAGTGGCCACAGGTAACCAACAAATATAATAAATTATACTATCAGATACTATCACACTTTGAAATAAATTATTAGATGTATTTTGCCTTACTTGTACTTTACATGCGCCATTTTCCCTCTTCTATTTAATCATAAACAACATTATATAAATTCTTAGTTCTATATCCAATTCTTGGCCAGGTAGTGTTTCACTCTCCTGGGTGATGTCTTAGGTCCTATTCACACTGGCAGTGACCAGGCGCTCCCATCTGCGCACTTGTGCAGTCGCTCGGGGGCATTTAGATAACACCCCCGTGACAACTCTAATAAGGGAAAAACGCCCAGTGAGCACCTCATGTTGCGTTTGCCGGCCCGCTGCTCTTATCTGGTGTTTAATGGGTGGTTAACAGCTGGGCATGGGAATAAGCCCTCATTATGAAGTACTGAAAGCACTGAAGGCTATTTTCTATCACAGAAGGGGGACTGCTGAGCCCCCAAAACTTGTTTGGGAGATGAATAAGGGGGCCTTTACCATTCACCTAATTTTAAATACAGAAATAGCCGTTCTGGGTCCTCACAACTCCGGGAATATTAAGGACGGACAAAGCGGGTAAGAAAAACAATTGCACTGTAATCATTTGTATCAGTTGTATTTCCCATACTGCTTTAGGAAGCAAAAAACTGAAAGAAATGGAACTGCTAGTGAGACTAAAGCCCCCCATAGACAGGCAGACTCCTCCATGCAACTTCTGTACAACCAACTTTTCTTCTACCAAAACCATGTAATAGGAGGACCTTTCTACACCTTCCAATCACTATGTATTCTATCAGGGAGGTCACTATACTACATAGTTGTTGGTAGGTCTCATGAAAGTTGTATGGAGGAGTCTGCCTGTCTATGGGGGGCTTAAGATAGACTGATGCAAAGTGGAAAACTTAAACGTGGGTTCCCAAAATTTTAATTAATTATGGATGCAGCATCCATCGTGCTAAAGGAATAAGGAGCCATTCAGTTTGTTATCATCAAACTACGGCCCAGATCCGGCCTGTTTAACTTTGAAATCCGGCCAGTCATCACTAGAGATGGTCAAAGTTTTTGACTTGCTAACTTTGTGAGCTGATTGCAAAGCCCCAGAACAAGGTATCATTACTAAAATTGTGTGAGACGTAGAGTAGTGTTAGGAACATACTTTTTTTTGGAGTATACTCGCAACCCTTCTGTACATCTTCAAGTTTGGGGTTAATACCATGTTCAGGGGCTTTGCAATTAATTCAAAATGGTCGAATTTTTAAAAAAGATTTTGACCATCTCTAGTCATCACCTTAGTGAAAAGACTCTGGGTTCCATCCACACACTTCCTGCAATGAGAGTGCATAATGCCTACAGTAGTCCGAACATCATTGCAGTGAAAGAGCGGAGGGGAACCAGAGCGCCTTGTTACCAAGGTCTCCACATTTTGACTGAAATATGACAGTTACATTTATTTATTATTTTTACCTCTCTGGCAGTGTATGTTTTTGTTGAAAATGGTAAAGCGAATGAAAGATTACAATGTTCCTGCCGCATGTCCCAAGCATCATCAATGACGCCAGTGAGCACAAGGATTCGGGACACCAATGGCCATTATAGACTTTTGGCCTGGTCCTTCTGTCAAAGAACACATTGTGGCCCATGAGTCCAAACGTTTGCTGACCCCTGGTATATGGCTGTCTTGCACAGGCAAGTATCAATAATGTTGAACAATATATACAGGCTGTGAAGCTACAAGGGTTTACACAGGGTTCAACATACTCAGAGACAAGCATTGATAAAAGTGTAGAAATACCTACCCTGTTTCCCGAAAACAAGGCATCCTCTGAAAATAAGGCACCCATACATTTTGCCTCACGCTGAAATATAAGGCATCCCCACCAAAAATAAGGCACCCCCGAAGATGCGGTGCTGTAACTCTGGACAAGGGGGCTGTGCTATTTTGATTCCCCCCTGTGATCCCCCTGTGTCATTTTAAGTGATCCCCCCACCCTGATACCCCAGTGCCGTATTCTTCTTCATGAAAAAAAATAAGACATCCACTGAAAATTAGACGTGGGCCATCTTTCAGGGAAACACAGTAGTACTGTGCACTTAATAATCACTACACATCCACTTGCATCCCTGTACAACAACATACATAGTACAAGGATCTGAATCTTTCCGGTTGTTCAGGTCATTGACCCGATCTCAACCCAGACCTCCCCATCAAATGCTCCAGGATATCCAACTGCTGTCCATTTAAACCACAGTCATTACCATAAATGATTATATTATGTGGCATTTGAGGAAGTCGGGGTGATTTAACATACCATGGTCTGGAGGAAGGAAGACAAACCATCCAAACATTTTTACTTTGAACTACAAAATTCTAAATATTTTAATGGTCTCTTTTGAATACATCCTAAGTTCAGTTAATTATAAAAACAGATGGCAATGTTAAACAAAATATTAACATCAGAGTTGTATGAATTTATCACTAAAAAATGTTTATATTCTAAAGTAATATTCTTCAAAACCAGTCTAAACAAAGACATATTTACATTTTTTTTACATTTATGAAACTAGTAGAAAATGTTATAATGTCTATGTATCTAAAGTATAGAGAAGAAATGCAAAAAAGTAATTTGGATGAAAAAATTGCCAATGGTAAAGAGTAAATAATTACTCCACTGTCCACTGATGTTCTAGGGTTCATGTACATAAAGTACAATTATAATTGCTCACTTTTTTGATTGAAGAAATTTTTAAAACACATGCATTTGCTTAAGGGTCCTTTCTTACTAGCCATACTGCAGTTACGGTGCAGTACAGTACCACAATGCAGCACGGCTATTGCTAAAACCAGGAAAGTGTGTACCTTTTACACTAGCCCAAGGTGTTGAGTATGGTAACATGCCACACGTTACTGTAAACGCCCTGCTGCATACAGTTTTTTTTTTTGCAGGTACACTTGTATGGGAGATGCCAGAGCAGTGCAGTGTAAAATGCAAGTTTCTGATTGGTAATGGCATGGTTAACGCTACCGAGTCTATTACCAGCAAAAACTGGCACTGCAGTGTATATAGTTTGAAATGGCCCATATTGTTGGGTAATGTTTTTATCACCTAATGGGAGAACTTTTAAGCAACAAGATCTTTTCAGAAAACACAACAAAAAGCATACACAGCCAAAATTATTCAGTAAATAAACTAGAAATGTAAACTGATCTCTGGGCCTCCTCTATCTAGGAAGTTCTCCTAGGAAAAGTGAAGTTATGGAGATGCACATGATCAGTTTAATCAGTTAGTAAGGTAAGAAGAAATGTAATATGATAAAATAAATCTGACCAATGAATCAGGGAAGATCAAGCTGATCAAATTGATCATGAGCTAATCCATAAATTAGAAATACCTTCCATACATACAAAAGACCTTTCGAAAATGGCCAAAGAGTTATGTCAGCAGCATAGGCCAATTAAGAAGAATATGATTTAAAGTGCCCCACAGATCGAAGGTGAACATAAAAAAGGCAGAAGATTGTAGGAAGTTCAGCAGCGGTTTTACATGGGGCAATATGGGTGGTTGCCCAGGGAGGTATCATGCTGGGGGGGCATCTACAGTGGTGGGCAACTGAGGTGATATGAAGGGCCACAAGTGACACTGATAAAATAACACTGATCAAGCCCTTTCTTATTGACAGATTCCAGAAGGCCGTGGACCAGCCAGCAGGCAGTCAAAACCATATGTAGAATTTTACTGATGTAGGACCGCCAAAGTTGATTAGGAAAGCCTGTCAGCATGTGACCACTATATATGGAATATATATGGTGATATATGGAATGCCCCATATATATCAACAAAGGTTATGTACCTCATAGATATTATAGGCACATCATAGTCTAGTGGAAGCATAGGCCCTGTCTGGGTCATTCATTAACTTTCACGTATGCCAATTAGCTTGCTTAGCTGGAGCCTGAGTGAGTCTCTGACAGGGCCTATGCTTCCACTAGACTATGATGATAATATCTATGAGGCACATAACCTTTGTTGATATATATGCTCGCTCAGGCTCCAGCTAAGCAAGCTAATTGGCATACGTGAAAGCTAATGAATGACCCAGACAGGGCCTATGCTTCCACTAGACTATGATGATAATAACTATGAGGCACATAACCTTTGTTGATATATATGGGGCATTCCATATATCACCATGTGTAGTGGTCACACGCTGACAGGCTTTCCTAATCAACGTTGGCACTCCTACATCAGTAAAATTCTACATATGGTTTTGACTGCCTGCTGGCTGGTCCACGACCTGCTGGGATCTGTCAATGAGAAAGGGCTTGATCAGTGTTATTTTATAAGTTCCTGCTCTTACCGCTCTAAGAAAATCCCAGGTGAGGACGGTTAAGTGAACAGATTAGTTCATATGCCCTATGCATTAACAGTTAGGTTTTGGGGGCCGCAAGTGGAGGACCAAGGGGGACCGCCAAGCAACACCCAAAGGGCTGCAGGTTGGGCACCTGCAATTTAGAAGGTAGAAGGTCATCTTTGGAGAAGTGCTGGTGGGTCTTAGAGACTGTAAATCTGTAACTCACCCCCAGAAGATCTGTAACTCACCGATCTGCCTAGGACCTCCCCTGAGGATGATGGCATGTGAATGTGATGAAGGTAAACAAAATACAACAGCAATGCTGTAGTACATCCCCTGCAATGTAGGGCCAGAGGCCAACAGCCCACAGACCTAGTGTCATGTTAAAAAATGAAAGCATACAACAGCATTGGGGTTGCCCTTGTGCTACAAGGGATTTTTGTTATTTTCTGTTGTTCAGATTAAAAACATGATCAAGAGCGAGAGAAAATTATATTAAAAATTAGTTTGGATTGCTGAATTTCACCATTAAAATAATGTTTTACTTTGAGAAAAGGGGATTTTGTGTGGTCAGTTTAGATATAATGATTGGAGAATTTTACTGCCATATTCCATACAGACCTGTGAATAATGGAACAGAGATCATCTCTTACCTCATCTTTCCGGGACGCCTTCTCCTGTTGCAGAGCCTGTAGCTTTCTATAGTTAGCTGACTCCAGCTGTCGGGATTCTTCAACCAGTTCTACCTAATAAAATAATAAAACAAAGTCAGGAATATGCTACCGACCCAGCAGTAAGGAGGTTCTGGTTATAAAGGAATTGAAAGACCAGCTGTCCAATGACAGCAGCTATTTTACAGTGAATATTGTGGGATGTGATGGAGAGCAGCTGACTGGATCAAATGGTAATTTTGACCATAATAAACAGGCAGAAGGGTTCCAGACAGCAATTGAGCCCACCTAGTATGTACCTTCAGCTCATAAAAGAAAATATTTTGGCTGCTGTTTCAAAACTCCCACTTCTTATAATGTTCTCGTTGCTAATTTATATAGTAGTTGTATGTAAAGTCTAAGTGTTTATTTTATCTATGGATAGAGTATAGTATATTTAGGTATTGCTATCTGTGTCCACATTAGGGAGCCATTATCCTTATTTGTCACGGTAAACACCAGTGGGGGAGAAATGTTGTACTGTAGAATAGGGATGAAAAATTCAAAGTGGGCAACAGCGGAATGGGGTTTAATTGACAAAGGAGATATTTATTCCCACTCATTAAGGCATGTTGTCTGTACAAAACAGGAAGTAAAGGCAACTCTCTAAAATGGCACAAATGGAAAACTAACATTATGCTACACATTTTAGAACATGTTTGCCACCAAGCATTTCCATCAGGAGTATCGGTACTGTGAACTATTAATAAAATGGCAAAACCCCTGGACTTAAAATCTGCAAGGGTAATCAACTTTCTAGTTTGGGGGTAAACAAAAAGTTAAATGCATAAAGAAAAATTGGCAATGTGTGTTTTATTACCTTGTACTATTTATTTTACATATGGTGTATATATAGGGGTGCACATAGGTGGTACTCTAGTACTCAAAAGTGGCCAAAACCTAGCTCTGCCTACCTGCATTATTGTTACAAAGCTCATATGTGTACTAACAACTTGGAGGCGCTCTGTGTCTGGGCGCAGCTGAATGTTAAATGTATACAATTTATGTCACTTGAATAACTGCAGGGAAACATGAATAACCATGAAAGGTTGCAGTTAGGGGTGTAAATTGGGAATGCAAATTACTAATCCAAAAAAAAAAAGATTGGACTTCTAAGGGTGTTGGAGATCTAGGGGATGAAAGTCAGAGTAGACATATGTAAGGGTAAAATCTGACAAGAGAAAAGCACTGTGTGACCGTTGGAATATGACTATGAAAGGTTGACATTTGGACTGCAGGTAGTCTCAGGTGTTAGTTACTGTCAGAGTATGAGATCTGGGGGCTCAAATGGTGTTGTACTGTGAGAGTTACATGTGAGCCCAAGCCAGTGAGGGAGACTACCCTACATATGGGGTGAGTACCTAACACCATATCCCGGTACTCATCTGAGGAGCTCACTAAAAATGTTATATGCACCCCTATGTATATAGATAATTGCACCCCCACCACATCTAAAATTTTCCCATAATAAAATGTTTGTATTGCAAGAATTGTCTGTTAGAAGGCAACTCCATCTGTACAAAGTATCCTAAAGATTGTCCCTTACAGCCTACTTATGGAAGTATGATATAAAACTAACCTTATACTAATAGACTTTTAGATAATTTGCAATATACCGTATCTGTTACAATGATGTCATGAACACCAGGAGCACACTGACATAATGGCAGACCAGGTATTTTTGTACGCTAAAACTGTTACATATGAAAGATACAAAAACTAGAAGCGATGCATGCTTTTAGACCTCCAGAGCTAGAATGATCAGCCCCGTGCCTTAAATCACAAATAACTAGAAGAACCCTCCTGGGGGGACAAACAGCTAGAAGAACCCTACTGAGGGGGACAAACAACTAGAAGAACCCTCCTGGGGGGACAAACAGCTAGAAGAACCCTACTGAGGGGGACAAACAACTAGAAGAACCATACTGGGGGGACAAACAACTAGAAAAACCATACTGAGGGGACAAACAGCTAGAAGAACCCTACTGAGAGCACAAACAACTAGAAGAACCACACTGAGGGGACAAACTAGAAGAACCACACTGAGGGGACAAACTAGAAGAACCATACTAAGGGGGACAAACTAGAAGAAACCTACTGAGGGGATAAACAACTAGAAGAACCCTCCTGAGGGGAAAAATAACTAGAAGAACCCTAGTATGGAGACAAACAATGAGAAAAACCCTACTGATGGGGAAAAATAAATAGAAGAATCCTACTGAGGGGACAAACAAATAGAAAGACCCTACTGGGGGCACAAACAACTGGAAGAATCCTGAGGGAATGACCACAGTGTATTTTCCATTGCAGAATCAATTTACTGTACTGCGTGGAAATTTTTAAACACTATTTATTGTGTATGGCCCTATGTGTATGGCCCTATGTATTGCATAGTATAGATATTTTTTCCCTGGGTGTAAGTGGTTCCAGGACATTATGGATCCTTTTCTTCTTTAAAGGTAGCTGTTTATTGAATTCTAGAAGTTCAATGTAGTTTGATATCATACCCCCAATTCAAAAGAACTGGGTTAAAAAATACTCGGCATCAATGAACCAGAAAAAGGGACAAAAGCCTGATCACAGAATAATATCTATGAGTGAGACGTGTTGGGCTTTATTGGCTGACCTTTTTCTACAAAGAAGAAAAATAGAAAATGGCGTAAAATGAAATGTTGAATATTTTAAACGTCATCTAGTTTTCCTTTTTTTCTTTTCTCAATTTTAGTAGACAATGAAGCAAAGATTCAATATGGTAACTGTGGAACCTTCACCTTCCAGACACATCACTAAAGAAAGTGACAGATAGCTCACCTTGCCATAGGTTTGTCTGTCAGACTCTGTCATTTGTGTCCAGGCGGAGAGCAGGAGCGTGAGGATATATTCTTCAGCTGAATCAAATAAATCCTCAAAAGGAGGATCTAGTTTCTGGTAAATCTCTTTCCTTATGTTATGTTCAACTCCAATGTCCATAGAAGCAGAAGGAGCCAGGTAAGTGCCAAAAATGTACTTGAAGAAAGAAAGAAAGTTGAACATGAACACAGACAAGATTCCAACACATTAAATCTAATTATTTTGTTTTAAATTCCAGGCCGGACCAGGAAAATGATCGCTCTCCCTTGACACTATGGATCAACAAATGCAAGCATGCGTACATTGGAAAGGTAGAAATTCTGCACACTGGTGGAAAATCCAAAGTTCTTTATTAGAGATGAACCCAAAAAGCCAACTCGTCTCTGACATGTTTCACCCCTTTAGATTGTGGCTTACTCGTAGAGATAATGAGGGTTTCTTGAAGAGGGAGTGACTATATATATATATATATATATATATACATGTGGACCTCAGGATACCCTCATTATGTCTACGAATAAGCCCCAAGGGGCGAAATGCGTCACAGATGAGGTGACCCCCAGGGGTATCTTATTCACCTGCGGTGGATGTGTTTGTGGATTTATCTTTAATAAAAGATCATCCGGTGTGCGGAATTTCTACCTTTCGAATTTACTTGAGCTGAACCTTTGAGACGGGGCATTAGTTGTTCACACAACTGGAGATCCTATCCTATTCATTGTGGACTTGGCCAGACAGGGAGTCTGTAAGGGGATCCTGCTTGTGCGGCGAGTGCGGTCTTGTATTTAAGCAACGTTCACACAAACACAAGCATGGCCACTGTTGTCAAATTACTCCAGTCCTAGAAATTTCAATGTTAGCAAGTGGAACATACAGTTTTTATATAAATAGATCCATACTGTTTTTGCTGTTTGATCCCAAATTCACCTAGACAGATATATACAAATTATCACTTAGGCCCCAATACACCTTACAATATTTCCATACAATTTCTGTACAATCA
>CM070036.1:17270405-17285215 GCA_036250615.1 Ptychadena robeensis | reverse complement strand
ATGGGACATGTGTCCTTCATTTGCTTTTGACCTTGTATTTTGTATTACAAAATTTTATAAAAACATTGAAACTGGAAGAATATGGCACTGGGGTATCAGGGTGGGGGGCCACTTAAAATGACACAGGGGGGATCAGAGGGGGAAATCAAAATGACAGAGGAGAAGGCAGGATTACCAATTTAGTAACCTCTTCTGATCCTCCTGTGTCATTTTGATTGGCCCCTCTGATCTCCCCTCTCCATTGTACCTTTGGGGGTGCCTTATTTTCGGAGGGATGCCTTAAATTTCAACTTGGGGCAAAAATGTTATGATGCCTTATTTTTGGGGAAACAGGGTACCTATCTTTATAGCTCTCACACAACATACATAAAATTTTGCATCTTTCCCATGTTTTACTGTATGTAATGTATTTTATATATATATATATATATATATATATATATATATATATATATATATTATATATATATATATAGTCAATTTGTTAAATATTCAGATAACAGTCTGAAAATAGATTATAAATTACAATGGGAAAGAATGTTGACTACAAAATGTTCTTGCAGTTCTACTTAATGAAATACCAACATATGCTGAGCACATCTAAACAGATGTAGAGGATTCTTTTCCAAACATGGACCAAGAGTTATGGTTCTGCAGACAATCATTTACGGTTTTAGAGGCATGATATGATTCGATCAGAAACTTTGCTGTACATAGCCTGCACGGTGATCATGATTCTGGTCATTCCTAATGGCATTATACTGAACAGGGTCTTTATTACAATGAACACATTTATGATGTCTTCCATTTTGATAGTCTGTTGTTCTAGTTATTTAAATGATTTCGGTTTATAAAGTCCGAATTCTAATTTAGGGTTTGGTTTAGGATTGTTCTGTAGCCATGGCCACATTCCACAGTGTTCTAAAGAAAATAAATACCAAAGTATCACCTCTCTTTAGAAATTCTTTGTCTTATGCTAATCTCTCATAATTTTGGTGTAGATAAACAATTGAAAGGAAGAATATGATTTATCACCATTAGCTTTGTTGCAATTCCTTATTTATAATTACTTAAAGTGGAAAAAATTCTTAAGGTGTCTTTACACGATTCTCTTTTTCAATTTGATCGACTTAATAACCGATCCTTTTAAGTTGTTTTAAAATTGATTCCTTTAACCGAAATCGATCAACCAAAAGTGATCAAAATAAGAGCAGTGATTTGTAGCCCATTGACTAAGTGCCGGGCTTATGCACTGCGCTGAAATCCCTGCAGTTAACGCAGTGCAGGCTTAGCCTATATGGTTCAAGTATCTGACAGGTTTTCTTGTTAAGTCGATTGATGATCGTACTATCGTATACGGTATCTGATCGTACTATGGCGCATGTGCACAGTGCTTAGTAAAGGCATTGATCAGTTTTTAATCTATCACATTATTTTGAGGTAAAAAGGAATAATTTTCCTACAATATAAAACACGTATAAGCATGTGCCAATACTTCTAAAAGGCAACCCTAAGCAAGGGCCATGAGGGCCCAGCTACAACCTTTACACTAAAGGTTGTAGCTGCAGTTGGTGCACTTTGAGGTCATATCAGTATAAACAGTGTAAACAGGAAGGTCCTCTCTGCCAATTAAAACCTTTATGAATGTGAACAGAAGGAATGGGTGAACTACTGTAAGGCTCAGGCTCCACTGTTGCAGCCAGAAAACACATGAAAAAAGTGCTTTACCCATGTTTTTTCTTTTTTTTTAGTCCATTGATGTCAAAGGTCTAAAGACAACCCTGGAACAGCATCTAGCGTGGCCACACGTTTCAGACATGGTTGCGGTACAATGTTTTTTTTTTTCTGCACCCACTCCACGCCCACAGTGCTCCGTGCATGTGGAGACTCCTCCATTGGGGACAATTGAAGTGGTTCCGAAACTTTCAAAAAACGTGCCAGAGCCGCTTCTACACCCCAGTAGAGCCTCTGCCTAAAGGGTGCCAACCATCTCTTTCCTATACCTATAACTACAAAGTGGCTAATGTATGTAAAACATTCTTACAGTAAACAAGACTATTCTCTAGCACCTACCTTGTTCCCTGAGTGTTCACAGAATGTGGCAAAGAAATAACCGGCGCGTCTGTCATTGTGGAGCGCTTGCAGCATTTCCTCCATCATGGAACTCTGGAGAACGCTGCTGCTTGTGTCCATATGCTGAAAGCACACAATACATATACATGTATTACATTTTTTGACATGTAACTTATTCCCTTTGTGGAACATTTTCTTTATAGTAACAATGCTATGTATTGTGGATATCAGAGGAGAGGATCTTGAATAATAACTGATAAACTGTTTTTCTACCAGGCAAACAAAGCAGGATAAGAGTTCATATCTTTTTAAAGAAATTATTTTTAGTTCAGTCTAACAAAAGGATTGGTCATAAAAAGGATCTCCACAGCAATCTAGGACGTGATCTAAAAAAGCTGTTCTGTATTGGATGTTCAGGCTTGTGTGCCTGGGTGTCCTGTCTGGCAGGAGCGCCTAGATCACAACATTAGTCGAACAAACCCCCTTGCTGGGTTAAAGACCATTCCTATGTGGGTAATGGGAGAGCCCAGAATTTGAATTCTCACTAGATTTCTGGTGGTGGTTCACGCTTAGAGAATATTTATACCAAAATACAGTATAAATAGTGCATTTAAAAACACAAAAAAAAATAATTTCATTATTAGAAGTTAAATTAAAGTAAAACTAGACTCTGACAATCTAAGTCTTTGTTTTTTTAGTCCCTGTTAAAACATAACACCCTTAATTTGCAGTGCTATCAATCTAGGAAGTAGAGGGCAGGACAATGTATTTCCAGGTGCTGAATTACATGCTTTAGACTTGTTAGAAGAGATAATGCGACAAGAGATGGACAAATTCTGCAGAATTTGATTCTTCAAAACTTTTCACCCCCTTTTTAAAAGATAATTTTAGTTTTACTGTATTTTTCGCCTTATAAGACGCACCGGCACATAAGACGCACCCAGTTTTTAAGGGCAGAAAAACCAGAAAAAAAAGATTTAATAAGTTTTCACATCAATTGGGATAATGCAATGAATTTAATGGATGCAATATCCAATTCAGACAGCAGGTGTCACTAGCAGCAGTACACTCTCAGCTGAACACACGTCACATTACACTGAACAGGAGAGCTGTAGATGCCAGTTCATCTAGCTCTGTCTTCATTGCCCATGCCGGAAATCGGCTCTTCCATCTGAACTGACAGCTCCTCCGTGCCGGGAGAGCTGGCGGGAAGCCAAGGTGTGACCACCGGCGGCATTCGGCGTATAAGGGGGTGAAAAAGTGTATCTTATATGCGGAAAAATAAGGTACTTAATTTCTATGAATGAATTATGATTTTTTTGTTTCCTATCTTTTAATTGAAAATGTTATTATTGAATACAACAAAACAGAGGACATGGATATTGGCATGAAATCAAGATCAAAATAAACATTAAACACAACGAAAAGTGCAACTCACATTCAGTAAGAGACGATGCAGTGCATAAAGGGGCAAACATACAATTAATATTTTTAAGATTAAATTTCCAAAAGTCGAAATCATCCCACAGAATTTTAGTTTTTCTAATTCTTCGATCTCTAATGGGGAGAACCCCACTCCTAATACTGTTATTTATACCTCAGTATGAACGCGCATGGTGCCCAATTGTGCTCAAATCTATTACAATATTGAGCTGGCATATATAGTTGTTGGTAGATCTAAAGGAAATTGTATGGCATGATCTTAAGGTTTAGGGGGGCTTTAGGGTGGCAAATCTTTTCTGAATCCAAAGAAATGCATGTATACATACATATAGTGGTGTAGTAAAGTGGAATTCACCTAATGTGTATTATAGATAGGTCTGGCCATGACATGGTTAATGTCTACAAAAACATGGTATTGTCTGTAAAATATGTTAATGTGCAAAGCACCTGCTGCTGAGTCACCAGAGGTTGAGCCAAAGCCCTCCCAATTCTAAATGTAGCTAACCTGATCTGCCCAGTTACTGATATTTGCCATTCTTTGGCCTTAGCCTATAAAATAGTGTGTTACAGAATATTATTGGCCATTCTGTCGTCTCCTGCATACTGTGTGGATTGCTGTGCGTCACCCGAGCAGAGTTGAGGCCTATCGACTGGATCAAGCCTCCCCTCCTGGACTGACCACATCTTGGGTGAGAGCTGTGGCTACCTCTGTCACTCCCAGCAGGCTGGCTAGGCACTTGTTCGAAACTTTAGTCCTTAAGCTGTATGCCCCATCCCTACCAATCCGGTGATGGTGAATGCCTGTATAAAAACTGCCTGCTAGTAAACATTGCAAATATCCTCTATCTGGATGAGTGGACAATTGTTTATTGGGAGTGGAGAAGGAACAAGTGTTGTGGAAAGCCATATAGACGGGGATACATTAAGCATCCAAAGAACCTGGTCGTGGTTGTGCACCCACTCACATTACAGTGGTTAACCACAAATTAAAGATTTCTGGGTAAAGCTGCCAATACACAGGTAGATTATCCCTCAATAGATGAGGGACCATCACACGTCACTTTGGATGGGGACTGCCATCTAGACGTCTGGCAATGGACATTGACTGTGATTTACGGTCACCACACACAGTCGATCTGCTGAGAAATCCGAGAAATCTGTAGCAAAACAACACATCTATGCCCAGCTTTACTGAATTCCTTTGTTTCATTGACATTGTTCTCAACTGGCAGTGTTTAATTACTAATGTCCAATGCACAGGAAAAATAGATATTTTTGAAAAGCAGCAAAGATGGGAGATCCCTATAACTTCCTTGGTACCTGGTCCAATAGGCACACCTTGATATTCCAAAATATAGTCATAACAAAGGTTCCTGTACTAACTTGGTAGAGCGATTGGGAAAATATGTTTCACCATATGGATGTCTACACTAATTATTTTTTGAAACCTTTCCAACCAACAGGAAAGGTCCAGCTGGCACCTTTGAAGTTTGCAAGTTCTGCTCCAGGATGCTCTAATCCCTCTCCAGACTATTTTAAATATAAAAACTGCTGGAGATCTGATACTTCCCTTGCTTATTTTCTAAAGGGCGTGCTCTGACTTTCAACCAAGTGAGGTCACTCTGAAGATATTACACTTAGAAAAAAAAACAACCTGCAAGCAATCTTAACCTTCCCCTGACGTATATGTACTTCTTGGTGATAATACTTAAGCTAAAAAAAAAAATGTAAATTATTTTTACTTCATAGAAGACCTAAATCTAGATTAAGGAACTGATGAAATCAAATGTTTCTGGGGGTGGAATATTTATCCTGGCAAAGGGTTTATTTGAAGTACACTCAAGCTATTCTATGAGGTCATGAGTTTAAAGCAGTTGTTTGTATTGAGGACAGGCTCGGCACAGTTGTTAGGGGTGACATGCCGGTGGTATTAAACCAAAATAGCAGCAGAGCTGTTAGTATGGAATCGCACCAAGGATCATCAAGTGGCCATATGACCGGGGCAGGAAGTTCTAGCCTGGCACTGATTTTTTGAGATCTCCCTAAGACGATCATCACTTCTCAAGATCCCTATAATCCATCACTAAGCAGTCAGGATTTATAGAGAGCTCCTTAAGCCTCCAGCTATTTGCACACAATCCCCTAACAATTACTAATTGGTAATGGAATTATAGTCTCATATTCCAGGAATGCTCAATCAATACCAGCAGTCTTTAGGAAGTTATTTAATATTGACCATATTTCATGGATCACACTTTACATCATCAGGGAGTCGGTTTACTTTCGTCCTAAACTTTTAATTCCAAGCTATTTTAGAGCTGCAGATCTTACACCGACTCTGGGCAGACCCCTGGAGTAAAATGTAGATAACAAGCGCTTATTCTTGGAAAAACAGAAAATAAAACACTTAATTTTCTGGTGTTGTTTTGGGCTGTTAACCAACTGATGTTAAGTCATTCCCCAGTATGGTAGTAAAGTTTTGTGTCTTTCAAAGAGTTGTGCTTTCCAAGGATTACGATGCTTATTGAGCATTAGGATGCGTATCATTGTAAATGATCATTTAGAATGCTAATAGAGGTACCCATGTACATGCACCCATGGACACGTGACTTTAAAAAATGAATGGGGCCATGCCCAAGACTGGACCAGCGCGGTTTTGCCCCGTTTTGGCAAAAACATAGTCGAGTTTTAGCACAAGAGTAAGTATAAGAATGTATAAGAATCACAGTTCCAAAATGTTAACGTGACAACACTGAGGCCTGGTGAGTGGCCATTTAGGTCCTACACATGATCTGTTGTGGGAAGGAGGGAGGAAAATTCTTCATACCTGGTTCTACTGGAGTGGCAGCAGATATCTTAACAGTTAGAGAGCCACAGAAAAAGGTAAGTAAGGTGATTTACGATGTAGAATAGGGAAGAAGGGGGTGTTAGTGCTTTTAAAGTAAATATGAGACAGTAGTGTACAAGGCTGAAATATACATACAAATGTTTTTTCAAGGCATGATATTTATGCTATAGTCAATGAACACTTTGGTTTCATCTTCTCGCCCCCAGTCTCCTAACTAAACACATATTATACCCATGTTCAAAGCATTAGACTTAAAGCAATGTATAATAAGTATGGAATTAAGAACTACAACTGTCACCCTTTCTATCCCAGTCTTATATACTTCAGAAATACTTACAGAAACCAGATCTTCATTGCGATTAACTGTTAGTCTGATGAAATCTTTAGCCAGGCTTGTTCGTATAGTTGGTGCACCGCAACTCACAGGCCTGATTCTTGTCCTATTTAAAACAACATGGTGTTTTGAACACATGCATTTGTCTGCTGAAAATGATATAGGGTATCTACACAAATTCAAATATTTACTACCAATGTGATTAGAACGTGTGCTTTCTTTCTGCCCCTCTGTAGACTCTTTCTACAGTTCTAATACACCAGGGGCACTTATTTGTTCAAATCGAAGAAACTTTAAAAAAAAGGAAAATTGGTGAAAAAGGGTCTAACAATGTCACAGTATGATGACACAGATATAAATGATAAAAATCTGAATAGAAATAAAAGAAATAAATATACCTAAAATAACAAGTAGTTAAGCAATAGTAGGCCATAGGCGATTCGATACACAGCGGATTGACCACCGTGCGTGTTAGCAAATCCGAAATTCGTCCGCAGATTGAAGCTACCTGGAGAGACAGATCCTGGACACTTCAATGATCGATCGGCCAAAGAACGGACATATCTGTTTTTCTTTGGTTCAATCGCATTACTTTGGATTGGGACACAAAGTGTGCACGGACAATTCTCAGAACGGCAACGAAACTGACCGTGCATCGACCATCTATGGCTGGCTTTAGTTACACAATGTTCAACAGATATTTTATAATGTAAATGTATACTATATCTCAAAGAGACACATTGAAATGATTGGAATTAATTAACTCCTCACCCAGTGACTGTTGCTACCACCTGCAAAAAAATGTACATTGATATTTTTGGAGAGATTTCTATTTATTATACATTTTCTTTTAACAAACGTGCCTAGAATAGGACAAGAACTGTACGGTGATGCCAGGGAAACATGATGATTAAATGCACTGGGCTGTATACTAGGCAAACCAATGATGTGGTTAATGAATGCAATAATACTTTACCGGCTTTGACTTGATTGCACTGCACTGCCAGGTAAACTTTTTATAACTCTTTTTTCAGGTTTTAATTTAGCTGATATTAAGCTGCCAGATCGTCTAGTTAAAGAGGCACATTTCGTTTTTGTGGGAGAAAGGCTCTTTTCCAGTACCTAAAGGAACATGATGTAAAATTATTTATATATAGAAATATAAATCATGGACATTTCTGTAATTTATATATTTTTATATAATGTTTAAATAAAGAGTATAATTACAAATATAGTCAGTAAGGAGGAACAGATGTCTAAAAAGGATTAATTCACAAGAAACCATTGGCAATGATCTCTGAGTTGAGCTGGCTGCAGATTTCACTGACGGTGACATCACGCTGGTTGTCCTGGGGATCATGGCACAAAAGGTGCTGGTTTTAGGTCATGTCTCCATTTGGTATTAGGGACGTGTTTTCAGCCTGTTTTTTACTGTAGCGTTAACATGTCCAATATAGTCCTATGGGAAAACGGGGCTGTTAGTGTGCATCCTTTGAATACTAACAGATGCATTGCCAATGCGTTCACTCATCAAACACTCGGATGTTATAATATGCAGTGGAGACAAGGCCTTTCCGTGACATGACAGCAATATTACTCTTTTTTACTACTGTCACGGTGTTACAAGGTCAGATTATCTTGAAATGAATGGTGGCTGAATAGCATATAGAAATGTGAACACTCACCGGAGGACTTGCTATCCTTGGTGCACAAGACTTGGGTCTTAGCGGCAACAATGTTATGGTCTGTGCGAATGGATCTGCATCTCTTTTCGGCCTCAGCTGGCGGTCATACCAGTATTTAAGATCTTCCTTTACTGTCTTAGAAGGCAATGTATCTGCCAGACAAAACCTCGGCCCCCTTTTAATAAAATAAATACAGTTATTTAAGCATTTTAGAACTTCTAGACTTGAAGAGTAAAGCCCCCATACATGCATAGGTCCGAGGGCGGCTGATCAATCAACCACCTGGATCGATGAACTAGGTTCGCACCACAATTCGGTCACACGGCTGTGTTTTTGTCTGCTTGCAGCATGATAATCGCTCCTGGATCTATGCGTGTATGGGGAGCTTTATAGTGCTGCTGACTGTCCAAAAGAACAGGTAAATCTCCAACATGCTTAAGTATCTGTTCCTAATTTCAGCTAATCACTATGATGGATAAACTTACAGTCCGGAAGGTATATGATGAAGGCAGACAAGCTCAACACTATTTCAAAATGTTGGAACTTTGCCTGTCAAATCAGTCCAGCCTTCAGATGAAGCAATAGATTCTCAAATCTGTTGAAGGTACATGGCTCGCTCCTTCCACCTTATGACTGTTAGTAGTTCAATTACATTGTAGGCTGTGTTTAATAAATTTGTATCACTTATGGACAAAAAAACGAAAGTCATAGTAAGGTTAACACAGAGGCCAACCCCCAGAATGCCACCCCAATAAACATGATACCTCCTAAAATGGCTGCTTTATGGCTCCTATTGTATGCTGGACCCGTATGTCTTTCCATGGAGTATCAATCAAAAACTCATTGGTTAAGGTGGGCATAGACAATTCGATTTGCGTCTGCTCGCTTGATTGATCTGGCACAAATCAAATGAACCCACTGTATATTGTGCCATCCCAGAAATCAATCTAACACATTATGGCCATGCCTGTAATTTTTAGAGAAATCTCTTTATAAATGTAAATGCCGGCACACAAAGGGTGCGCGGTCGATAATCGGCACGACCAGCTGTGCGTGATGACGTCATCACACGTGGTCGATCTGCCCAGCATCAAGACGTCTATAGCTGGCTCTACTAATAGTCTGGAAAGGGGAGTTCCATTCCAAGCTATATTTTGGTATTGTTGGTTTATCATTAGTCCACATGTTTTGACTTACTACTGTAGTTAACTGCAGTTAACAGTGTTATATGAATAATCAAACATTCTTACCAATATAGAAGAAATCGCCTGACTATTTCACCCTGAACAGATTGTAGGTGATTTTCATTCCACTGATTGGTATCAAGAAGGTCCAGTTTCATTAGGACTTCAGCCTGAAGATAATGGTCTCCAGTGGCCACCAGGTACATTTTTTTCATTTTGTTAAGGTGACTGGAAATGATATAAAAGTACAACATAACATTATTTAATATAATTATATATAATTCATTTTAAAGTAATTTGGATTGAACCCATGCCACTCACCAATTCAGTTTTCCCATCCCTATTGATTTGAATACAACAAGAAAAAAGGTTCCCTCAGGTGGAACTTTGAGTGGAATACTGAATTGAAAACAATTATACAATATATCACACATTATAGTCAAAAAAGACCCGTTTTATTTATGAGCCATACTGTGAAATCAATGCCTTTTTACCTTCACCAATTGATCCAGAACCATTAGCCTGTGTACAGCCTGAGGAAGCCATTTCGGCGAAACATGTAGCAAGTCCATAACCAGAATATAAAGCGATGGTGCAGTCTTGTAATAATTATATTGGTGATTTCTGTATTTATATATATATGGTTTTTGACTAGTTAATGTGTGATATATTGAATAGTTGTTTTCAATCAAGTCCCACCCGAGGGAATGATTTTTGATGTTGTTTATTATATAGAATGCTAGAAATTTAATTTGTATTAATTTAAGCCATGCACATGAAAAAATATAAGGACATTCTTACAATCAGCCCTGCGATGTTGGAGTATTGGTAATGTATATACCTATACACAGTCTCCAGATTTACAATTTAAACCATAATCTGAATCTTCCCTTGTAAAAAAAAATAATAATATGTACTTCGTACAGTATGAGTTTTGTTTTACTTCTCTATATAACAGTGAACGTGTAGGGTAATATAGAGATATTCTATATACGGCCCCATGCTGGATATACATGGGCTGATCCTTCAAATTTAGGACCTGATTAAACTATTTGAATGAAGAGTGAATCTAAAGGGAATACAGAATTGATCAATAAGAGCAAATCTGCTGACACTGGGAGTGAGAAACTGAGGTGCCTTTTCCAATGCAGAAATACCGTATTTTTCGGACTATAAGACAAACCGGACCATAAGATGCACACAGTTTTTAGAGCAGGAAAACCAGAATAAAAATATTTAATATATACGTTTTCAAATCAATTGGGTTAATGCCATATCAAATTCAGCCAGTAGATGTCACTAGCAGCAGTACTATCACAGTATATCCTCCTCACTTATCTTCCTCACTAATTGTGAAGACGGGGGCCGCGGGGGGGAACGGCAAATCTCCTCTCCCACTCTGGCTGTGCCTGTGTCCGTGAAAGCTGCAGAGTGATTGCAGCTTCCACAGACACAGAGAGAGAGATAGATTTGACTTTATCTATCTCTGTCTTCCTTGTTTAGATCAGCAGGGCTTTAGGCTCTGCTAGTTTAAGCAATAATACAGTTCAGATGGGAGATCCGGCCTTCAGTTTTGCTGTGTTGCGCTTGTGTATCCCATACAAGTGTATGGCAGATGCTTGCGCTGCGCCTGCAAAACTGCATGCGCATTTCTTGTAAACAAACATGCGAGGCTAGTGTGGAATGTACACAGCGCACTAAAAAACGTGGGATTTTCACCGGTAGCGGATGCGGTAGCATTGTGGCTACCTGTGTGTGAGCTGCAATAGCTTTCACACAGACTAGAGGGGACTAGAGGAGACCCCCGTGGCGCTGTGTGTTCTGTGCTGTGAAGTGACACCTTGTGGCTGAAATTTAGTACTGCAGGTGATTTTTTCCCTAATTCATGTGAACACTTCAAATGTTTTTTTTCTGTTTTTCTTGCTCTAACAACTGGGTGTGTCCTATGATCAGGTGCGTCTTATAGTCCATAAAATATTGTATTTGCACTTTTGGTACAGCTCTTTTTACACTGCTGATTTTCCTCCTAAGAGGTTACACTGCAGTCTCTTTCAGACACATATTTTCTAAAAGAGATTGCAAATGGTTGATCCTCTAAAACAAAATCCCTCACAGCAAAATAGATTTTTAAGGTCTCAAACTTCAAATAAGCAACTGATGCAACAATATACAATTGATATACACGTTGTACCTCTGCTTTCTCTTAATGTCACTCATGGCTTTCAGTCGTTCAATGTCCATCCACAGCCAGAATAGCCTTTCCCCAGATGCTCCTTTGATAAAAGATTTGAACCTTTCAAAATCTTTCCGGCTGTGTATATGAGAACACTCAACCTTGTTGTGTGAGGACTCCAGAGTATCCTGCCCATCACTGTCTGATTCTGAGATGTCAATCTCTTCCTCAATTGTACATTCAGAGGTAGTGGAAGGAGTTCCTGTGTTCTGCATGGGCTGGATCGTTACCTCTGATAGGCTGAAAACATCAATCCCATCCGCACTTTCATCCACCCTCTCTCCATTTAGCTTGGATACAGCAGACTTCATAACTTGATCAACATAATAAAAGGAAAAGTCCTCCATTGTTGGAAAGACTGGGATAGTTTCCGGCTCTTCCTTATTAGGAGACTGTTCTTGTTTCTGCTCAACATAGATTTTCACTGGACTTGGAATAGGAGACACTGCTATGGATACAGAATACTCATCTTCCTCATAAGCATCCTGTGTATTCCTATGTGGTAGAGACTCTGGATTCCTTACAGTTTGGGCATTAGAAACACTCTGTAGAACTTCAAACAAAGACAGCGTCTGATTAATCTTTATTATAGTTAGTAGAATCAAGGTACAAGATAAACTGCAACATAAACTGCATTAATACTGTACTAATGAGTGATAACCATACCTAAAGGCTGGAAACATATATATACATGCATACAGTAAAGGATAGGGGAATGAGTGACAACTGAAATAGGTATTAGGGGCCCTTTCACACAATTTGAGTTTTTTGTCATGCGTTAACGTATATACTGTATATAAAAAAACATGCATTTTGCCCATTACACATCTGCTTTGCATGTGTGTTTGCATTGTTGTACAAAGCATGAAAAATGTGTGCAGCAGTGCGTTATAAAAAATGCATGTGCTAACACTTTTAAAAACACAACACATGTAGTGTGAATGGTAACATTGATCTTCTATGAGAAAACGCAGTACCGTAAAAATGCACGTGTTAAAAAGGCACTAGGGTTAACAAAAATGCAGCACAGCACATAATTTGTAAGGGCACTTTTACATTATATGCATTAACGCATATACCAGAAATGCATGCATTTTGCACATTACACATTTGCGCTTGCATGTTCGTTAAAGCATAAAAAATGCATGCAGGAGGGCGTTACAAGAAACGCATGTGCTAACGCTGCATTCTTAAAAACCCAAAGCATGCAGTGTGTATGGTGACATTGGTCTTCTATGAGAAAACACAGTAGTGTAAAAATGCATGCATTCACAAAAGCCCGCGTTTACAAAAGCGTGACGCAGCGTTTATAGGGTAAAAGAGTAATTCAGTGTAAATGATCATAAGCTGATTCTTGATTTATTGTACATTTAATCAAAGCTAACAGTAGGTATAAATATCTGGATACATAGACATGAATTATATACTTAGTCTGCTCCCTTCACATGTTATGTGAGCTACCGTATTTTATAAGACTCCCTTTTCCCCCCCAGAAATCGGAGGGAAAAAGTGCCTGAGTCTTATGGTCCAAATGCGAGACTCCTTGCCAGGAGAGCTAGCAAGGAGATTAGCTGGGGAGCTGTCAGATGAGAGATCCGCCCACAGCCAAATCTTTCATCTGTACTGTAGTATTGCTTATCCCAGCAGAGCCCTGAGCCCTGCTGGTATAAGCAATGATAAGAGAGATAGATAAACTCCTATCTATATCTCTCTCTGTGTCTGTGGAAGCTGCTTCCAATGACACAGGCAGAGAGGGAGAGGAGTGACTCTGCAGCCATTCCCCCAGCACCCCCCTCCTCCTGATCAGTGAAGAAGATGACATGTAGTCCGTGACAGTTCTGCTGCTAGTGAAATCTCGTGGCAGAAAGTTGGTATTGCATTGATTTGATTCATAGCATTGATCTAATTCACTTGAACACAATTTTTTCTGGTTTCCCTGCTCTAAAACCTGGGTGCGTCTTATGGTCTGAAAAATATGGTATGTCAACCTTAAGGCCCCCATACACGGGCCGCGAAACGATCGTGCCGGAATCGCGTGCAGCCCACCTTGTCCGATCGTTCGCGCCCGATTGATCGGGGGCTCAGAATCGGATCCGACAGAGAACCAACATGTTGGTCTTTCTGATCCGATTCTGCACACATTGCCATTTGGGAAGTAAGCGATCGGACACGGAATCGTCCAGGAATCCGTGGGACAAGGTGGTATGTAGCGATCGGATACTCTTAATTGGCCGATTGATCGGAGCTCCGATTCCCGCTGAGATCGCCGGAATCGATTGGATCAGTGATCAATCGGCCATGGAATCCGACACGTGTATGGCTAGCTTTATTCTGAGGATCATTGTCTGTGCAAATTGCAGGATTGCAGGAAGCAAGAGGTTTGTAGAAAGAAATTGCAAAACTTATGTCAAAACCAAAGGAAAAAACAAAAATCTAATTCAGTGCATATCTGCAAAACATGATCATGATCATTATATTTTATCTTGTTAAAAATGCTACAACTATAGAAAAATACCTGCTGGTTTTATAGAAAGCTAGTGTTTATCTAATTTTCAGTAATAAGCTGACAAAGCAATGCACCTAACGCCCAGGTAGCATTTTTGACCTTCACCTATCCTCCATTCCCTCTGTTCCTTTTCATATGCATAGATCTAATTATACCTCAGCAAGACAATTGTGCTAATGTGACTGCCAAGACACTGCTCCTGGGGTTGTAGTTCTTGCAGTCATGGGACCGAGTAGAACAAGGGATACGCTGAATACTCAGAGATGCACTTTAAAGTAGGTACACCTATTTCTATTTAAACTATGCCCAATATAAACCTGCTTTGTATGCAGCACTTACTTACTGTGATAACTATTGTATCCATTATACGATGGTGATCCTCCTGGTGCAGGCTCCCATGTAATGGGCCTAGAAGATGAATCCGTGGTCACAGTAGACTCATCTTGCTTTGCTATTGTAAACCATTCTTTTGTCTGGGTGAAAGAAGCCTGGAAAAAAAAACAA
>CM070036.1:17251007-17265225 GCA_036250615.1 Ptychadena robeensis | reverse complement strand
CCCGCCAAGCAATACGCTTAGCGGAGGGGTCCCGACGTATAATGGAAACATAGCCTTATTCTCTGCCACGGATTAGCAAAGTTTGTTTCCTGATCATTGAACAGCATTACATTTGATGTGTTGTAAGAGTGTGGAATCTCTACAGAACAATGCAAACTTATATTTTTGTTTTCATACACCTGGAACATGTTATGAAAGTTCATTTGGAGACAAGGTACAAAGACTGCCACTTACCATTATACTATAATGTCTATCAATGTTGAACTGTAAATCATTTACGGATGATTTTCTGTCCTTCAGTCCAGTGGTACCTCTGGTGGCATTGTAGATAGGGTTTGGGGGCCGATATTCGCGCAGCAATTTTTTTATCTGCTGATTTAGTTGATCTGGAAAATCACTCAACACTTCAAAAATCCCATAGGTCTTGTTGAACTTGACAGTTTCAGGAAAAGTCTGCAAACCAATGGAAACTGTAAATGTATGTAAATATCAAAGGTGGAAATATAGAAACTGTAGTGGAGCATTAGACTTCCTACTAAAAAAATTCCAACAAGAAAAAAAACCCAAAAGAGGTGTGCACGCAAAAATCATGTTTGTGTTTATTCATTTGAACAAGATTCTAAATCCAAGGTGAATATAGATTTTCTTTATTATTATTAAGCTAAATGTTTTCCATATCAATAGTAAGTAATTTAAGACTATGTTAGCCTATTATGATGATGTAATCATCATATATCTTTTTATAATGACTAAAATGTGTGTTTTTTATCTGGGGTGTAGTTAGACTGTTTTCCCCTAGTCACACCAAAAAAAGTCATCATAACCTCCTGGGCATTACGCCCGAAGCCAGTCTTGGATCAAACTGCGACCATGCCAGGAGCGGACGCAATAACCGGCTCTCCATGAGCCTGCAGCATTTCTGCATAACTGCAGGCCTTAGAGCTTTTCTGGCCATTCATTGTCATTGGTGACACCTAAGGGGGCGGCGCAATAGACCTTCATGTTAATAGAGGGGGCGTTGGGTTCCCCCGCACACACTGTCGGCATATAATTGACACCGGCGGTGTGTAGTGAGCAGGGAGGACAGCAGGGAATCACGGCTGAGTACAGTGTACGCCATATTGCACGGGAAGCGTCTTTTCGCACCATTTCTAAAAATCCTGTAACACCCAGGACGTTAAGCTGGCCATATACGGCTTAATTTCCATGTGATCATTGTGCCATCCTTCACAGGGTGACGCAAAAATCGCTGAACTATCCCACAATGATCATTCAGGGAATTGATTCGCACCCCTTGGGGAATCGATCCCTGGCCGATATTTGGATGGTCCCATCCAAAGTAATGATGATTGAACAGGGAAATACCGACATCTCAGATACGACATATTCTGGAAACATAATCAATCGCTTCAGGTAGGCTGCGATCGATTATTTAACTACGTTGGGCACCGACCATTAACCATATCCAAGGAGTGCACATTATATCCAATGGGCCTGTTCACATGCAGGTCAGAGCACATTTTGTATTTTGTTATGGATGACTGACAACAGTTTTTATTTTTAGATTACAGAGACATGTGTGTCATGACAATACCAGTAAAATTGGGGACTGGAGACTAATACGTTACTGTTGATGAAGTAAACAAACACTTACTGGAAGGCTGAGGAATTCATTGAAGTAATCCACAAGCAGATCATCCGTTACTAGGAAATCCTCCTGCACAGACAACACAACAGGTGATGAAATCCAAGCTGCGGCAAGAAGGGACTGATTATAGGAAGTGGTCACCCATTAAGACTAGTCTGACGGCCAGTGCATCAATACCTGAATTCTGTTCACCTTTCCTCATGTGATTACCTGACACATAAACCAAAATGATCAAATTGCACAAATTAGCGCTGAAGTCTTTGCATAAGCTATAAATACAGTACCTACCTCTATAGCATTGTCTGCTGAAACTTAACAAATCCAAACTGATGACATTTTCAATAATTAGAATATTAGCAGCTTAACTGGACTACTAGTATTATTATTATTATTATTACTATTATTATTATTTACTTTTGTTTATAGAGAGCCAACATATTTAATGAAGTTGAGATGCAACACAAGTTAACACACAGGTACAGGTTATAACACAGGAGGAGGAGAGGACCCTGCCTAGTCGGGCTTACAATCTGCTATGAGCCAGTGAATGCACATCACAATCAATAACTATTAAATGTATGAGATCATAGAGAAATATATTATTGTATATATATGTTGTTGTATATAGATGACACATACTACATATACAGTATAGCATATGGAACAAACTTTAAAGAATAATATGTCTCAACTTATATGCCTTATAATTTCATATGTAATGAGATTAGGGCTTTTTCCCCTACCCCAATGGTAACGTATTGATTTGACTTGTTACTTGATGTGGTCTTTTTATGGCCTAGCCTGTGTCTATTGGCCTTTTTTAAACATGTATAATAAAGTGCTGTTTTTATCTCAATATTTGTTGGTTTCAGCGTACGGTTTCTGATTATGTTAAATCCCCTGAGGCTAGCCACCTCTGGTTTTTAACATAAGAATTGAATCCTTCCTTTGTTTGCTGTTGCCATTTGTTTTAGTTGTTACAGGGCCTCAGACTGTGGAATGGGAAGGAAGGAACTTGATTGACTTTCCCATTCCACCCACAACACAAGTACAACACAATGGTTTTTAATTAGATCTTCAGTAAGCCTAGCCCAAGGGTTGAGGCAGTGGATGCTGAGCATTGGAACTTGAGGTCAGGCAACCAAGAAAAAACTCCTCCTGCTTGAGAAATGCTTATGTTGTGCGAAACACAAGACTAGAACATAGACCTGTTTGGGTTCATTAAGGTGCTGGTGATCCTCTATCTCTATCTGACAAAATAAATAATAAATATGAAATAATATGAGGGTGTGTTGGTCACAGAACTTTTATAAGTTAGTGCAGTGATATGTTTATTGATATGCTGTGTCTCATTTCACTAACCAGTCACAGGCTGGGGGAGGGACAAGACCTGTGCGCGTTACTAAACTGCAGCGACAAATCTCAGATCTCCTGTCCTGTCAAACATACTTTGTCTTTGTGGCAAAGCTGTGTAATTCCCAGGATTGGATGGGCATAATTAGGTAAAACTGCTCTAGTATATGCATTCACTTGCCTTGTTCAGTTCAGTGTTAACGTCACCTAATGACACTGCATAAACAGTAAAGTAGATAGCATTACTGTAAACAGTACTCTGTGTCTGGTACACACACAATCATTGTACCAACATAAAAGAACTGTTCTTATATCAGCCTCACCTAGTAACATATACCTAACACAACCGTTTATTTTACCATGTGATCAACAACAAAGATCACGGTATATCCATATGCCTTATTTGTAGATACAATGTGCAATCTTCTACAAAGATACTCAGGGCTAAATAAGAGGTAATTTTCAGTGCCAGTTTCAGTGAGTCTTGATATCACATCCCAATAACTTAACAAATTTAAAGAGAAATGGAAAAGATAAGTAGAAGAACAGGATTTGTAAGCGAATACCCTGTGTGTAGTGAGCCGTGAGGAGAGCTGGCAGCCGTGATTGCCCGGGAAATGGCTTTTCGTGCCATGAAAAATGGCGTGGAAATTCTGTAACGCTAGGGAGGTTAAATGAATTAGGGAAAAAATCCCATGCATTACCCAATTTCAGCCACAAAAATGGTGGCACTAGAGAGCACACTTGGACCATAAAACACAGGCACTTCGCCCCCCCCCCCCCCCCCCCCCCCCCCCCCCCCAAATATAGGGTATTTCAAAAGATAACATGTAATACTCACAAAAACATCTTCGGTTATATTAGGAGGCCCTGGAAAATAAAGTATATACAGAAAGTTATGGCATGTAACGCTTTTTAATAATTTGCATAATGCACAGAAATAAATATTTGAGTGTTGAGTGTAGTTAATATTGATTTCTATGATACATAGTATACACATATATATAGGTAAGAAGCATAAATGAAAAAGGCGATTGTTAGGTTGCTCAGATCACGTTATCTGTTTTATGAGGTTACACACTTGCAGGGCGGCATCAGAGACATGGAGCAGGAGTCATGAAACATTAGAGAAAATATTAGACTACTACAGTGAGACTGGGTCTACAGCAGTGGTGGGCAACTGAGTTTATATGGAGGGCCACAAGTGAGGCCCTTGGCATCACTAAAGGGCCGCACATAACATTTTCGATCTATACTGACTTGTATAAGCATTACAGCAGGCAGAGCTAGAAATTATTATTTTTAATTTTTAAATAACAAAACTTGTTTTAAATTATACAAGCATTAGTGAACACTGTAGTATGGTAATGCACATTTTGTGTCATATAATTCATCAAAGGTTATGTGCCTCATAGATATCATCAAAGACTTTGATGATATCTATGGGGCATCATAGCAATCTATGATTCAAATGTTATGTGCCCCTATTCTGTTCCTCTCCTCCTCTTTCTGCTGTAAGAAGATTCTAGGAGAAGATGCGTTAGCGGGGAACTGCGGACAGGCGAGTTCCTATGCATTAACAGTTAGGTTTCGGGGGCCGCAAGTGGAGGACTGAGTGGGGGCCGCTCAAAAATTAAATGCCCAAAGGGCCGCAGGTTGGGCATCTGGGGTCTACACTATGTAGCCCCAAAAACTGTGGGTGGTGTAAGGCTACTTCGCCACAGCATTTAGTAATCTGTCAGGACCCCCTACATTAAGCGCAGTACTTGGCAGGGGTCCCCACGGATCACATACACTGTACCTGCTTGGCAGATGTCTGACCAGAGCATCCGCCGAGCAGGTACAGTTAACCCCTGCATCGGCAGATCAGCCCAGCGCTGTGAGAACAGAGCGTCTGCCATGCAGGTAGATGTGCTCCGTCGGGACCCCCCGACAAGCACTGCTCGTTACGTATGGGTCCCGAAGGATCACAAAACAATGTGGAGAGCCTTTTCGACAGCTTGGAGTGATGTGTCCATGGTGCCTTGCCTGCTGTACAGGAGCTGAGGGTGGGGTATTTGCTCTGTCAGCAATACAGCGCTCCATACTTTCCATTAGCAAAACACGACCATGAAAACGCTTAGGGCTACAGGGATCTGGCACCCCCAATTGGCGGCCGATTTTGGTAAATCGGACGCCGCTTAGTGCATGTGTGGCGGCCTTCAGTCTGACCATACACAGCTCGATATTTCCGTTTGATTGCACGGGAATCAATTCCTTAGTGGGACTTCCTGGTACGATTGACCAAAAGCGATATTGAACAAAAAAATCAATCTAAAGTGATCCGACATATTGGTAAATTTTATGTATTGTGTTTCGTGGCTTGCACTATATCAGAGGTTAGAGTAGAAATGGCACCCTCCCCCCACCTCACCAAATAGTGAGGATTTTGACGAATCTATGGATAGAGGATCATATATTACATAATATGATGGGGGTTTCCGAAGGTGCCTTTTCAATCAATATATGACACAACTGAATACTTAAAAAAGATTCACATTTAATTTTCTAGGGTAAAAATACATATATTCTTTTTTATTAAAAAAACAAGCAGTTTGTTGATACACAGATATAGCCAATCCTTATACATTTTTTTCTTCTTCAAATAGCAGCCCCAACAATGGGGGTGATGTCCAAGCTGTGTATGGGAGTGACCTTCATATTGGTAAATTTTAGTCGATCGTACAAGTGGAATTGCTTCCTGCGAGGAATCAGTTCTAAATTGAACAGACGATTGAAAGAAAGTTGAATCGCCAAAAAATGGACCTGTGTATGACTAGCTTCAGCAAACAGTATTCTACCCATGCAGATGGTACTGGTTTGCTATTATTAGGAATGGGATGTGACTTGACCATTACTGAAGTCCTCCATAGGTACCCCTACCCAATTTGTAGTTCCATTTCCATACAGATGGGTCTATTAATGGCACTTCTCATTGACTGCATTAACCTCCCTGGCGGTTCACTGAGGTGCAGATTTCTGTACCAAAAGTGATACAGTGTTTTGCCTTTCCGCCCCTATCGGCGTCACCGATGACGCCGATGGGGGCGGAAAGGCTCTGTGTGCCTGCAGCTTTGTAGAAATGCTGCAGGCACACAGAGAGCCAGCAGTTGTGATCGACCAGAGAAAAACGTTTGTTCTCTGGCTGATCAAAGTTTTGTGCGAACGGTTGCTCCAGGTGGGCGGCGTTCATTTTGCGATTGATCACCAAGCGATCACCCCGAATGAGCATGGTGATCATTCGCAAAACTTGTTTTCTTTTGATTTGGATTGGATAAAACATTTATAAAACATTTATCCAATCCAATCAAAATAAAAACAAATGTAAAAAAATGTAGATGTAGAAAAAAAAATTTTTGTACCTTTAAATCTCCCGCTGGCCGATGACGTCATCAGGACCCGAATGTCGATCACGGAGATAGCCGGAGACCTCGGCTATTTCCGTATCTGCTCGGGTGCAGCCGAAGTAAGATCCATCTAGCAGAAACGATCAGCGCGAGCGTTTCTGCTAGCGGGATCCACTTTGAGCTGGATTATAGAAAGACATTTCTATAATCCAGCTCAAAAGTAAAAAAAAAAAGATTTAAAAAAAAAACGGGGACCGGGTCCCACCTCCGTGACGTCACACATCACTCCAGGACCCTGAAGAAGACGGAGAAGAAGACAGAAGATGGCGGCGACGGAGCAGGTGAGCTCCCACGATGTGCCCGAAGTCAGTTCGGACGTATCGATAGTTGCAGCTTCCCTTTGCCCGAACTGACTTCGGGCATATCGCTAGGGAGGTTAAATAAAGATTACATATACAAATCAAATTCATTATGTTGAAAATTTTGTACGATGCTATTTGCAGTGCATCTAATTTGGGACCCCTACGTTAAGCGCAAAGCTTGGCAGGGATCCCGACAGATCACATACACTTTGGCTGGCCAACGGATGTCTGAACAGATGCAGGGGTTAGCGTACTCCACTACGTTAACCCCATGCATCCGAGAAACGTGAGAACACAGCATTCGCCGAGCAGGTAAAGTGTATGTGCTCTGTTGAAACCTCCCTCCAAGCAATGCGCTTAGCGTAGGGGATCCCGACGGATGTGGAAACATACCCCAAGACATGATTTTTTTTTCTCATATGTCCGTTCTGCACTATCCTATCCAGTTCAAATGTAAACTTTACTACCTAGAATAAACCTGTACTATATATATATATGTTTCAATTTCCTATCCATGTTTCAATTTCCCTACAATCTATGTCAGATTCGATCCTAATTTATGATCGATGTTGGTTCGATCGATCGAAAGCATAATCGAGGGAAGTCAATTGTAAACACACCAAAATGTCTGCCATCGGATGTATAAGTATGCTAATTATTTATATCGAACCAAAATCAGTGGGGTACAACAAAATAGTATTTACATTCAATGTATACTCGATCCATCAAAATTTTCCAACATGTCTGATCACTTTTCTGGTAGTTTTCGATCGATCTAGGTCAATCGAACCATGTGGACAGGTATTGTTTTCTGGTCGATCGATTTAAAGATCAGTTTAAGTCGATCCAATGGCAAAATTTAAATGTTTCCATATATGTTGGGATCCCAACGTAGCACATAGACTTTGCCTGCTCGGCGCATGCTCTGTTTACACATCCACCGATGCAGAGGCTCAACGTACTACGCTGAGCAGGCAAAGTCTATGGGCTTGTTTCCATTATACGTCGGGACCCCCTCCACTAAGCGTATTGCTTGGTGGGGATCCCAACATAGCACATAGACATTGCCTGCTCGGCGGATGCTGTGTCTTCACTGCGCCGAGCCATTCCGCCGATGCAATGCTGAACGTAGTCGAGTGCGTTGAGCCTCTGCATCGGTGGATGTGTAAACACAGCGTCCGCTTAGCACAGGGGTCCCAACGTATAATGGACATAACATACCCTTAAGGAGCACTGCTGACCTCTCCTTTGGAAAAAAAACTTTGAAGCCTGACTCTCATGCTGAATCATTAGATTTAGAACTTTGACCTGGAACAAGTATAGATCTGTGTGGTTGGGCAGATTCAGCCTCAGAGACCAATGAGGGTTTTCAGAAGGAGTTCATCACGTCTCTCGGTATAAGTGCACTTTAATACCAAGTGTACTTGTTCTACCAAAACCATGTAATATGAGGAGCTTTCTAATCCTTCCAATCACTATGTATTCTATCAGGGAGGACCCAGCACTACACAGCAGTGATACATACCTTCCAATCACTATGTATTCTATCAGGGAGGACCCAGCACTACATAGCAGTGATATATACCTTCCAATCACTATGTATTCTATCAGGGAGGACCCGGCACTACATAGCAGTGATATATACCTTCCAATCACTATGTATTCTATCAGGGAGGACCCAGCACTACATAGCAGTGATATATACCTTCGAATCACTATGTATTTTATCAGGGAGGCCACTATACTACACAGTTGTTGGTAGATCTAATAGAGATTGTATGGATCGATCTTAAGGTGTATGGGGGGCTTAAGTCTGTAACAATTTTTTGTTTTCAATAATAGTACATGATAAATGTTACATCATATTGTTTAAAGTCTGTGGTATGTGGAACTGCAAGCATGCCCTGGCAGCATCTCAAACTTAAAACTCTACAATAACTGGAGAGCTGTTGTCCAGCATCTGATCACCATGCGTGCAGGTCTCTCCTACCTGTTGCCAGCCTCTTGTGCCCCATGGTGGGTGCCCGTACTCAGTTCCTTGTTGCAGTGATTGAAGGTTCATGCAGCATAGTGAGAGGCTGGATGTAGGACTTCAGCTGGGACTGGAAAACATTGATCTCTAAGGAGGAGCAGAGAGTGTTGCTGGACTGCTGGGCGGCCTTCCTGGGTGTGTGTGTCACTGGAGGTTGCTATGGAGTCACCCAGAATTGTCATGAATGGTGAGAACTCCTCTCCACCCACAACTTCACTCCAAGCTCAGAGAATACCCCAGCAGGTCGTGTCTCAGAGGTGTTACTCTGCTATACAGAAGACACATCTCATTATAGATATTTACTAGTCATATGTATATCAGGGATTCTCAGCTATCAACGCTATAACTAGCCATATACAAATAGATTGCTGTTGAGTTCGGCCAGCGAGCGATTACAGAGCGGTGACGCCACCACGCTGCTTTCGGTCATGGGAACCGTGATGCGCGTCAATCACACATTGATTACCAGGGGTGAACATAAGTTGTACTCTGGTACTTAAAAGGGGACAAAAACTAAATATGCGTACCTGTATTATTGTTACTAAGCTCATATGCGTACTAACAAGCAGCTTTCAGCTAAATGTTACATGTATACTATTTATGTCACTTGGATAACTGCAGGGAAATATGAATACCTATGAAAGGTTGCAGTTAGGGGAGTGAAATTGGGAATTGGTAATTTAATAATCCAAAATATAAGATTGGACTTCTAAGGGTTTTGGAGATCTGGAGGATGAAAGTCAGAGTGGGCATATGTAAGGGTAAAATCTGACAAGAGAAAAGCATTGTGTGACAGCTGGAACATGACTATGAAAGGTTGACATTTGGATGCTGACATCCAAATGTCAACCTTTCATAGTCATATTACAGCTGTCACATGGTGCTTTTCTCTTGTAATCTCAGAGGTTAGGTACTAACCCAAAAAATGTCAGGTTTGTACTTCTGAGGTATACGATTTGGGGGTTCAAACGTGTCGTTCTGTGAGAGTTACATTTGACCCAAAGCCAGCTGGTAACTTGTGGATGGAGACAGCTAATTGAAGGCTAAATAAGGAACAGGGAGGTCCATCAGCAGCAGAATCTACAATGCTGGAGGCTGATGCAGAGGACAGTGAGTAAGACCACCCTACATATGGGGTGAGTACCAAACACCATCTCCTGGTACTTTCTGAGGAGCTCACTAAAAAATGTATGTGCACCCCTGTTGATTACCATACAATACGTAGGCTGGGGACCCTGGTCCCTGGCTAGGGCTACACTATGCACTTGGATGCGCTGACATTAGAACATCCACCTTAGGGGCTGTTCCCACTTATGTGATCAGCCACGGCACGGACGCTATTTAAGTCAGGTGATGGCTTCCATTTAGTTTAATGTGCTTGTCCCCACTTCAACTAAAGGGGGCGGACATGATGAGACCCAATAAGCCGCAGGCAGATGCGTTTTTTTTAGCCCATAGACATAAATGGACGCAATTGAAAATCTCATCCATTCATTCTCTATGGGTGCTACCAAGGGGCGATCTAGCGCAGTTTTTTCCTTTGGGATGGTCCTATTACCCATTATTACATTTTTTTTAATGGCATGTAAAAAGTTGCGTGGTCAAGCACGCTAAATTGGCCACCCGTGATCGACGCATGCGATTAAAATTGCCTCTGCCTCACAGATAATCACCCAACTGGGAACAAGCCCTAAATCAGGGCAAAACAAACAGCTCAATATAGGAGCCATTCGAGGTTCCCAGCAGCATCGCAATGACGTAATCGCCTGCCTGCTATCAGAGTAGCTGGAGACACAGCACTGCTGTCCATCCATCTGGCTCATCCATCTGGCTCATATCTACACGTGTGTTCCCAGCTTTAAGGTGTCCATCCACGGCTTGATTTTTTATAGATTAGAGCACAATCGAGCAACGTGCACGTTCACCACTCTTGATTGTGCTCTAATCTATAAACAATTTGAGCCTTGGATGCCTTTCTTTGAGCGGGATCAACCGATCCTGTTCAAAGACAGGTCTGTTGAGCAGGTAACAGACATGTCCGTAAATCGTTCTTGAAGGTCATACCTTTGGATGGGGACCAGGCAGTTGTGTGCCTTAATTCCCCTCCAACCCCTCCAATCAATGGGCACCTGAGGGCAAAGCGATGACATTACCATGCGGCGCTCGAACTGGTCATCTTATGAGCGCCAGTTGGGACGTTGATGGGAGACCTTAAAAACGAAGTTGTTTACATTCAACCAATTGCGGTTCTTATAAACACAATTAAGCATAAATAATGAAATGATGTCCCTTTGATTTCCTAAGTTCTTTGAGGAATACCAGGGTACCTGGCCCTGTACATATTCCTGTACTAAAGCAACCCTCCTAATAGATCTTTTTGGATGGGAACATGTAATGGTTTAGTAGAGTTATCGGCTAGTTTTCTTTTTGGGCTTATTCACACAGACTGTTATTGACCACCTGTTAAACCTCAGGTTCCCAACCTGTGGCCCTTTGGGCATTGTTTGGCAGCCCCCCTTGGTTCTCCACTTGAGGCCCCCAAAACCTAACTGTTAATGCATAGGGCATAGGTACTCACCTGTTCGACAATCCTCCACCGACCAGTCCTCGCCTGGGATCTTCTTAGAGAAGTTAGAGGAGAGGCGAGGGACCCGCTCAGGCTCTGGCTGAGCATGCTAATTGGCGTACGTGAAAGCCAATCAGCGACCCAAACGCTATGAGGCACCTTTGTTGATGTATATGAGGTATTCCATATATAACCATGAGTAGCGATCACACACTGACCCAGCTTTCGTAATCAGTTTTGGCGCTCCTACATCAGTAGAATTTTGAATTTTGATTGGGAAAGACAGGTCTGCAGCACCCAGGGGTGGGGTGGATGCTGTTAGGTTTTGACTGTCTGCCGGGATATGGTCCACTTGCTGCTGGCATCTGTCGGCGGGGGGTGGAGGCTGGATTAGTGTTATGTGCAGCCCTTTATTGATGCCAAGGGTCGCACTTGTCGTCCTCCATATCAACTCAGTTGCCCTGGGCTGCTGTCAGTCAAAGTGACCATGGAACCTAAAGGCCCATTCACACTCACCGTGCTGCAGTGCGGTAACATAAGGTTCCTTAGAAACTCTGTGCACCTTTCACTTTAGCCCTGCACTTGCGCTTCCGGTAACACGCAATTCTGTGCATTACTGAAGACACCCGACAGCATGCATTTTGGCTGGCGCAGTGGCAGCATTTCCAGTACACTTTTATGGGAGACGCAAGCACAGAGCAAAATGCGTTTTTTTGCCAGTGACAAAAAACTGAACCCGGCTAGTGTGAACGAGCCCTCAAAGAGCATGAGGTGCGTGAAGCACACACACTTGTGAAACTCACTTGGTGCAAAATAAAAAAAAAGTGAACCATACAAGTAGGTGCAAAGGGTGGAATACATTTCTTCCATCTCTAGAGACTGCAGACCAGTGGCCAAGACCCTCAGGGTGTAATGCTCCAGCCAGGGACAAGGCTGCGACCGAACATGCAGCGGCTACCGGCAAAACCCCTGTGGTTTTCAGTGCGCTTGCATCTCTGTGCAAAACTGTGCAACTGCAGGGCTAGTGTGAAAGGTTTCCATAGCCATGCTGCGTTGTGGTAGTATACCACACCCCAGCTGCGGGACGGCTAGTGTGAAAGGGCCCTTACACAATAGCGGGAAGGTACAGTGTGATTGCAGTGAAGAATAGTTTTCTATAAAACCAATAATAAAACAAAAACAGGAGAGAAAAAAAAGGAGGAGTATAAAGGCTAGCCCCATAAAGAACGGAGTGTGTCACATGAACCACAGATTGGCTTCTCATAGTTCTTAACCACGTCAGGATTGTCATCACTATAAGATACTTAAGGTGGTTTTACACGTGCAGAATTTTTTTGAAGAATGAAAAATTTTTGGGTTGAAAAATCTAGAATGGCAAATTTCTTCGATGGATACATTTTGTTCGACCTCGAACAAAAAAATTGCTCAAAAGGTCATCGAACATGTTGGTAAATTTTTATCGGTTGTAGTAATTCTGAATGTATTTTCATTCAATATCGGGATGAACGACCACCTTTATGGTTATGAAGCTGTATAATCAGGGGTGCACATAACTTTCTTAGTGAGCTCCTCAGATGAGTACCAAGATATGGTGTTTGGTACTTACCCCATATGTATGTGGTCTTCCTCACTGTCTCCCTCACTGTCCTCTGCTTCAGATGGACCTCCCTGTTCCGTATTTAGCCTCTGATTAGCTGTCTCCATCCACAGGTCACCAGCTGTCTTTGGGTAGCATGTAACTCTCACAGTACAACACGTTTGAACCCCCAAATCTCATACCTCAGTAGCACAACTGAGTAACTTAGTAGCTAAGTAACCAACCCCTGAGAATACCAGCATTTCAAGTGTTATCCTTTCATAGTCATATTCTAGCTGTCACACTGAGCTTTTCTCTTGTCAGATTTTACCCTTACATATGCCTACTCTGACTTTCCACCCCCAGATCTCCAACACCCTTAGAAGTCCAATCTTTGTTTTTGGATTATTAATTTACATTCCCAATTTCACCCCTAACTGAAACCTTTCATAGTTATTCATATTTCCCTGTAGTTATCCAAGTAACATGTAACATTTAGCTGCGGCTGCCCAGACACGGAGCGCCTCGGAGTTTAGTACGCATGTGAGCTGTGTAACAATAATGCAGGTACGCAGAGCTAGGTTTTGGCCCCTTTTGAGTACCGGAGTACCACTTATGTGCAGCCCTGTGTATAAAGTGTATTCTATTGTCAAACAAATTAGTACAAAAGAGGATGTGGGAGAGGATAGAGACACAGATTACTGGCAAGTAGGAGGACATCTATTTAAAAGCAGGAGAAGGGGGAAGCGGTTAGGTTGTGCACTGAACATACAAAACTAAAAATCACATATCAGATCTTAATAAATTCAAGTAAAAAATCTTTATTGAGATGCAGAGCGTCATTTATTGAACAAATTTAGTTAAATCAACCTATTGAGGACTAAATTCACACTACAAAATCAAAGAAAAATTTACACAGAACAATACTCAAATTGAACTTGGCAATATATCCTCCATATGGCTTCATGCACTGCTGAAAATGACTTAGCATGGTGCACATAAGATGGCAGATGAGACCTTGGAGCTTGCGATGTTACTTGTGGAATTAGATGAACTGGCAATGTTGCCTGACCTGTCTCAGGCACTGGTTGTTCTCACTTCCTTCTGCAGATCCGCCGGCTGGAAGGCCAACGTAGTGCTGTATGTCAACCTCCGGTAACACAGTGGAGACATACCCTTACCATAAAACTTCTGTACCATCAACTTTTCTTCTACCAAATCCATGTAATATAAGTAGCTTTCTAATCCTTCCAATCACTATGTATTCTATCAGGGAGGACCAGGCACTACATAGC
>CM070036.1:17222744-17234139 GCA_036250615.1 Ptychadena robeensis | reverse complement strand
CCTAGATCAGTGCCAGCTATAGAAGCATTATGCCAGCGCTCCCCTTTTCACCTTCAGTCCTTGCAGAAAGCTCCAGCATCCAGGCTCATAGCTCGGGTCCATAGAGATATATCGGACATTAATGGATCAGACACCCTGCTCCCGCACACGTCCAGGAATAATAAACCTCGGGCTTCACAATTATTATTACCGTCATTGTACAGACGTGACAGTTTTCCTATGGCAACGCCAATCCCAGGTCTGGGCTTTTCGCTATGGGAACAGCCGGTCCCTGCCGGCGTCCCCCAGCCAGCCTTTCCCTCACTCACATTCGAATCGCCCGCCATTTCCCAACCGCCACCTGCCTGAGGAGAGCGCGTTCCTCACACGACCGAGCGCCTCTGCCGCGGGAACGTGCAAGGTGGATGGACGCGCTCTCGTTTGGGGAGCTGCTCATAGTGCGTTCCTCACATTGCAAACACGACATATACAGCTGGGGACATGACACACGGTGCTTCTAGTGTTTAACAATTATACTTTATTTTTCCTAAAGAATATTATACAGGACAGATTACAGCGCATAATGTGCACAATTAGTGAGTTCCTGTTAATTGCATGGGAATGGATGTTACTGCTAGTGTGTCAGTGTACCCTGATTATAGATCAATATTCAGGGAATAGGGTTACCTATCCATACGACAGGGATCACCATAGCACACCAGGACATGAGCGTGTACATCTTTGGCCAGCTCCAATACATTTTGCCCATACACGTATAGATGGGCTCGCAATCGATGGCCATTTCAAGTGTTGATGTCCCCATGTGCACACTCGTGGCCATTGATTATGCGTCCATTAAACACAGCCACCCCGGTCGAACAGGTAATGGACATGTCCATAAACCCTGATCGAATCTCATTGGACGGATATCGAGCACCTTACATGGTGCACCTTGATTCCGGTCTAATCGATGGGCCCCTGCGACGTCCGCATTATGCACTCGAACAGGTCATCAATCTTACGCCCATCTATATGTATATGAGCGTCTTAAAGCTCCCCATGCACAGGTCAATTCCCAAATCATCATGCACATTCTCGGTGATCGCAAATTGAACGCAGCCAACCTTTCTTCGAGCAGGATTGATCCCGTTCAAAAGGTTGATCCCTGTTGGATTGCAGTGACCAGGGTCCACATCCAAAAGTATCGAGGAATCAATTGCACAAAGTGGCGAACATAGAGTCTCTGTCCAATAAACGAATGCTCGAGCATTAATGGGTATTAACCCGTGTATGGGGACCACCTTTACACGCTCAAGGTAGCCATGCACGTCCCTGATTTTTCGGCCGATTGACCGCCGTGCATGCTCCCACCAATTGCCCAGATGACGTTATCCTGCTCCAGTCTATCCCTCATCTATCGAGGCCGAATCACCTTGTGTATGGGCACCTTAAGGACAGGCCAAGCAAGATAACATTAAATGTCCGTTTCCATTGGCTTGACCAAGCAGAGGTTATTTACATTCCTAATAAAGTTATTTTGAACATTTTCAGTAACAAAAACATAGAATTGATCTCATTATGACCCGAGTACTACACCTGCATCTCCATAGAGGTCCGTCCACCCGATCAAGACTGCAGAACCCCTAATAAATCCTTTATTGCTGCCTCTTTTCTCTTGGACAACCAGGCAGGCTAATCTGAAAACTTCAATGGGTAACTTGTCTTGGTGATGGCAGTTCACTTTTGTTGGATTTCTAGGTCACATGACCCATCCACAAGCCTTCTATTGGTAGAGCCAAATTTGTTGGCTAGATTGGGAGGATTTAGGGCTAAGCAGCAGGTGTCCAATTTGGCAATAAATTCAATCATTGTCATCGTTCGTAGAGATGCCGAAATGTCAACATTAGCATGCAAATTGTATGCAGACTGAAATTGAGCCAATCAAGCACAGCAGTGATTGTACTTGGTTTAGTTTTAGTCTGCATTATTTTTGCACATATTGGATTGCATAGTAATGTCAAATGTTTGACATCTCATTGACCATCACTACATCATGTTAGTAAAGTTCTTCACTTTTTATTCAAGATTGTGGATATTTCTAAAGCTGGGCATAGACATGCCGATTCCTGCCCGACCCGCTGATCACGCACAGCATCTGACCGGCGGGTCGTGCAGGAATCTGCACACCTATGCCCAGGGATTGGGTTGGCAAGGATTCGGGTGCGCCAACTTGCAGGATTGAAATAAAATCAGCCGTCATGTCGGATCGCACATGGATGCGACATGACGGATAATTTTGTTCCGATCCCATTAGTTTGGATGGTGACGGCTGTCCCCAGCCAAAGTAATGGGCGGCACACATAGGGTGCCGGCCAATTCTCAGCACTAGCGGGCATGCGTGATGATGTCATCACGCCCACTAGGTAGGTCGTGATCGACGGGAAGTGTCCGTTCTATGCCCGCTTAACCCTGCCAGCAGAAGACATTTAGAAGCTGTGTGCCTTCAGAATTAAGCCAGGCAATCATTATCTTCAGTAAAAAGGGGCTCACCAGTGTCAAGCCAGATGCTCGAGTCCTGGGGGGGGCAGTAGTTGTGGGCGCGACCGACCAGCGTGCGTGGGTGTGCTCAGCCCAAAAGATGGTGGACAGGGGTTGTGCCCACCTTAAAGTGTCGACCAAATAGCCGCAGGTGGACGCACGGTGGTCCGTCCTGCGGGTGTTTGTTTGGTGGACGCTGCCGTGTTTGTAGTCGTTACTGTGGATGGGGAGTCCATTGTAATTGGTGCACATGCAGATTCCCGTCAGTTCTGTAGGCGACTCAAGGTGGCAATGGATCAAAGCAGCTATGGCTGGCTTAAGCCCAATGGACTTTTTATATTACAAGTTATCTGTAGTCCAGAGACATTTGTTGTATTTATTAACCTCCCTAGCGTTATGGGCCTTTCGCAAATTTTTTTATGGCAAGAAAATCTGTTTTCTGGGCAATCGCGGCGGAGTACACTGCCGCAATTGCCGGCTCTCCCCCAGCCCTCTACACACTGCCGGTGTCAATTTGACGCCAGCGGTGTGTGGTGAGAAAATTGACACCCCCTCCATTAACATGGAGGTCTATGGTCTATGTTACCGATGACGCCGAAGAGCCAGCGGTTGTGCCCGATCAAACTGTGCCCGTACTGGCTTCGGGCGTAACGCTAGGGAGGTTGGTAAATGTGTTTTATAAAATAAAACATTTGATAAAGAAAGATAAATGTGTTGGTTCTTAAGTTCATACTGAAACATACTTTGTCTAAGGCAACTACAAATAAATATTATCATTTTTTTTTTTACCAAAGCTAAATTCATTTGTACTTTAGGTTCACAGCTATTCATTGGAGTGCACTGCATTACAACATGTACGTTTATAAGTCCCATGGTGCACATTTTAGCGTGCATTGATTTGTAATTTCATCCATTGTGCTTTGGTTTGGCTTGGCATCACCGGTAATGAAATTATAGGTCCAAACAGTTGATACTGAGGGGGGGGGGCACTTGTAATAGGCAGCAAGAGATGAAAAAACAGTTAAAAATGATAAAATAAACCATTTGAAAAAACCAAAACAGACGATGGCAACACAACACCATATGCAGATGTAAACTAGCCCACTTATCAGATTGTAAACCCAATCAGGCAGGGTCCTCTAATCCTCCTGTGTTGTGTTGCATCTCAACTCTACTTTAGTGTACAGCGCTGTGTAAAGCAGAGTACAGGCCTACAGATATGGGCCAGATCGATGGCCGCTTCAGGCGCCATGCGCACTCACGGCCATCTATCTGGCCCAAATAATATGCGGCCATCGCTGTTTTCGAGCGGGACAAATCAATAAATAAATTGCTTAGCTCTGAGACATATATTATCGGGCTTACAATCTAATAGGTTAGGGGACAAAGTACACAATAGGTGGGGTACTGGCATGATGATGTTAGGAAAATTATGGGTAGACCAGACTGAAGAAGTGGGATTTTAGGGCTTTTTTAAGGTTCCAAAAGTAGGAGCAAGTCTAATGGGGTGATGGAGAGAGTTCCAGAGAGTTGGCTGGGGCCCTAGAGAAGTCTTGAAGCTGCGCATGTGATGATCCATATACTGGATTTGTAGAACTTGACTAAATCCTGACAGAAATGCAGAGAGCTATAAATCTGTGTTTAGTTTTTTTAAATTTACAAAGGCAAAAATATCTGAACTCAGACATGACATATCTGTATGTAGGGCGTTCTGTGTCCTGTGCACGCTCAGCGATAAAATGCGCCAGGACATTACTGATTGCTGAGTACAAACATAAACATCCCTCAGTGTTTATTATCATGCTCTTTGACGCTCGATATTTTCTTCTCCACTGCAGAGCTTTATACAGGACAAGTCTGAGAACAATTCATATCTGACACAAGCAGTCCTGGCACAGAGCACAGTCTGCCCATAACAAACATGGCCGCCAAGGCCTTTCCGATTTGTTCAATGGGACGTCACTTTCGGCGCTTTCCAGTGACGTCAGCAAAGTGCGACTCGGAGTGTTTACGGAGCACGTTTAAGTGTTGAGGCATCGGGGTGTCCTGTGCGGTAGGTGACCATTATTTCTACACCTCAGTTGTGTCTTTGTGTTAGAATTTGGTTGTACTTTGTGTGTGATGGTTGTGTATAATGATACCTGTCATTCTAGGGTAGAAGTATGGAACCATCTAAGGACGCTCCCCCTCCCAAGCAGCAGCCTATGATCTATATATGTGGAGGTAAGGAACAAAATGCCTGCGTCATATCATTGGTGCCGAATGCGCGCCCCATGGCAAAGATTAGCGGGGTAGACCTCCGCTGGAGGTTACACTGGCGCTCGGTTTCCACGTTGTGTGTCCACATAGGGGTCTGCTCACAGTGGGCTTACTAGATGCCCCCGAGCACTCTCTCCAATCTGAACACTTATTGTTTATATACCAGCTCCAGAGCCCCAACTGATTCTAGCAATGCACGTCCAGCTGGTGTGTGGGGAAAACTGGCTCTACCCGCTGAGGCCGGACCCTGGCACTGTCGCTTCCTATACATCTCACAACCTAGAGGCTCTAGTGTAGCATATCTAGAGGCAGGGTCTCCCGCGAACGCCCCCCCTTTTGGCCCTTTTGTGTATAAGGCTGTTATCTCAGCCTTTGTTCCACCTTTCCTTCCTGTATTCCGGCGCGGATTGCCCCTGGCCAGGTAGTATCCGCGTCACCGCGCTGGCTGCCCTAACAGGTTGGTCACCCCGCTCCACCGGTCTAGCCAATTGAATTGCAACCTTCGGCTCCATAACCGCAAATCCTCCTCTGCGCCACCTAGGCCTCCACCGTTCGGTCTGCGTGCAAGTGCGTTGGTCTGTTCGAGAATCTTGCGATTGCGATACTCGTTGGGCGGTTTTGAACGCGCTGCTACATGCATTCTACTTGTTCGTCAGCCAGCAGCCTTTCGGTTTGCGTTCGGTTTGCCCCCCTGCACGCGTTGGAGTACCGACCGCATGCCTTAACATGAGGGCTGCCTGAAAGTCCACATCTACCAGCAACGGCTCCACGTGCATCAGCATGCTAAACAAACTTGGGGTGCGTGCGGGAGCGGCTGTTCCGTTCGGATATCATGGCCGCCATCCTCCCACAGTGGAAACAACCTAAAGGAAGATGACGATGTGCTGTGAAGTGTGCCCTCTAGTGCACCATTTCAATGTTGTCTGACAATTTGGTACTACTCTCTGGCATTGGATTTATTCCCCTTTGATTTGGAACACTTCAAATACTTTTTTTTTCTGGTGTTTCTCCCTTCCTTTTCATGAAACTAGGTGTGTCTTATGGTCAGATAGTCTTAAAAATATAGTCCATATTATTAATTGGATTTTTTTTTTTGGTTTTTTTTTTCTTGTTTCTTGGTCAATTATACTCATCCCTATGTTTTGACATTCAATTGTCTTTAATTTCAAGAAGCCACACAGAACATGATATAACAGCCAGAGATCCCATCAGATGTTAGGAGATGTTGTTACAGAAATAATGTAAACAAGAAAAGAACCAAATATGTTCCTTTTACTGCGGCCAAAATGATCTGAAGCAAAGTAGTGTTAACGCTAAAGGGTTGGAACCTCAGTAATCTGAGTTTTATGAAAAATGCGATGTGGGTACAACTGCATAATGTGTTCTTTATACAACTAGTCACATGGGTTCAAACCGATAAACAGTAAAGTGTTATGTATTGCTTTTCTTTAAGTTAAGTAAACACATCAAACTTTTCTAATACTGTTAATGTCAAATCAGCCTTCAGTTGTCAGTTTTGGCTTCCTTTTCTAGTTGATTGTTTGATAATATTAATATCAAAAGTAGGAATTATAATGTGCACTTGAGTGTGCAGAGTACAGAAACTTGTTTTTGATGAATGTTTTTTAGGGGGGGCTCTTTGAGTATCCTGTACTTAAAGCGGTTTAAAACAAATTAAAAAAAACACATAACATTAAAGTAGACACAATACTCACCTGTCAGCAGGTCAGTATGGGTGAAATATGCTACATAAAAAAATAAAACCATATTTTGCCTTCTTTATTCAAAGCGTCAGTTCTGGATGGCATGCATCTTAGATATCTGGAGAAGAAGAAGCTACTTCCACCATCACTGCCCCCTCCACAAACCACCTCCCCTTTCTAAGTAGAATAGGTATGATGGAGATCTGAGAGAGCTCCATGGTGGGTGTGGGGGTGCAGGAGGGAATAGTCTGGCTTGATAGATGCAATAGACACATTCATCATGGACAAACAACGGCAAGGTTTAACAAGACACAGACAGGGCAGAAGCCCCCATTGTGGCTGCCTCAAAAGCGACGTTTAGGCAGTGGGAGTTGGCGCACTCGGGAAAGAACCCTACTGCTGTCAGAAAAAAGATTTTTATTTTACAAATTTGCGGATCTCAAGCAGTATCTGTTGAGAGCTGCAGCCAATACTGTGAGTTGACCTTCCAAGGTGGTGGTTCCTCTGCAAGCACATCTTGTTATGGAATTGGTAGTAGTTTCAATAGTAGGAAAAGTAAAGGTGAATGTTTGCTCACTAAATGTCCATAATCGTAATTCTATTGTCTATCAAAAAATTTCCCTATAATTTTAAAGGTCAAATATTTAGGGAATATTTATGATTGTTTGGATATTATACATATGGTATAGTCAGATACAAACAACTAAAACAAGATCTACAGATCTTGTTAAGTAACCCAGGGCCATCATGGGAAGTAAAACTTTAGATGTATGGCCGTAGGCCTATGTCACATTTCTCCTTAACTCCATCTCCAGTGGTTGTGTTTGATGCACGTTAAATCGACAACATATGATCATTTGGATATTTTGTTTTTTCTTCATCCTTTTTTATGTTCTTTTTTTTCTTTATTTTTTTTTTTTATGAAGGACCTCGACATTATTATTCATAGTAGGATCTGTACATTTGTAATAAGTTTTTAAAACCAAAATATATTTGTTTTGTGCTTATTTTAGTTTGTTTATATGATTTACATACACAGACTTCTATTTATTATTATATTGTTAGGTAGTTGTATAAAGCCATGTAAGCCAAACCTTGTTTTGTTTTTTGATTTGTCATTTTTATGTTTTTGATGTTGGTACTGTATTATTTGCTCTATAAAATACACTCCCCCCTCAAAAATCAAGGAAAACACCTGTGCGCCCTATGGAGCAAACAAAGAGAAGAAGACTCTGGAAAAAAAAATTTCCAAGTTGTTTTTTTTATTGCATTTGTTGATGTATCCAGTATCACATATACTTAGGATGACTACGTCACTCTCTCTTTTTTATTATTTTATTAACTCTCTATTTATAAAAGAAGCAATGTAGCCAACCTAGGACAGCAAGGTAGTGCTAGATTGAGTTTCAGTGCCCAGATTCTACTAATGAATAAATAAGGATCATTGACACTTGTTAAAAGGTTACATTCAACTCTCTTAAGGCGGCAAAGACACCTCGATTTCCAGCCGTCTTGTAGTCTATTCATTACAGCATGGTATCGTCATAAGTCATCTGCAGACTGATGGTGACGTCATGATAAGATCATCTTGCAGAACTGAGGGAATCCTGTGTGTGGTGTCACTTACACAGGGATTCCAGTCAGATAGTTTTGGTCCCCATCCAAGGTATCAGGATTCGGCCAGAAGATAACCGGCAGAGACAGTTTTAGCCGTGCGACCATCTGGCGGGGCTTATCTGGTTGATACACCCCAAGGTGGGCACCTCTGTTGTTGCAGAAGATCCCACACCATGTATTCGGCTTGATTGTCTCACGACCGTTCCAGGGCCGGTTTTTACTAATAACAGTTTGAAGCAACTGCTTAGGGGCGCCACAGTGAAAGGGGGCGCCATTAACAGCGTAAAACTTTTTTTTCTCAGATGCACCAAAATCGCTAGAAACGCACCTTGGTCGCACACAGGTTGTTAAGATGCTCCAAAAACTCCTTACCAACAGATGGCCGCCCACACATCCCCTCCAGCCAATTACGTAATTGTCTGGAGGGTAGGTGGGCGGCATCTGTTGGTAAGGAGTTTTTTGCCAACTTTCACCACTGCACACAACACCCGCCCTGTCATTTCAGGTAGGGTCGCTTGTCGTGCCCTTACTGTCCATCACCAGCATGTTTCCCCTCTGCTCACCGCTCGCTTCTTATAATTGATGTTTCCTTCTTCTTTGCAAGGAGAGCTGTCAGCCTCCGGCTGGACTGATTGGCGCATGTGTCAACATCAGCAGCACGGAAGGTGGCTCTCACCTCTCCTACACTTCCTGCTTCAAAAACGGGCTGGTACGCGTGGGTAGAGCAAAGAAGGTAATTACATGCATAAAATCTTACAACTCCCATAAAATCCCACAAATTATATCCCACCAATGTTATTATGCCCGTAAGAAATAGGTACTGGTAAAAAAAAAAAGCATAGAATAGATGATTGGGCAAAAATGTCATGAGAATAGGTTTGTTTCCTTGGAAATATATATAGTACTCTTTGTGGTTTAATCCTGTTGTACAGGACCTTTATCCTAGCATACGAATACATAAATGTCTTGTTATATACAGGTTTATATGTGTACCTAAATGTTATTTTATACTTACTATATGTGGAAGTTCCTAATACATGTAAATATAGTGTGTAACATCGACCGACGATTGTTGACATGACCTATGCTTTTTAATTAACCACTTTCATATTAAATTGCTACCATTTTGAACTGCGCGACTGTATGGTATCTGATTTATACTCAAGTGGCCGTTAAAGTCCCCTGCCCCTGGGGTGTTCCCAGGGGGGATTTTTAATTGGGTGTGGGAGTTGTTTCCTTTTCCTCTTCCCCATCTCAGTGTTAGCACTATATTTTTTGGGATGTTTGGCCACGCCACCTGGAATAGTGCACTCTTTCCTATACTAGTACTCTTACACAGGTCATATTCCCTGGAGTAAAGGTGTTTTGGACAGTTTTGACCCTATAGACCCATTTCTTATTTGGTCCAAGTTGCTGTTGGTTCTTTTGTATGTTCTTAACTCACACCAAATGTATGAGCCAACCAAGCGCTCAGTTTGTTTTTATATGTTGCCTTTTGTTTTTTTCATGCTTATAGTGGACCTTCTGGACACTATATCCTTATTTTTTTTCTCTATTATTTTCAGTATACCAATATTGATAAGAGATTTGTTCTGTAGATATATGATTACTTTTGAATCTGCTGGATGACCAAATCTTGATGCTAACATGTGCAGTGTAATATGATTATTACATGATTGTTTTTTGTTTGTTATGCAAATTTCATTAAGTTATTATCAAAAAAAAAAGATGTAGGTGACATGGGCAAAGGGGGACATGGAACAAACGGATATGGCAGGTGACATGGCAAATGGTGACATGACAAAGGTGACATGGCAAAGGTAACATGGAAAAGGTGACATGGCAAAGTGTGACATGGCAAAAGTGACATGGCAAAGGTGAATGGCAAAGGTGACATGACAAAGTGACATGGCAAAGGTGACATGGCAAAGGTGACATGGCAAGGTGAATGACAAAATGTGACATTGGCAAAGGTGATATGACAAAAGTGACATGGCAAAGGTGACATTGACAAAAGGACATGACAAAGGTGGACATGGCAAAGGTGGCATGGCAAAGGTGACATGGCCAAAGGTGACATGGCAAAGGTGACATGACAAAAGTGACATGGCAAAGGTGATATGACAAAGTGACATGGCAAAGGTGACATGACAAAAGTGATATGGCAAAGGTGACATAACAAAAGCACTTGGATTTTGCACTCTTTTCTAGTTTTTATTCTGCGTTGTTGACAAGATTATGTTTGTTTTACATTAAAATTATGTGGTTATTTTTGCACTTTATTTATATCTATTTCTATCATTTCGGGGGGGGGGGGGGGGCCTGTTGTTGTGTGGACCTTGTCCCAGCCCTGGGTGGTCATGTCTCCCTAGTAGTGCCCTCTCCTGTATATATGGGTGGTCATGTTCCCCTGGCAGTGCCCTCTCCTGTAATATGGTGGTGGTCAGTGTCTTCCTGGCATATGCCTTTTCCTGTATATAGGGGTGGTCATGTCTCCCTAGCAGTGCCCTCTCTCTGTATATATAGGGGTGGTCATGTCTTCCTTGGCAGTGCCCTCTCCTGTATTATGGGTGGTCATGGTCTCCCTGGCAGTGCCTTCTCCTGTAGATATATGGGTAGTCATGGTCTCCCTGGCAGTGCCTCTCCTGTATATATGGGGTGGTCATGTCTTCCTGGCATGCCCTCCCTGTATTATGGGTGGTCATGTCCCCTGGCAGTGCTCTCCTGTAAATATGGTTGGTTCATGTCTCCCTGGCAGTGCCCTCTCCTGTATATATGGGTGGTCATGCCTTCCTGGCAGTGCCCTCTCCTGTATATATGGGTGGTCATGTCTCCCGGCAGTGCCTTCTCCTGTATATATGGGTAGTCATGTCTCCCTGGCTAGTGCCCTCTCCTGTATATATGGGTGGTCATGTCTCCCTGGCAGTGCCCTCTCCTGTATACTGTATATGGGTGGTCATGTCTTCCTGGCATGTGCCTCTCCTGTATATATGGGTGGTTCAGGTCTCCCTGGCATGTCCCTCTCCTGTATATAGGGTGGTCATGTTCTTCCTGGCAGTGCCTCCTGTATATATAGGTGGTCATGTCTCTCCTGGCAGTGCCCTCTCTTGTATAAATGGGTGGTCATGTCTCCCTGGCAGTGCCCTCTCCGTATATATGGTTGGTCATGTCTTCTTGGCAGTGCCCTCTCCTGTATATATGGGTGGTCAATGTCTACCTGGCAGTGCCCTCATCCGGTATATATGGGTGGTCATGTCTTCCTGGCAGTGCCTCCCCTGTATATATGGGTAGTAAGTTAT
>CM070036.1:17178229-17201830 GCA_036250615.1 Ptychadena robeensis | reverse complement strand
CCTCTGGCGGGTGGAGCTTCTCTCATGTGGCTGTCCTGGAAACCACGAAATGGGAAAATCTCCTTTCTGCCCCTTATAATCCAGTGAACAAACACTGCAGCTCACAGTGGAGAGGGGTTCATGTAAATGAGCAATGATAGTACTGCTAGCCAAGGTTCTCTGTAACATACTCTCGTTCCAACCTAGACCACCAGGGAGTCGATCCATCTACTGAGAAGGACCCACTATTTTGGGGAGACTCCCCAGTGCAATACCTTAGCACTTTAACCTTTGATACTGGATGCTCTATACTACTTGGACATTTTACTCATATGTGGATACAAATTACCCTTTTAATACGTCTATCCAGTTAAGACCCCCCCACTCTGGCGGGGGTGGCCTGGTCTGGCTCTCTGTTCCTAGCTTCCCACTTTTGACCATATCTTGATGGGAGATTGATGAGCTTTGTGCTGGACCCCTGATGAAAGGGTTTGAAACATGTGTTGGGGCCCATCGATAACATCGGCTCTCCTTTGATCCTGCCACACATTTACCCTCCACCCCTTCTGGAAGCAAGGACAGTCCAAAATTGTTTTTATTATCTTTTTAATGGACATTAAAATCTTGAAAACCATTGTGCACAGAAAATGACATATCTGGTGCATTTCATTTATATACATCGATGCAACTGCATACATATGTTGTTTTGTACACGTTAATGTTTTATACACTCTATTGACGGTAGTATTCCTCTACAGCAGAGAATACGTATAGAGTTGGCCCTTAAAGTCCCCATGTTCCCATCAATTGGTATGGGAAAAATCCTGTTCTCCTTTTTCATGTTTATTTGGGATGCTGGCCGGCTCGCCTATCTGGGTCATCCCTGAACACCCCTCCTGTTTCATACTCTCGTTCCAATGTAGCGGAAAAAACGTAAACTGTCAAACCTGTTGTGACTTTATAAGCAGTGCAGTATTGTCTCATCATCACAGAAAGCTGTTTGTGGTGTTCAGTGGCAGGATCTCCAGGTACTTGTGGGACAATGCAGGAGGACCAAAATAATCTGCAAGTGGCATTCTTCTACTTATAAATCGCTCATTTAAAACAGGACACACCGAAAGTATTTCAAGTAAAAACCTCATAGTTTCTAATATGAGGGTGTAAAGCTATTGGCTGTGAATCAAACGAGGTTTTCACAGTTTTATTGTTTCTAAAATAAACATTTGTATTATACTTATTTATATATTTTATGTCAGGCTCGATATTGAAAAAGAACTATCAAAAATAGATGATTCCGCAGAGAAAACTGAGCAATCCAAGTCGGTAATAAATACAGGATCAAGAATCAAGAAATCAGTAGACACATCAGGTAACCAAACTACTGATCATCCAGAACGGTCCTCTCTGGTGTGTCATAGTGCTGACCTTAAGGGCCCTTTCACACTGTATGTGTTCATGCATATATAATACAACACATGCGTTTTGCACATTTCACACCTGCGTTTTTTAAAACAGAACATGAAAAATTAACCTCCCTAGCGCACTGCTAAGCTCCAGATTTCTGTACCAAAAGTGCACCATAGACTTCAATGGTAAATTTTTCTTTATGTTGTATGCCTGTAACTTCCCAAAATATGTCTGTACAAGGGTCTAATAGACATCCTGAATATAATTATGTTTGAAACAAACAATTATGTAAAATACGTTTTTTTTAAATAAAATTAATGAGAAAACACAAAAAAGCACAAAGCTATGCTGCTATGTACTAAATCTCGCCCAAATTAATTTTTTGGTGCCCCAGATGTGCCCATTTGCAGTTAACCCTCTCTAACACGGTGTGATGGATGTGGTAAAATCGAGAGAGAGGGTTACTGCAAATGCATATGGGGCACCAGAGACTTTTTATTTTGGTGATATTTTTGACATAGATGCACATTGAAAGCAGTTTTCTACATAGAAAACTGCTTTCGTGCAATTTACTTTCAAATTTCCCGCCGCCTCCCCGATGTGATGTAACTCGGAGGGAGGGAAGATGCCGGAGGATCCAGCAGCCACGTCACATCGGGGACACCGGGACAGCGCAGAACTGTGAGTATGCGCTGTTGGTGCCCCGATGTTCACTGGACGGCACCATCTCGTCCAGTGCGATAGTGGGAGTAGCAGCGCTGGACGAGATGGTGCCGTCCCGAACGCTAGAGCGGTTACTGCAGCAGGGCGGTATAAAAACTCTTGTGCTAATGCTTCATTTTTATAAAAAGCAATTCATACAGTGTGAATAGTACCATTGGTTTTCTATGAGAAGATGCAGTACTGTAAAAACGCGTGCATTTACAAAAATGTGACACATCGCAAGTGTGAAAGGGCCTCAGTTGACTTGAATGACATATATACGATTGTATGATTTAATAATTTTATTTGTGTGACTCTGGTATTTATATATTCTGTGAACCAGCATGTAACTATGACACTCCCCTCCAGGTCTGAGCTTGGAGCAGAAGAGTCTTCTTGCACAAAGGGAGAAGGAAAAAGGAAACGAGGCCTTCAGAAGTGGAGACTATGAGGAGGCCATATCCTATTACAGCAGGTACGATGGCGTATCATTTCTAGCCAAATAGGTCAAAAAAGTTCATGGTAGGTCATACAAGTTCATCGTAGTTCCTTTCTTGTGACCCCTGATATTTAAAGGAGGTAAAAATAGGTTGAGATAGGTAGAATTGTCACCCCAGCCAGCTGGCCCTACTTATAACCTCACGAATAGCCCAGAGGATCGAAGTGGATATATCCAAGTAGCATTGCTATCAGTGACACTGCTTAGCAAGTAAAGGCCCCCATACACGTCTAGATTTTTCATTCAATCTACTTAATTCAATTTTTTTTTTGTTGATTGATTGAAAATCTATGGCAGCCCACATGGTTAGGTCAACCTAAGACAAATAAATTGGGAAAATAATCGAAAAATTACTGGACGTGCTGGAAATTTTCAATTGGTTGTTTTAAATTGATTACACTTTCAGTCGATCCCAAAAAAGTTGATCAAATATCTGTTACAACAGTTGGCAAATATTACAATCACTGATTTCCCTGACCCCCAAAAATGTATCTTTTTTAGTTGATTGAACAGATCTAGACGTATATGGGGGGCTTTACCTTATTATGTATCTATTGTTATCTCAACATTCTGAAATCCGCAGTCAGTTTTCTCTAACTGCATGAGTCAGTATAACCTTAAAGGTGCATGACCCACATTATATTTGATATTTTCATTGAATCTATAATTTGCTGAAAACATGCATAGTGTATTGCTTACCTTAAGGCCTAATAAAAAAGTCCAGGTCAATTTATATTTAAATATCAGTCTGTATCTTATTCCAGTGGAAACACAATTTGTGGAAAGTCCCAAACCACAGCACCCACATGATATTTTGTTCTTCCTGTTTTTTTTTCCTCACTGCTTCATTAGAATCAGATAATTATTGCTAGATTTGAAGAGATAAATTAGTTATATCTTTGAAGAACAGTTTGTTGTGTCTCAAGTTTTGCTTTTAAGGCCCCCATACACGGGTCGGATTCCGGCCGGATTCCGGGCCGATCGATTCCGGGCGCGTGCACGTGAATCGATCGTGCCGGAATCGTGTGCAGCCCACCTTGTCCGTCCGATCACGTCCGATCGTTCGGGGGCCCAGAATCGGATCCGTCAGAGAACCAACATGTTGGTCTTTTTGATCCGATTCTGCACAGATCAGGGGGAGTTGCCATTTGTGAGGTGGAATCGGAGGTGGAATCGGACACGGAATCGTCCCGGAATCGTGCCGGAATCCGTTGGACAAGGTGGTATGCAGCGATGGATACTCTTAATTGGCCGATTGATCACACCTGCGATTCCCGGCAGAATCGCCAGAATCGATCGGATGATGAATCGATTGGACATGGAATCCGACACGTGTATGGCTTGCTTTAGATAAAAAAAATTCAGATCAATTTTGGTGTTATTTGGAGGATCAGATAGCAGGAGAGGTATACCATATTTTTCAGACCATAAGACACACTTTTTTTTACCATTAAAATCAATGAGAAAATGTCCCTGCGTTTTTGTATATGTTTTCTTTTTAGTCCCAATCATGTTGGGAGCAATAGTTCCTTTCCTTCCAGCCAAGCCAAAAAGCCACTGCCAAGAAGAGATCTTATCTGCATTAGCACAAGCAGTACCTATTCCCTGAACACACTGATCAACTTATGGAGAGACACATTTTTCAATATTCTGCAATTAATAAATTTCAATTGATATTCTGCATTGCAAAAAATATTCTGCATTGTGTGACAGACTTATCCCTCCTCCCATATGTAAATAGCTGCTTATTGGTAAGTTGTTAGTGCCAGATTGTAAAATGTGTCTCTTCATAAGTTGATCAAAGTGTTCAGAGAGTGGGTTGATCTCGCTCTTAGACAGGGGTGGCCATGTTCGATGGCCGCAAGTACGCACAACAAGGCGTTCAAAGCGACCATCGATCGAGTGCCCATCTATACGTGTATGGGCATCTTAAGGGCACCTTAACCTCCAACCAGCCATGAGCTGCCTCCTTTGCAAAAGAAAGGTAGATAGACAGTGTTACCAGGTCTACAGTTAAATTCATATTAAAAACTTGTTATTTTAAAATCCATTAGCATGTTAATAAGGGGAAAGGAAGAATAATGTAAAACACAATTCAAGCAGGTTAAACTTCAGCTTTAACGGTACAATGTTATCCATACCTTATATCAGTGGTTCCCAAACTTTCCTTGCAGGGCCCCCCTTTTCCCTTCAGGGACATTATCGAGCCCCCCTTTCCCATTTAAACACAGATTAAGAATGGAGGGCCAGCACCCCCCTGGAATACCTTCGCGCCCCCAGTTTGGGAACCACTGCCTTATCTGAAGCTGGTTTTAGAATACTCATAAATTATGAAAATGATATTATGTTTGCCTGGAATATATCAATGGGAAGATCCAAATTGTTTGCACACATATACATACTCTGTGATAATTGTATAATGTATTCGGTCTTGTTGCAGGAGTCTGTTTGTGTTGCCCTCCGCAGCCGCCTATAATAACAGAGCACAAGCTGAGATTAAACTGAAGAACTGGCAGAATGCTTTTAATGACTGTGCGCAAGTATTGGCTTTAGAACCAAACAATATGAAAGGTAATGAAAAAAGAAATGATATTAATTCCTGAATTCCCAAAAGAAGCAACATGAAAAAATATGGCTTTGATTAAAGCTAAACTCCAGGTGTTCACATACAATAAATATAATGTCAGTATTTTTGTGCACATTCAATGTGTGCATCTTGAATATAATAAATATAAGCATCAGGCTATTTTCATGGTTATTTACAAGGGTGCACATAACATTTTTAGTGAGCTCCTCTCATGAGAGTCAGGGGATAATGTTTTGTACTCACCCCATATGTAGGGTGGTCTTCCTCACGGTCTCCCTCACTGTCCTCTGCGTCAGTGTCCTGCATGGTTAATTCTGCTGCAGATGGACCTCCCTGTTCCTGATTGATCCTCCGATTACCTGTCTCCATCCACAGGTCACCAGCTGGCTTTGGGTCAAATATAACTCTCACTCAGTATATATCTCAGTAGTGTAACTTTTCTCTTGTCAGATTATACCCTTACATTTGCCTACTCTGACTTTCGTCCCCCAGATCTCCAACACCCTTATAAGTCCAATAATTTTTGAATTAGTAATTTACATTCCAAATTTGACACCACTAACTGCAATCTTTTATACTTATTAAAGCTTCCCTTCGGTTATCCAAGTGACATAAATTGTATATTTTTAAGAAAAAAAAAAATACAAATTGCCAAAGAATATAGGCAATGAAAAAAACCCTTTCACTGTAGTGTTTAAATGAAAGATAGTAATGATGTGTGGAGCTGTAATATCAACTCTCAAGCTGCAATATTAGCTTCAGCCACCAGATGTCACTAGAGAGCACTTGCTGTCAGAGCACAACACAAGCACTGCTCCTCACACAGAAGGAAGGAAGTAGGGGGGAGGAAGCTCTGTGACTCTGTCCCTTTTCTTTGTAGTCCACAGAGGCGCTTAGAAAGGACAACAAAAGTACGCAGAGCAAGTTTCTAGACCAATTTGCATACCAGCGTACTGCTTATGTGCACCCCTGGACCCCTGGTTATTTAGAATAAATATGCTTACTTGTACTGTCAAGGCTCCAAAATATTGCCTTTCCTAAAAGAAATACCATTTCCCTTGGGTGTCATCATAGTTGGTCCTTTGTCAATGTACCAATGATTATATTCCACATTGTGACCCTAAAGGAACATCATCTCCCAGATCTAATTAATCAACAGAAACATGTTTAAAAAACACTATTAATTTATAAAAAGTATCTTTTGTATGAAACAATTATTTCTCATTTATTCATTGTCCAAGCAGAGGAAGGCATAGGTATGTCCAATACTCACTGGCCTTGATTCTCTTTTAGAGTTAACCTAAAATCAATCCCATTTACGTTTGACTTTATTAAAGCACTTTTCCTTAATGAGCTCTTAGAGCATCAATCTTGGCCAAGCCACTTGGCCAAGTACCCTTTGTTCACAGTGCAGATTTCCATATATAGACACAGCTACCATTGTAGGTATATAAGAGCAGAGTTTCCCTCTTGCTTATGGTAACCATTTAAATTTGTCCATGCTGGTGGAACAAAGTGGTGCATCAGCTTGTAGGGTCCTTATCCTCCTGGGCGTTACGCACGTGGTGCACTTTTTTAGAAATCACCCCATGGGTGATCGCGGCGAGGCATATAAAATGCTGCCACGATTTACAGCCCATTTGGAGGTGCCCAGCATAATCTGCTGGGAAAAAGAGAAGCCCTCCATTTACTTAGAGGTCTATGGCGCCGCCTACCCCCGCCCCCTTCGTGTCACCGGTGACGTAATCGGGGGCGGAAGTGGAAGCATCGTCTTACACGCCGATACACAGCATCTCCGGGGGAATCTGGTGGACAGGTAAGTTTCCCCTCAGTTAACATGATGGATGAAACTCAACCAGAGTTTACTCTGGCCAAAAACCCAAGAGGCCAGTGATAGGAGAACAGTGACCTCTTGTTGTTTTTACCATGATTTAAAAAAAATAAAAATAAAATAGAAATTTCACATTGTTACAAAGCAAATCCATGGAAATCTTTCCACCTTAACTAGAACAAGCCAAGTTAAAATTTTACTCCCATTTCTCCATTGTGTGCATGTATTGTTATTTCTGTTAGTATAAATATCGAAATTATTGATATCTAATATCGGTATTGGATATATTAATAGCTCCGGCATCTTGTATGATGTCAAACCATTTTTTTTTCTTTAGCGCAGATACATGTAAAGGTTCTGTGCAGCCTGCTGTTACCTGTAAAAAGATCTCTGTGATTTCTGCTTCAGAGATTGATGCTATTGGGACAGAAAATAACAAACCTAAATTCTAGTTTCTAACACTAATTGACTTTAGTGTAAGAATTTTACTTATTTTTCCGACCATAAGACACTCCATTGTATAAGACGCTCCATTTTTTTTTTATACAGCTGTTCCCCGAGCAGAGATAAGGAGGCTGGAAAGCGGCCTTTGACATCTTCCCTGTCTCCAGCCTCGACCGGCAGCTTCTGTCTGGGCAACTTGAGCCCAACTGCCATACATTGCAGCTGGAAGAGCCACCCACGAGCAGCTCTCCCATCTGCTTCTGCCACTGTATGCGAGTTAGGCTCAAGCTACCCAACCAGCATTTTTTTCACTTCCTGTTAAATCTGCAGGGTAAGAGTGAAGGTAGCCAAGAGGAGGAGGCCTTAAGCCCCCCATACACCTCGAGATCACTCCATACAATTTTCATTAGACCTACCAACTACTATGTAGTTAGGTATATGTATATGTAAGGTATATATCACTGCTATGTAGTGCGGGCCCCTCCTGATAGAATACATAGTGATTGGAAGGTATATATCACTGCTATGTAGTGCCGGGTCCTCCCTGATAGAATACATAGTGATTGGAAGGTATATATCACTGCTTTGTAGCGTTGGGTCCTCCCTGATAGAATACATAGTGATTGGAAGGTATATATCGCTGCTATGTAGTGTTGGGTCCTCCCTGATAGAAAACATAGTGATTGGAAGGAATATATCACTGCTATGTAGCACCGGATGCTCCCTGATAGAATACATAGTGATTGGAAGAATTAGAAAGCTCCTTATATTACATGGTTTGGGTAGAACAAAAGCTGATTGTACAGAGATTGTATGGTAAGATTGTAAGGTGTATGGGGGGCTTAAGCTGTGTCAAATATATCTTTCAGCATCCAGAGAGAACACCATATATTAGTTCACGCCATGTGGCTTCATGTAGTCCTGCTGTGTACAAATTAAAAGTTAATATAACCACACCGTGGCATCTTCACAGCAACCTGATCACTCAGTAACAATCTCCTTTTAAATTAATTAAGTGTATATATGTGATTAAATGAAAAAAAAAAGAATTTGTGATTTTTTTATATTTACATTTAATGGCGAAAATTTTATACAACAATGTCAATGTTAAGCAATACAGTTTGAGAATGTTTCTTAGTTTTATTCAGTTTGAATTACATGTATATATAGCAATGTAATAGTCTGGGTGTTAAATAATAACATATAATCACTTTACCACTGCAGCTCTCTTGCGTCGGGCTACGGTTAACAAAAATCTCCAGAAATACCAAGCTGCCTTAGATGATCTGAAAACTGTCCTCCATCAGGAACCTGACAATCCTGCAGCTAAGGTAAATGATTACTTTTTCTAAGGTGATAAAAGTAATGTATTGGTTGTCTGATTTGCTGATTGGTGGCTGCTTTGTTAACAGCATGCAGGACCTAAAATCTGACACATGATTTAAAGAAATGTTACCATAGTAAAATCTGAAAGGGATTTATTTTGTTTTCCACAAATGCCTATATATGAGACACAGAGTCGTTTTCATGTCTCCTGTAGTAACACTGGGAGAACACTGCAATAAAAAATAAACATATACGGAAAAATCAGGGGAAACAAATGAGTGCGTCTTGTAGTGGGAATGTGTGACCACACATGGCTGAATACGGCGCTAAGCTTAGCCACAGCGAGTTGTGTATGTGAGCTGGCTGAAGCAGGCGCTCACATACACTTGCTCTGCAGACAGACGATCTGCCCATGGACGAATCATCTGTATGCGAGTGGCTGCTTCAGCCAGCTCACATACAGAAGCAGTAATGGATTTTTCCCCAGTGCAGACTGTATGTGAGCTGGCTATAGCAGCTGCTCACATGCAAAGATCTGCAGAGCAGGACCAGGAGGCGGGGAAGCCTCTGACAGCTTTCCCACCTCCTTTAATTAAGGAGCAGCAGTTTCTGATATTTTTACTGGCAGACATTGCTGTATAGGCGTGTACAGTATGACGTAACGTCATACCACAAAATACGGTAAATTATGAATTCTTGACATCCTCCTCTGTACAGTAGCACTGGTAGGTGCAGGATTGGATAAAGTATGGCACATACAAATGCATTCACAAGCATCATGCTGATAGGGGGAGATGTCATTCGAGACTTATAGAAACCATGACTAGTTTCCAGTCATCAGGGTGGCTTGGCACAGTTACGGTTTTATAATGATATCAATCTTCAGCTGTGTAAGGCTAAGGGAATGGGCTATGACTGGACTGTATACACAGGCGCTTCCAATGGACGTGTCAGAATGACACGTAAGAATTTGTTTTTCATTGAAAATAGAAACAGGCAAACTGTGGACAATCCATGTGTTGGACATCTTGAACGCATGAAAGCACAGTCACTATGGACATCATATCTCCATTTTGAATAAACCAGCTCTATATTGTGCACTCTCTCCATCCTGAAATGTGTTCTTGTACTTCTTACGAGTGATGGTCAATGGGATGCTAAAATCTTTACATTAGCAAGCAAATTGCATGTAGACTAAAATTGAGCCAATCAAGCACAGCAGCTGTTGTATTTAATTGGTTCAGCTTCTGTCTGCATATGATTTGTATGCTAATACTGACATTTTGTCATCTAATTTTTATGATGCATCTTTTATGTGCTATTATGTAACACACTTTTTAAGCACTGGTATTCAGTCACTACAAATGGGATTCATTCATATGTTTTTGTCTACATTTCTGTGATAAGTGAAAAGTATTTGACACCATTGTTTATCTCTTTGTTCTAGAAAGTTATTTGCGAAGTTGAAGAGTTGCTGCACAAAAAAGAAGAGAAACCAAGAAAAGGGCGAAGAATCGTTATTGAGGATGTGGCGGGATCTGAGGAGGATGATCAAGAGAATCCAAACGTTAGGGAAGGTAATTGCCAGTATAATAGTCAGGGATGCACATAAGTGGTACTCTGGTACTCAAAAGAGGCTAAAAACTAGCTAGTCGTACCTGCATTATCATTACAAAGCTCATATGCTACTAACAACTTGGAGGCCCTCCGTGTCGGCCACAGCTAAATGTTAAATGTATACAATTTATGTCACTTGGATAACTGCAGGGAAACATGAATAACTATGAAAGGTTGCAGTTAGGGGGGGACTTCTAAGGGTGTTGGAGATCTGTGGGATGAAAGTCAGAGAAGGCGTATGTAAGGGTAAAATCTGACAAGAGAAAAGCACTGTGTGACAGCTGGAATATGACATATGGACTGCAGGTAGTCTCAGAGGTTAGTTACTAAGCCAGAAAATGTCAGGGTTGTACTACTGAGGTATAAGATCTGGGGATCCAAACGTGTTGTACTGTGAGAGTTACATTTGACCCAAAGTCCTTTGATCCACCAAAGTATATGGATGACACACGTCTTCCATATTGTGAATCAACCAGTAATGACTGTCAATGACAGACTAGCAGGCTCCTGTTGGCAAGATCCTAAATTTGCTTTGATAGATAAACAATGTTTAGTAGTCTTGCAATCCAGCATTATTTTGTTTGATGATAAATATTGCATGTGCAAGTTATATTATTGTAATTCTATAATTATTTGTCAGCTATTTGAACTGTTGTGTTCAGAACAATTTAAAGCAAAATCTAAAGCTGTTCTACAGGCACAATTTCTTTAAAAATTCATTTTTAAAAACCTCTCTGTGTGCTGGCCTCCCATTAGTTCTTCAGAGGATCCATACAAATACCCTGTTTTCCCCAAAATAAGACAGTGTCTTCTATTAATTTTTGCTCCCAAAGATGCGCTATGTCTTACTTTCAGAGGATGTCTTATTTTTCCATGAAGAAGATTATGGTACACATTTATTAATTACCTTTCATGGTTATTATTGTTTCCCTGTGGTTTCCAAGTGACATAAATTGTATATATTTGCCAAAATACTTACAGTTTTTATTGTTAATCTAAACATCACTTTTTATACATAAGTGAAGGTGTATTTAATGTGTTTGAGCTGCAATACCAGTTTAAGCCACTGGAGACACAGCCTCTAGTGAGCAGCTCCTCTCACACACAGTAGGGAGAGAGGAATGTGTGACAAGCAGACTCCTCGCAGAACCTGGCAGATTACCGGCTTCTATTATCCCTTCCCGGGCTTCGATCTGTAAGTGAGCCTCAGGAAAAAACGTTCCCTGTATATCATATATACAATGTGTGTTTAATGTCTACCACCCCCCAACCGCATACAGACATTTGCAGATGTGGTGGTAGCTGCAGTCGTCTTCACACAAGACCTGACTCCTGCCCTGCGCCACTCACTGTCAGCCAGAATCCATCAGAGCAGCAGGCGCGGGCTCTCTGTCTTAGAACTGTACCATAGCACGCCTTATATTTCGGCCAGAGGAAAAAATGTCAGTGGCCTTATTTTCGGATGATGTCCTATTTTCGGGCAAATACTGTACCAGAAACAAGTTACAAGGCAAAAGATAGGGAAACATTTTTTAGAGATGACTAAACACACCCACACAGAGAACTTAAATTAAATTTCAAAGCAGCGGGCTATTACATGCCTGTAAACACAGACCCATAATAGCTCATGGCGCGCTGCTACACATGGCCCTGCGCTGTCGTTGTTGAAACGCCGGGGGTTGGTGGTGTGTCAACTCATGCCATGTAATTGTACAATGTGTCTTTCCATAAGTTGGTCAGTGTCTTCAGAGAATGGGTACTGCTAGTTTTAATGCAGCAAATATCTCCTTGGCATTGGCAGTGAATTTTTGGCCTAACCTTCTGAGCTTAACTAGTAGTGTTGAGCTCGAATATTCGAATGCCGAATATTTTTCGCGAATATCGGCAATTTGAGAATTCGCCAATATCTCGAATATCTCGGCGGATATTCGCAATTCCGAATATTCACAATATGGCCATTTTGTGAAAATAAACATAGAATGTGACCATTCATTTTAAAGATTTTCGTGATGCGAATATGATTTTCGCATTTGCGATTATGATTTTCGCAATCCATGGTATTACCGCGAATATTCGCATTTCCGAATATAGAATCGAATATTAGTAGAATTATTCGTGAAATATCACGAATTCGAATATTGCCTATGATGCTCATCACTATTAACTAGAGCCACGCTCTAGGTATCGCCGATGCTTCCGGGTCCGCCCCCGATCGCATCAACGGTGACGCGAAGGTGGCAGGGGTAGGCGGCGCCATAGACCTCCGTCTAACTGGAGGGGCATCACTTTCTTTCAACGTAAGTCCGGCATCCAGCTGAGCAGGCAATCGTGGCGCTGCGATTGCCCGTGGCACGGGTATGAAAAAAACGTGCCAACGTCGAAACATTAAGGGGGTTAAGCAGGGTACAGACGGCTTGATATTCGAGCAGTCCGATGTACCCTGCAGCAGCGTGGTGACGTCATCACGCTGCTGTCAGATATCGGAGAAGCTGGGGAGAGCAGAACTGTCTACCTGGCCCCTCCTCCTCAGCGGAGCTTTGCCTGGAGACCCAGGCAAAGCATCGGACATCCGTATTTACGGTCATGTCCGATAAGGCTGTTTTCGAGCGGGAAAACAGCAATGGGGAAGATTATATGGGTCAGATAGATGGCCGTGAGCGCGCACGGTGCTCGAAACGGCCATCGATTTGACCCATATCCCCATGTCTGTACCCTGCTTTAGCTGGAGGGAATAGATGGCTCAGTAAAAAAAAAAAAAAAATCAAAAAAGCTGGAGGGAATAGAACACATTTCTGCCTCCTGGGATACAGATCTATTGCTCCCAGGATGGTTGGGACTACAAAAAAAGGGTAAATGAAAGAGGGGGCAGGTACATGCAGATGACAATCTAAGGGCTAGAAGGGGCAAAGGGGAATTTGACATTTGAATATGCTTTAACACTAGAGACACACTACTTACTATTGATCACAAGATATAATGAATAGTCTGCTATAGAACACATTGCTTGTAATAGAGTTTGTTGGGTAAATTTTACTCAAGTGATCAGCATAATGATTTCCCCCTTTTCTTATCTGACTGAGGTCAATTGCTCACATAGAAGACATTTTACATACATGCAAATGTTTTGGACTCTGCACTCACGTTCACTGAAAGGACTGATAACCTGATCACAAGTTACAGAATTGCAGACATTGGAAAAATAGCCATATAGCCATAAATACCTTCTGCCAAACCCCAAATACTCACTTCTATAAAGCTCTACTATTCATATACATCACTCATTACATTTAACCAATTTTGTTGGCGAACAAAAAAATATATGTGTATAGAAAATGAATATGACCTCCTTTCTGTGTAATACAACCATCCAAAATAAGCTGGCAGCGGGTTCTGCAGCCTTTGTCATATTCTTTGTTCATCTATGACAATGGACGGGTACATGTTGTCTCCAGTAGACAATCAGGTACAATAATGAAACAATTGGAGTGTTCTCATTCAGGATCTCTCATAATCACATCTCTTCTTTTCTCAAGCTGGAAACCTTGGTTGGTTTAGTTCAGCTGGCATTCTCTTATCTGGCACGTGTAATAGGGGCACACTAAATGAGATTAGTGTCAGGTCTTAATAAGATTCGTGTTCACGTGGGGCCAGAATGACATATGTGTAGCTCTGGTTACACGTCAACTGACCTTTCTTCAGTAAAGTAATAGAGCCAGCAGGGGCTGTACAAAATACAGTCACCCAATAGATGGCATTCAATTTCTAAATCGAGATTTAAGAAAACTGCAGCTGGTAATCCCCTATTGCAAAATGCTAGTTTTATGGCTTTCTCTGCTGACCTCCTACTGCAGATGATGGTTTTCTGGTTGTTCTAATCTTTGTAAAACTTTTGACTTGCTGACCCAGAATGAATATTCAGATTCTGACTTCAGTATGGCTTTTTCTTTTTTGCATACTTGTTCCAAATCCGTGCATAAGATTGCATTGATGTCATAGATCACCAGGTCATTAGCATTTTCAAAAGTATCCTGGCAATGTCAGCGCGCCATGGGCAATCGCAGCGGAGCACAATATGCTCCACCACAATTTCCTACCCGCCTGGAGGTTGCGTGCACAACTCCGGCGTCACCGAAAAGCTGTGCTGGGAAAAGGAGACGCCCCCTGTTAAGTTCCTGGGCTTTACGGTATTTCTGCGCTATTTTTCATGGCGTTCTTAGCCGCTGCCCGGCCAATCATGGCGGAGTACACTGATTCCCCGCTGTCCTCCCAGCTCTCTACACACCGCTGGTGTCAAATAGATGCCGGCAGTGTGTGTGGGGAAAATCGCCGCCCCCTTCGGCGTCACCGATAGCACCGAAGACTCTGGGGCTGGAAAAGCTCCGTGGGCCTGCAGCTATGCAGAAATGCTGTAGGCTCACGGAGAGTGGGCGATTGCGCCCAATGCCGGCATGGGTGCAGTTTGATGCAAGATCAAACTGCGCCCGTACTGGTTTCAGGCGTAATGCCCAGGAGGTTAAACAAACCTTTTTGCACTAAAGAACTGTGCATGGCTTAAACAACATTGTTTTCATTATTTGCTTAAAATAATTGCAGATTGTTACCATTACCGTCACATAACAACTATAAATCCTCAACGCAGCATATAGTAAATTCTATGTCCTTGCATTCATGAGAACCACAGCGTGATATGGACAATTGGTGTTCCCCGCCCTCCCCCCGCCCCTGTGTGGGCCGGGAAAGTGAGGCCCCTCCATTAACAGGGAGGTCTATGGTGCCTCTGACGTCACGCCGGAAGTGATCGCGATTCTGCATCGCGACTGGCTCCATGTGCATAGGCGGTTTGTCAAGCAGGTTAAGTAGATTGAATAGAAAATTAAGCCGTGTATGCCTACCTTTGGGGCCCTTTCACACTATGTGCACTGTGGCTGCGGTGCCATTTTTTGTTTTCCTGGTGTAAAATGAGCGCTTACAGTGCGCTGCGCTTGCGTCTTCCATACAAGTGTATTGGATACACTTATGCAGCATCTGCAAAGCTGTGGGCAGCAGGGTGTTTATGGAAACATTACTACAAAAGCCCAGTGTTAAAGGTACACCTTGCGTTAATTCTAGACACGATGCAATACTGTAGCGTTACGCAGTTTTAGTGTAAAAGGGCCCTTAACGTGGTCCCAACACACTCATTATACAACTAATTACCATTAAGGTCTTTCTGGCGTCTGTATAGATCAGTGGTGGGCAACTGAGTTGATATGGAGGGCCACAAGTGCGGCCCTCAACATCACTAAAGGGCCGCACACAACATTGATCCAGACCCCCCACCCCCGGTCCACATATCTCAGCAGGCGGCGGACCAGCTCCCGACAGGCAGTCAAAAGCTGCCCTTGGGTGCAGCGGTCATATGTAGACTTGGTTTCCTCAATCAACATTGATAATTTTACCGATATAGAACCGCCAAAGTTGATTAGGACAGCCGGTTCAGCGTGTGACCACTACACAGGTGAGTTGCTATGCCCTGTGCATTAATAGTTTTGGGGCCTCATGATGAAGACCAAGGGGGCCCCCGGGCCACAGGTTGGGCACCTAGGGTATAGATAGCAGACAAAGCCAGAAAACAAGCCATATGTAGAAATGAATGGACAGTAGCAGGATTTTATTAAAACCACAAAACAATTCAAAGATTTTTTTCAACATGTTAACTTTATATAAAGATGTCTGTACGCAGGTACATTTTCCTGTGTAATCAGGCATCTGATTCAATCGTTCAATGAATGGACCAAAAATTGAATTCTAGCAACCAAAAAAGTTTAAAATGGACTGTGAAATTTAAAAACATTGATTGGTCAGGTCAGAAATATCTAGTCAATAGAACATTTGATCTGGAAGGTTTTTTCAGACCTTTAAAATCTTGGAGAATGCACACAAACACTTATGTTCATTAACTGAGAGATTGGTTGCTTTAAAGAATCTTAGGGTGACCATACATGGGTCAATTCTCTGTGATCGTTTGTTCTTGAAACAATTGCGGCTACCCTTCCTTCAAAGAAAGCTCGATCGAACAGAGAACCAACATGTTGGTAATTCCCTGTTAAATTGGCATTACTTTGCATGGGCACCGAGGATCCCCATCCAAAATATTGAACAGGATTGATTGCGCACAAGTGCTGAGCATTCAATAGATGAAGCTGTGCGCAAGGTTCCATTGATTGAACAGGTATTGACCAATGTATGGCCAGCCTTAAAATGACCTGTACATTACAGGATGTGGTTGTGTAATTGGTTGATTTTCAATCACTCATCAGTATATACATTGCACAATGACTGAAACTTGATCAACTAATGCTGATACTCCATTATGTTTTCATAAGTTAAGATGATTATTTCTTCAATGACAGATAAATCTGACCTCTATAGTAAGTCATGTTTGTGGCACAAGCAGATCTATCTTGGGCTTAAAAGTCTGGGGCGACCTATAAACAGACAAGGAACTAACATTCAAGTAAACAGAGAACCGCGAATCTTCAAATGTCTAACAGGTGTTTACCATGAACTGCCTGACCTAACACCACCTCTTGGCTTCTTTAAGCCCCCCATACACCACATAAAATTACCATGCAATTTCTGTACAACACTATGTAATATGAGGACCTTTCTACACCTTCCAATCACTATGTATTCCATCAGGGAGGTCACTATACTACATAGTTGTTGGTAGGTCTCATGGAAATTGTATGGAGGAATCTGAAGGTGTATGGGGGCCCTTAGGTACCACTTACGTCAAACGCAGCAATGTTGAAGGTCAATGGATGCGTCTACACATCCGTTGGTGTGATCCGTCCGCTTGTGTTGCGTTAAAATTAAGGGCTTGTTTCCATTTATGTTGGGACCCCTCGTATACGCTTAGCGGGGGTCCCGACATAGCAGATAGACTTACCTGCTCGGTGGAGGATCTGTCTTCACGGCGCCGAGCTGCTCCGCCGATGTAAGGCTCAACTTGGTCGAGTAAGTTCAGCCTCTGCACCGGCGAATGTGTATCATTGGACGAGCAGGCAATATCAATGTGCTATGTCGGGACCCCAGCTAAGCAGATACGCTTCGCGGAGGGGTCCCGACGTATAATAGAAACAAAACCTAACGCAGCGTAAGCAAACGCAAGTATGGTGCGTTGATACACCCATAGAAAATGAATTGAGTCCATTGAAACGCAATGGTATGCGTTGTTCAATCCGTTCATGGTAAAAAAACCAAACACCAGAAAAATAGATACATTGCTTAACGCATCCCTGACGGATCCCTAACGCATAGTGGAGCCTAAGCCCTAGGCTATGTTTCCACTATACGTTGGGACCCCCTCCTCTAAGCGTATTGCTTGGCGGGAGGTCCCGACGGAGCACATAGACTTATCTGCTTGGCAGAGGATCTGTCTTCACAGCTCTGAGCCATTCCGCCGATGGAAGGCTAGTCCCCATCTAAAGTAATGAGATCGATCCAAAATTTACGGACATGTCCGTAATTCTTTAGACCAATTTTCGGGATGATTTTGCGCCCGATTTAAGGTGGACACGCTTAAGATATCAGTGCAGAGGTTTCCCCTCTGGTTGTTAGCCATCTGCTCTTTTAGAAGTGCCAGCTCACCTGAAAACTTTCTTATCTAGAGCTTCCCCCACCATTCCATCCTCCTATGTAGAAATGGACAATGAGATGCTGATATGTGGACATTAGCATGCAAATTGTATGCAGACCGAAACTGAGCAAATCAGCTACAACAGCTGCTGTGCTGGATTGGCTCCGTTTTAGTCTGTGTGAAATTTGCATCTCGTTGTCCATGTCTGAGTAGTTATCTTCCAAACACCTGGTATCTGTTAATGAATAGGAATGATTGATCTAGCTGTGGGCCACTTCTGCAGGATGTAAACAAATGATCTAATGCCTGCCATATACATGCTGATTAGCGGCCGATTTTTCACCTGACCGACGGGCGTGCGCGCTCGCGCCGTCGGCCAGCAGAAAAATCGGCCGCTAATCGGCATGTGCCCACATGGGGCGACAGATCCCTGTCGCCCAACAGCTCGGCCGGCCAGAGAACGGACATGTCCGATAATCTCTGGCCGATGGAAGCCGAGGGCATAAGCTTCAATGAAGACCGGAGTCTTCATTGAAGCTAATGGCCGGCACACGAAGGGTGCCGGCCGACTGAAGGGGCCCCATAATGCACCAGGGTGCAAACGTGATGACGTCATCACGTTTGCATTCCAGTGCATATCGGAGTAGGTCTGTCACTCGGGGTGTGTATGGCAGCCTTTAGGGCCCCCATACACCTTTAGATTTCTCTGTCAGATTTCCTTTAGATCTCCTTTTGTTTTACCAAAACCATGTAATATGAGGGACTTTCTAAACCATCAAGTCTACCTGTGTTCAATCGCAGAGGACCCGGCACTACATAGTTGTTGGTAGATCTTAAGGATATCTGACAGAGAGATCTAAAGGTGTATGGCCAGCTTTAGAAGTGCAGTGTTGGAGTTGAAATGGAGATTACAATAAATAATTTCTGACACCATGTGGTGTGACAAGAAATTAGATTTTATGTGCCACTGCAAATTGTAAGGTAGCGTGTTACCGAGCATTTCTGTGCGATGTGCTTCAGTGCATTGTTAAGATGTGTTTAAGACTGAGTGTACACAAGATTTTTCATGGTAAACATGGGAAAAACTGCCCAGTGCGGACGCCCCCTCCATTACCCTATGGGTAATTACATGGCAGTCTATACTGGGGCATCATGACCCGTGTCAGGGTTCGTTGCGGCAGACACAATGTTCGGCCGGGTGTTGGGGTCAGTTGCTGTCACGCAGACGCACAAGAGTCACGTAACATGCACATTGATAAACAATGGGTGTTATGTAGCATGATGTGTTTTTTGCTGTGGAATACCCTAAACTGACCCAAACAGTGGGCAAACTGCGGGTGGGTGCCATGGTCACTTTGCGCCGATGTGTCCATAACACCACCCATGGTTTAAAGGTACCCATACACAGGTTGATGCAGGGTCTCCATCCAAAGTATCGGCCAGGAATCGATCACCCAAGGTTGTGAGTAGTGTCACCATGCTGCGATCGGTCATCGATTGCACAGGAATCGACCCTTCTATGTCCTGCTTTAGTGTAGACCCAGCCTCAAGGCCCCTATACACCTTACAATGTTAACATGCAATTTCTTTTTTTTTTTTTTAATCATTAAACTTTTAGGAGCTTTCTAATCCTTCCAATCACTATGTATTCTATCAGGGAGGACCCGGCACCAGTGATTATACCTTCCAATCACTATGTATTCTATTAGGAGGACCCAGCACTACATACCAGTGATATAAACCTTCAATCCACTATGTATTCTATCAGGGAGGACCTTGGCACTACATAGCAGTGATATATACCTTCCAATCACTATGTATTCTATCTGGGAGGACCCGGCACTAAATAGCATGATATATACCTTCCATCACTATGTATTCTATAAGGGAGGAGCCAGCACTACATAGCAGTGATATATACCTTCCAGTCACTTGATTTTTATCAGGGAGGCCCAGCCCACTAGCAGTGATATATACCTTCCAATCACTGTTGTATTCCTATCAGGGGGACCCTGCACTACATAGCCATGATATATAACTTCCATCACTATGTATTCTATCAGGAGGACCCTCACTACATATCAGTAATATATACTTCTTTTTTCTCAATTGATTTTCTTATTTTGTATTTTCTTATTCTTATTTTGTTTTTTGGAGGACCCGCCCTACTAGTCGTGATATATACTTTGCAATCACTATGTATTGTATCAGGAGGACCCTGCACTAACTATAGTGATTATACATTTCTCAATTCCATATGTATCTATCAAGAAGAATACCCGGCACTATATATCAGTGATATATCCTTCCAATCACTATGTATTCTATCAGTGAGGACCCTGCGCTAAACATAGCAGTGATAATATCTTCCAATACTGTGTTTCTTCGGGAGGACCCGCACTACATAGCATTGATATATTACCTTCCATATCACTTGTGTATTCTATCATGTAGGACCCAGCACTACATAGAGGTGATATATACCTTCGAATCACTATGTAATTCTATAGGGGACCCAGCACTACATAGCAGTGATATTACCTTCCAATCACTATGTATTCTATCAGGGAGGACCTGGAACTACATAGTTGTTGGTAGATCTAAAATAAATTGTACAGAGTCATCTAAAGGTGTATGGGGGGCTTTAGTAATATTTACTTACAAGTGCACTAATACACATAGTGTATTTCAGAAATTCCACACAATAGGGTGTATATAATGTGAAAGAGCCCTGTTGAGTATATTGGACAGGAAGTGAAGGGAAATCCCCATAGTGAGACACAAATGGCAAAAACAGTGTTAACCCCTACACCACTCTATCTAAATAAGAAAAAAATCATCACTGTTAGTTATTTTATTTTTTAAGGTTACTCCAAGTATCCAAATATTATACCCTATAGTACAATAATTATTGGGACACAGAAGGTGATTGTGCCCCCCTCCATATACGTTTTGTATAGTGGGGGGCGGGGGGCTTTCTTCCTTTTCAGCCACAAACCGTTTTTCCTGTATCCATCCATAAAGCAGAGAAGCCAGAGGAACCAGTCTCAGTGGCTGACCATCTGCTTGTGACAGCTTTAGCTGTAAGTGGCCAGCCTGAAGAATGACTATTGTATTAGGTATGTTGATTGTAATCCCTGAATAGGGGAAGAGCTGACACCATAGAAAACACCCTCAGGGATTTATTGCTGTTCAGGAGCTTCACCAGCGACATATACAACCCTTCCTAGAGGCGTTTAGTCGACGCGTTCACGGTATGTGGGTTAAACAGCCGAGTCGCTGCTATTAATGTTCTGTGCATATCCGTCACACCCCTGCTGTGGACTGTGCAGTAGTCTGATCTGCTGATGTCGAATACTAAGCCTGTAACTTCCTTGTAGAAGCCGGTGTGACAGTGGGAGGAGAGACTGCAGGCAAGCTGACTGAAATGGGGAATGCTCAGAAAAAGTTTCCAAGGAAAGCCTTCGAAAAGGAGGAGGTCAGAACGACCCCCCATCACAACAGGACTAGCAACCAGAATGGAGTGAACAAAGACCCCAGCAGCGTCCAGGAGAAGAGCCCCTCTACACAGAAGAGCCGTACACAAGACCCCGCAGCTGAGGTCACATCCAGGACTGGCAGCCAGGAAGCAAAGCTGTCATCTGAGCTCCTTCCTCCGCCAGCAAGGCTCAAAGCAGAAGGCAACCAGCTTTTTAAAAATGGCCAATTTGGGGAGGCTGCCATCAAATACTCCGAGGCTATTGAAAATCTCAAGAACACAGGTCAGTTCTGTTTGTTTTTCCAATGACGAGCTTTAAATTTGACAGTATAGGGCGACCTAGGTAAATACATATATATCCCCATATTAGCTAAATGTTTTTGTTGTCAATATTAGCCCCATTGCTGACTACCATTCGTGCCTGTCAGAGGGCTGCACTACCTGTCTTGTGGATACTGCAGTGGCGGCAGATTGTGCTGCAGTGCTGCTTGTTTCGATACCAATGCATCTCTCTAATACTTCAGGAGATGAGGACGCCGAGCAGCTGGGGGTCCTGTACTCCAACAGAGCCGCCTGTAACCTCAAGGATGGGAACAGCTTAGAGTGTATCGAAGACTGCAACAAGTAAGTTAGAGATGATATTATTTACTCACCACTGCATTGAAATTGGGGTTAAGGAAGAACTCCACCTGTCTCTTTTTAGGAGGTCACGTTGTTCATCTTGGTGTTGGTGTGCATTTAAGGCCTGCATTTTACAGATCTTGCTGCTGGATCATGATAATCGCTGTGTTTACAAAACTGCTGGGCCCATAGACGTTCACAGGGATTTCTTCGGCACCCAGAGACATGTGCTGTGGCTGCATATGACAGCTTTGTCACACTGATTCAGTTAGTCCTTTTTATATATATATATATATATATATATATATATATATATATAATAATTTAGATTAGGTAGATCCTGGAGAGATAAGCCACCTTCTTACTTCTAATGCCTCTTGTGGACCTTCATTTTCCACCTTCATCTAGCTGATGCTGAAGAAAAGGGGGGGCATTATGCCTGGTGGATATTTAAAATGATATATTATTATTATCTTGCGTTTTATATAGCGCTGACATATTACACAGCGCTATACAGAGCATAGTCTATTAGACTGTAAGCCCGATCGAGCAGGGTCCTCTACTCCTCCTGTGTCATAACCTGTTCCAGTGTATCATCTTTTGTTGTCTCAACTCTAATTTATTGTACAGCGCTGCCTAATATGTTGGCGCTATATAAATGAATGATAATAATAATAATAGTAGTTAATCACTAACTGTGTCTCGGAGGAGCTCACAATCTAATGTGTGCGTGTATGTATGTATGTATATATAATATATATATATATTTTTTTTTGTATGCAACATTTGGCTTATGAATCAACATCTAGTCTTTAGTGGTCTGAGCCACTAAAGGTAGCCATGCATGCATTTATTCACATGCAATCGATGAGCAATCGTTCGAGCGCAGTGATGCAAAAATTTTATGGTTAATCAATGCACACCACTGCTTTAGGTAGTCGATCCCTGGACGATACTTGAGATGGGGATTGAGGGTCCCTATTCAAAGTAATGGGGATAGAACAGGGATTTACCAACATGTTAAATCCCTGTTTGACTGGCATTTTCTTGGAGTGGGATTGATCACTCAAGATGGGCAGTGTTCAATTCCCAAACGATCGATGGCTGCGAACGTGCATGGCGATCTATAGTTCGGGAATTGAACAAAAAATCGATCTATATGGGAACCTCAACTGTTTGCTCTTTTCAGAGACCGTACAATGTGTAAAGTCATGTAGAAACCTTTATGTGGTATGTGATTGGCAGGACCAAAGGTCAGGCCAGACTGAAGAACAGGAATTCTTGAACTCAACCACATTGCATATAGACAGGCATATGAACAGATATGTTGTGTAAAGGCCCCCATACACTTTACAATCTTACCCTACGATTTCTGTACAATCAACTTTCCAAAATCATGTAATATGAGGAGCTTTCTAAACCTTCCATACACTATGTATTCTATCAGGGAGAACCCAGCACTACATAGCAGTGATGTATACCTTCCAAT
>CM070036.1:17156586-17166985 GCA_036250615.1 Ptychadena robeensis | reverse complement strand
GCTGAATTACAGCGGTTTTCCAAATGCTTTACAGCTTCAGTCTTGAACTATTGGCGATCCCTTCCCTTATAAAAGCGCCTCTAGTCCGGCAACACACATTTACTTCATTATCAGCGAGAGTTAAGGCTGCCATAAACGCACCAAGCGGCGGCCAATTTTGCCGCCGACTGATGGGCGTGCACACTCGCTGATCGGGGGTGCCCACATAGGGTGACAGATCGCTGACGCCCCACAGCTCAGCTGGCCAGAGAACGGACATGTTCGATATTCTCTGGCCTAGTGATGCTCCGATTGATCGGCCGCTGATCATGATCGGCCGATATTGGCTTAAATAGCATGATCGGCGATCGGCGCAAAAAAGCCGATCACGGGGGGCGTGGCCTGACGCCGAGCTGCATGGAAGCCTGCTCTGGAGCTCCTCCACTGGCACCCGTAGCCAGCCAATCAGCTGTGCCGCTACCGAGCGGCTGCGCCAATGAACGCATGGAGGGGCGGGAACACGGCGCCAGCTTTCCAGCTTGGAATCGCATGGAAACATGGCGCCGCCGCAATGTCTGCTGGGAGTTGTAGTCTGACCTGCGAACTGTCCCACGTGAGCAGTCCGTGAGGGAGCTGAAGAAGTGGCCATTGCCAGCGCCAGGAGGTGTTCCGTGCCCAGAGAGTTCTCCTAACCACCACTGGTGTACTGACATTACACACGGTGTGTCTAGAACTACGATATCGTTACAGAATATGCCGTCATTTACATTAGTATCTGCGCCGGGAGAACGTATCCTTTACTTTATCACCACAGTCATACATTGAGATACTTTTATGTGGCACTAGTGTTCTAAGGTGCTGCACAAATACGCATATTCCACCAGAGACACAACGAGATTCATAGTTTACATTTAGATATCCCGTTATCTTTGTCACTTATTGTTAAAACATAAAACTCAACAAAAAAAGTTAATGAAAAAGCTCTAGCCGATCCCACAGTGCTGTACAGAGGATACCGACCCTCATACATTAGTCACTGGGCTATAGGAGCTTACACTCTAATAGCGCAGTGACAGTTGCATGCTGTTTTATTATACATATCCACTGACATGCCTCTGTACAAAGAGCATCGAGCTATTCACATCAGTAATTGCACCAAGGAGCTTAAATAAGTACAGTACAGTACAGTACAGTTCTCTGCCATATAAACTGGCCACAGATACAGAGATCCAAGCTTCATCATGTAGTATCTGTCTGACTCTGAGGACTGGACACTACAAAATGACTCCATCTCCCTATAGGGACTACACTGCCACTCCAGCCATAGAGCTCCCTATAGATCAGTGTCCTACAGGAGGTAGGTCATCTCTCTTTCTAAAGCTAGGCATACACGGCTCAATGTTCCATTTTGCATGTACTTTCTAAGTGTATATACAGTGTACCTCTGCCTCCCACATCCCCCCCCATATATACAGCACACCTCGCCCCCCCATATATACAGCGCACCTATGCGCCCCATATATACAGTGCATTCCCCTGCCATTTTGTGATCAGCAGTGATCGGCAATCGGCAGATTATGATCTTGGTGATCAGTAATCGGTGATCGGCCCCAAAAATGCTGATCGGAGCATCTCTACTCTGGCCGATGCCATTAGTGTCAGCTTCAATGAAGATGCCGGTCTCCACTAACGCCCAGCACACAAAGGGTGCCCGCCGATGCTGTCAGCTCTGGAGAGCAGAGTGATGACGTCATCACGCTGCAGTGTGGAGCTCATCTGAGCTGATCTGTCGGCCCCCACTCTGAATGTGTGTGGGGGCCTTTAGGCTAGGGTCACAGTGGGTGCTGTAATGTTATGCACGGCACTGCATTTATTCTTATAGCAGACTGTTTGTTAATTGTGACATTTGAAGTTAATTTTTTTCTATATTTTTTTTTTTTTTTTTTTAAATAAAAAAAATGTCAAAATTTAAATTCCCATTTAAATTTAGTAGGAGTCGGTCCATTTTTTGCCGACTCTGACTCCAGGGTTCCAAAAATGTCTCCGACTCCTCGACTCCGACTCCACAGCCCTGGTATTGTGCGTTTCCAGATAAAGGTTAGGCTATGTTCCCACATAGGTGATTAATTGCTGCATGCTTGCAATTTAAATTGCGTGCGTGATCGCTGTTAATCGCGTCCATTTAATTGAATGGGCTTGTCCCTACTTCAATTAATGTCCGCGATCGGGCGTGGACGTGGTTGGACCTGCAATCAGAATCGTGGCTCCCCGCGCTTTGATCGTAGGCGGTCGACATTTTTCTGCCCTGATAAACATGAATGGACTTGATTTTTGATCGCGTGTAGACGCATTAAAAAATCATGGGCATTCATTCTCTAGAATTTAATCGCGTGTAAAGATCGCTTGGTCAATATGCCGGCTGCCCATGATCGTCGCGCACCATTAAAATCGCGTCCACCTGCGACTGATCGTCTATGTGGGAACATATGCCTAATGTGTACTAACATGTCAATGGTAGCGTAGGTAAATGCATGTAACCATGTACAGAAGTGCATTTTAGTGCATGCTAGAGTTACTTATTATGTGCTTCTATATATTTTTCTTGTGTGCAATTTTTATGGAAGTATTCTTGCACAGTGGTAAGTTCACTCTATAAACCAGACGTGGGCAAACTATGGCCAATGATCTACATGTGTATGGGTACCTTAAGAGGTTGGGGAACAGAGTAAACAATAGGTGGGGGGGGGGGGGGGGGGGGGGCTGGCATGGTGGTGATGTCAGGAATGAGAAGATGGGTGGGCCAGACTGAAGAGGTGGGTTTTTATGTCAGGTGTTAAATGTAGGAGCAAGTCTAATGGAGGGAGGTAGAGAGTTCCAGAGAGTAGGAGCGGCCCTAGAGAAGACTTGAAGCTGCGTATGTGATGATGTTATGAGTGGGGATGTCAGGTCCGTGGAGGAGCGGAGGGGGCAGTTAGGGGTATATGTACCAGGTTGGAAATATAAGTGGGACAGGAGGTGAGAAGTGATTTAAAAGCAAGGCACAGAACCCAGGCTGCATAGAGTGTACCTAGATTTACACAGCCACAATATACAAAGATTTTCTTCTGGAGACCTGACTGAATGTGTCGTTTGGTTACCTGTTTTTACTAAGTCATTATGATAATGTGAATATTTTAAATGAAGGAGCAGATGAGTTTGCAGAAATTCAGAGGTCGGCCATAAACTAGACATAACATGTGTCCTTTGTCTGGTCACGGAGCATAACTGGAATTCCTTGGTGACTCAGTACAACATTTACCGCTGTTGGTTTATTTTATAGGAATACACCTTGGCAAACTGCTCACAGATGTCTGCGCTGATGTGGTGGATATATCCACCCCTGTGACAAATATTCAGTACATGTGATCTTCAGCTGATTCCTCCAGATGCCAACATCCAGCATTGAAGCTCAAAATAGTTTTTGTGTTTAGAATGTTTAGTACATTTCCATTTCCTCTGGTTAGATACTCACAGGGTGGATCCCTTTCTGCTGAGAACTGTGGCCATAGCTCCTGCATCTCTAGTGAGCATATGACCCTATATATGGCCAACCCCACACCTAAGGTGCAAACGTTGTGTTGTTATTTTTTGTGTAGACACAACATAATTAAGGGAAATCACCATGAGGGAGCCTCCTTAACAGATTTTCCAAATAGATCCTCCAGTGACCTACTAATGACATCCCCGCTCATAACCTCATCACATGCGCGGCTCCAAGACTTCTCTAGGGCCGCTCCTACTCTCTGGAACTCCCTCCTTCGCCCCATCAGACTTGCTTCTACCTTTGCCACCTTCAAAAAAGCTCTAAAAACCCACCTCTTCAGCCTCTCCTACCCATCTTCTCATTCCTAACATCACCACCATACCAGTCCCATCCCCCTCACCTATTGTATACCTTGTCCCCCAACCTATTAGATTGTAAGCCCGACCTGTGTGTTATATTGTGTTGAATCTTAATTCTAATGTATTATATATTTATACAGCGCTGCGTAATATGCTGGCGCTATATAAATAAATAATAATAATAATGAGTGCGCATGGTGCTCGAACCAGCCAAAGCATATCTATGCGTGTATGGGTACCATTAAATATGCACAGGACTCTTGTGGGAGGTCTTCTGTACCATCTATCTGCTGTATCTATTACAAGTTGACTCTTTCTTCTTGTAAATGTTAATTTCCTTCAATTTAATGAAGGATTCCATTCGAAATTTGACATTTGTCCAACAGCGGCAGGCCCACTGATCGGAAGCAGTGCTGGAAACTATGATAGAAAGAAATGGGGCTCCAAAAAGATGTAGGAAGTCAGCACTTGATTTCATTTCTTCAACTCAAATCTGAAACAAAACAAATAGCATACAATGTGTGGTTGCTGGTAATAGACTACAGTCTCTCTTTTACTCCGCTTACATTTTTTTAATTGGGCTTGTCCATGGATTCCTGCGTTTTTTGACCGTGGGTTGCGGGCGGAAGCGGGCGATCGCACTTAGACATGAATGGGCGTGGTGTTCAAAATTGTGTTTTTACCTCGTCCATTCATTCTCTATGGGCACAATCGGGGGGCGGTTACACCAACATGCACACGAGGAATGTGAATGTGTGACTAAATGCCCGCGGTCACCACGGCGCAGTTTTAAACCGTGCCGCACACCAAAGTGGGGACAAGCCCTAACACATACTTGCCATTTTTATTGTAACGCTTTAGCCTTTACTGCCATAACACTCAGAAATTTTGCCCCTATGCATGCTGGAACTTGTAGTCATCCCACAAGCTAAAGAATGTGCTGCTGTCACAGTCATAAATAAATTGTTGCTCAGATTTTTTTACTGACAGCCAATTAATCTTTTGATTCTAGCCTCTCTATAAGAGTTGACCTATTACTGAGATAATATGTAAACGGTCACTGGTCAAGAATGCTTATTTGTTTGGATTAACAATTGTCCTTTTAGTTTCAGTAAACTGTAAAAGTTAGTTAGTAGTTTCTGTCACATCTCAAGTTGTGTTTCAATTGGCTAATAACTTGATGAACATAGTCAGGGTCCCTCCTTGGTAGCCCCCACAAACCTGTGTTACCGGCGGCCTGTGCGGATGTTATCAGAACTCTGTGTGGGTGAGGCTGGGCTCTGTGTGGGTGAGGCTGGGCTCTGTGTGGGTGTTGTCAGTCTGTGATGTGTCTGTCTGTCAGGGATGGCTCTTCTCCGCTATGCAACATCTCTATGGTCATACCATAGAGAAGCTCTGACCCAGGTGCAATGTAGTGACACTACAGGTACTGGTGGTAAATACACGATCATGCTGTATACCAACAAGGATCTCTTTGTTCTAAAAAGTGATACACCGTATGGTTCTGTATTTATCATACCGGTACCTGAATGGGTCACTCCGTCATCCTTAAGCCAAGGCTACTGCATTTCCCACCTTAGGCTTATACGCCACTCAATAAGCTTTCCCAATTTCTGTTAGTAAAATTAGGTTTCTCTGCTTATACTCAAGTATATACTGAGTACAAGTATACGGAGTGGCACCCCAATGCCACCTTTCAGTTGTAGTTTTCATCCACTAATGCGCTTTTTGCTGTAAATACTGCTTTTCTGTGTTTTTGTCTGTTCTGGTGCTTCAAATTAATGAAGAGTCAAAAGCCTGACAAAATGCACCAGGAACAGACAGGTGTGAATATATATATATCTTGTAGTATGGACACTCTGCTATTAAGTGACACTTTGGCTTAAGAACATTTCTGTTTCAAGCTGTTCAGAGTCATAATTTTTCTGTATTTAAATATAATAATATTTCATTGTTTTCTTTCTTCTAAAGGGCTCTGGAACTCCAGCCGTTCACTATTAAGCCTTTGTTAAGAAGAGCAATGGCCTATGAGTCCCTTGAGAAGTACAGACAAGCGTATGTGGACTTTAAGATGGCACTTCAGATAGACAGCGGGGCACAGATGGCCAATGACAGTATCAACAGGTACGTGCTTCCAGTCAACCGAGATCCTTCTAATGCCCCCCATACATGCAAAGATTTTAATGGGCGACGGATGAAAAGCGAGCAATTTTTTGATCGCTCGACTGAAAATCGGAACATGCCCACATGGTCCGATCAATTTTAATCGATCGTAATTGTGAAAAAAATCGATCAAAACATGATCGGACATGTTGGAAAATTTTTAGCGGTTGAGTACAAATTCAGTACAAATTACGATTCCAAAAAAAATCGATCAAAAAAAACCCCAAAAAATCGATCAAAAATTGGTTATTCAATGTGGAGTATATTCTATTTTCCATCAATCAATCTCCAATTGTACGATTGAAAAAAATTGATCGTTTTTAGTCTGTCGGATGCTAAAATCTGTGTATGTATGGGGGGCATAACAGATGCCATGGGGTGCATATAAGTGGTACTCTGGTACTCAAATGGGGCCAAAAACTAGCTCTGCGTACCTGCATTATTGTTACAAAACTCCTATGCGTACTAAAAACTTGGAGCACACCAAATGTATACAATTTATGTCACTTGGATAACTGCAGGGAAACATTAAGAACTATGAAAGGTTGCAGTTAGGTGTGACATTGGGAATGTAAATGAATAATCCCCCCAAAAAAAGATTGGACTTCTGAGTTGGAGATCTGGGGGATGAAAGTCAGAGTAGACATATGTAAGAGTAAGGGTAAAATCTGACGAGAGAAAAGCACTGTGTGACAGCTGGAATATGACTATGAAAGGTTGACATTTGGACTGCAGGTAGTCTCAGGGGTTAGTTACTAACCCAGAAAATCTTAGGGTTGTACTACTGAGGTATGGGATCTGGGGGTTCAAATGTGTTGTACTGTGAGATGTACATTTGACCCAAAGCCTGCTGGTGACCTGTGGATGGAGACAGCTAATCGGAGCCTAAATAAGGAACAGGGAGGTCCAACTGAAGCAGAATCTACCATGCAGTAGGCTGACGCAGAGGACAGTGAGGGAGGCCACCCTACATATGGGGTGAGTACCAAACACCATTTCCTGGTACTCATCTGAGAAGCTCACTAAATAAATACCAGGCTAGGAGACAATTACTGGAGCATAAAAGCCAACTTACTACCTGAAAATTTTAAAAGCTTTCATAATTACCATCATTTGGCTTGGGGTTAGCCTTTTACAGTCCCTGTATAGCACATCATAGAGAGTGGAGTAAGAAGCAAGCAGCTCAAGGAACCAACCAGGTACGCTGCATTGCAAGGAAAATGCATGGAGGAAGGAGACAAGGAGGCAATCTTGAATTGAAAAAAGAAAACTGCAGTAAAGATAGATGACCAGATCTTCTATGTCAAGGGATTTACCATTGCAGTCTATACAAAAATTTAGTTATCTGAATTTAACCCTTCTCTGCCAGAATAACAGCCACAACTATGACACCTGTCTGCACAGAGTGCTAATGTGATATATCAGATCTGATCACCTAATCTGTCTAATCTCTGAAGGGTGGAATTGTGCTGCTAAGCTCCTTAAAGTAGCACCATAAGCAAAATAAAAAACTACATATATGGTGCAGTCTGTGTATGGCCCGGTCTGTAGACCCTGCCAGTCAGCTTTTTGTTTTGCTCTTTCTTTAGCAGCATGAGCAAAAGTGAAACTATAGCTGGCCATACACCTTTAGATCTCTCTGTCACATATCCTTTAGATCTACCAACCACTATGTAGTATAGGGTCCTCTGTGATTGAACACAGGTAGACTTGATGGTTTAGAACAAAAGGAGATCTAAAGGAAATCTGACAGAGAAATCTAAAGATGTATAGAGGGCCTTAGGCCCCCCCCCCATACACACTTCGATTTTCCCGTTCGATTGACCTAAACCAATTGATGAAACCAGTTGATCGATCAAAAATTAGAGCCTTGAGACAAACTATTACTAACCGCGGCACTTGCAATGATCAACTTTACTTGTATAGTTAAAGCCTGCCATACACACACCACTCAGCAGCCGATTTTGCCTCCGACCGATGGGAGTGCGTGCTCGCGGCCGTCGGCGGCAAAATCGGCCGCCAATCGGGGGTGCCCACATGGGGCGACAGATCCCTGTCGCCCTACAGCTCGGCCGGCCAGAGAACGGACATGTCTGATATTTTCTGGCTGATGCCAGCCGATACTTTCAATGAAGACCGGCGTCTTCATTGAAGGTAACGGCCGGCACACAAAGGGTGCCCGCCGATGCAGTCAGCTCGGGAATGCAGCTTGATGACGTCATCACGCTGCTTTCAAGAGCTGATCACACCAGCTCTGTTGGCCCCCACTCGGTGTGTGTGTGTGTGTGTGTGGAGGCCTTTAGTCCTTCAGCTTAAAACCTAAAACAAACCGTTAAAGTGTTTCACCTCCTGAGCATTCTGCTCGAGATATCTTGGGTTGAGTTTCAATGATCATGAAACTCAACCAGACATAACTGCGGGTGGACTCCCCTCTCCGCTGTATTCCCCCAGCAATTCTCAGAATCAGTATACATGCCGATCCTTCCCCTTCCGGGGGGTAGGCGGCACCATGGACCTCCATGTTAATGGAGGGGCATCGCTTTTTCACATCATGATTCACGCTCTGGACCTCCTGAAGAGCGTAAATTTTAAAAAAGCGCGCGATGAGCGTAACACTGAGGAGGATTAAATGGTTAGAACAGGAGTTTGCAACATGAGGCTCCACTTTCCAGCCTCCTCTCTACCACAAGTGCGTGCACACTGGAAGGAAGAGAGAGCAGCCAAGATCATAGCTGGAGAAGCAGCTACAGAAGCTAGGAGCCAGAGTAGATCTCTTCTGCTCTCCTCCCTTCCAGCATGTAGGCTGGATAGGGACAGTGGTAGAGCAGCCAAGATCTCCAGTGTGGCTCCTCACTCCACCAAATCCCCCCACCCGCACCCAGTCAGCTACTCATTAACCGGAAAAGTTTGCCAGCCGCTGGGTTAAAAGTAGTAAGGCTTATGTACAATCCATTAAAATCCATTGTCACATTTAATACTGCTCTCTTCACACTGGTCCACGGGTAGCTATTTCTCTTCAACAGATAAAGTGCAGTAAGCATAGCCACCCTAAAGTAGGATGTGCTATATATGTGTTTTTATATTTTTATTTTCTGGGTTTAGCTTTCCTTTAAGGCCTTTGTTATTTACTTGTGCAAATATTGCAGATAGATGCCTCCCATGCCAATTAGTCAAAAATATTTTCAAACTCTTTGTAGGTAAGTGCTTTATGGAGTGTGTATAACTATATTAAATGTAATTTGTCCAAACAGGATTACAAAAACATTAATTGACCTAGACGGGCCCAACTGGAGAGAGAAACTGCCACCAATCCCATCAGTGCCTGTGTCCTCCCAGATTCACCACCAAGAAAAAAACACAGCTGCTGCAAAGACTTCAAACAACGCCAGAGAAGAAAGTAAACCTGGTATGTGACCTGCTGCTCACCATAGCATTTTTTTCAGATTGGATGACTTTGGGAAAGCACATTTTCAGTCTGATTTACCAAAACATTTGCCATGAAGTAGTGACTCACAAAAGCTTAAAGCCCCCTTACAATCTTACACCTTACAATCTTACCGTACAATTTTTGTACAATCAACTTTCCTTCTACCAAAACCATGTGAAAGGGCCTTTCTAAAGCTAGTACCCACACGGGTAGATTTTAAAACGATTCGAGTAAATAATCAACGTTGCGCAGGTCACGGTGCTTGATTGTACTCGAATCTGCTTACAATCCTTCCCTGTGTGCTGCTGTCCCTTTCGAGGGGGTTCAATAGCCCCCTCGAATACAAAATCAATTGAATTGTTTTCAACATGTTGGAAAAACCACAATCATCACTTCAATCACCAGACCAGCACCTCTACTGAACAAAGAATTTTTCATGTACAAGTGCAAGGGAAAGCCGACATCTCACAGAGACGTGACAGCCCCCGCGCTCAGGCAGAGTGGTGTTTGTGAAGGGGGGCGGAGTTCCAGCACTGCCACTCTGCAGGCCGTACTCCTATGGGGAGAAGCAGGGGGGGGATGGATTTCTCTACAGTTTCCACAGAATGTTCGGCTTTAAAAACAAACATTACAGCTGGATTCCGTTGAGAACTCTAAGCTAGTCCTCTTTCATATGAACGGTAATCGATGTCCCATGGTTTGCACAATTGATTTGTTCCGTTCAATTGATCCCCTCATATATCACAAGCGTGGTATACGTCAACCACGCTGTGATTGATTGGTGGTCGATTGCACGGGAATCTACCCGTGTGTGGCTAGCTTAAATCTTCCAATCACTATGTATTCTCTCAGGGAGGACCCAGCACTACCTAGCAGTGCTATATACAATCCAATCACTATGTATTCTATCAGGGAGGACCCAGCACTACCTAGCAGTGATATATATCT
>CM070036.1:17138043-17156491 GCA_036250615.1 Ptychadena robeensis | reverse complement strand
TACACACCTTCTAATCTCTGTTTTATTTCCTTTACACCTATTAACCACTATGTAGTTAACCCCCCCAATTGGACTGAAAAAAATTGGACAGGCAACCTCTTGATACACAAAGATTTATTGCTGGCCAGGCCAGTTCTGAGTCACTCAGTTATAGAACTACAAAGGAATTCTCACCGCTTTATTATGAGATGATTGCAGTGACTCCCCAGAGAGTCAGCCGTACTTTATACTGCCGAAGCGCTGACTCTCTTGTGAATCAGTGCTAGGTTCTGATATCACAGACCGGCTCCCACTCCTCTAGCTGGGCATTATGAAGCCATGGCATGGCTGACTTTGAATAATAAACAGCCTCCCTTCAGCAGAAATGTCTTGTTTGCAGTAATAATATAAATCGATATTTCATTAGGTAGTCTATTAAAAAAACATGGAACAGTCTAAAGCGGTGGTTCCCAAATTGGTGGGCAGGCGGGAAGAGGTATTCCAGGGGGGCGCAGCTTTGCGACTGAAGGAGGGGCGAACAGGAAGCCAATCATGGAGAAACTTGTTTCAGACAGACAACTTTTCTTCTACCAAAACCATGTAATATGAGGACCTTTCTAAACCTTCCAATCACTATGTATTCTATCAGGGAGGACCCGGCACTACATAGTTGGTAGATCTAATGGAAATTGTACAGAGTGATCTAAAGGTGTATGGGGGGCTTAAGTCATGAAATGCATGTGTCTCTGCATGTGTGTGTCTCTGTGTTTCTTTGTGTGTGTTTATCTCTTTGTGAACGATTAATGCGTCTGCATGAGTGTAGTGTGTGTGTCTCTATGTAAATGATGAATGTTTCTGTATGATTGGTGTGTGTGTATGCAATGCAAGTCTCTGCATCATTGGTGTGAAAACCAAATAAAGTTGTATTAGTTGTAATTTAAATAACTAGTACTAGTACACAATACTGTATAATACTCAAACACAGCCCTCAATCTGAAACTGTGAAGTTTGAATGAGGGTGGGGGGGGGGGCTTGATAATGTTCCTATCTAGAAAAGAGGGACCCTGCAGGGAAAGATTGGGAACAACTGGTCTAAAGAATCGGCTCCTGTTTAGGAAACTCCTTCATGGTCTCCTCATATTGTTCAGTCTACTAGAGCCGTGTTAAGTTTATCCTGTTTTGGTAATTGTAAATGTTCCTGACAGGACCAGAGAATGAACACGTACTGTACACACAGCGTTCATTCAGTTCTATGGAGAGGCGCTCGCTTGCCTTCCTCTGAAGGATGCAGCGGGCAGACTAAACATCTGTATAGACGCTAAATGTTACCCTTTGGTCAGCTATTATCTGGTGTCTGTACACTACTATGGTCCAGAATATTAGGACTGATTGATCGCAGACAGGTAGTCTATGTGCACAATTCTAGCAGTAGTACATTTCACTGATATGTCTTCATACAGGAAACATGGGTGTGTTGCTACTTGCACAGAATTCCTCACATTGCAAAAAAGTATTGCATCAAATATATGTGAACGGTTTATACAGTATTTGAAAATTTTTTCAGTTTTTGTTAGCTGGAGGGCTGGGCTGTGTAGTTTCTTCATGCTGCTGATCTAAAGCCTCTGTCTATATGTGTACACCACATTTGTGGCTGCATGGCATTTCTCAAGAAAGATTTCCTGGGGTCCAGGTCTGTGCAATGTGTGTTGGCTGCTTGCAGTCCCTAGGGAGAGTTTATATAAGGCAATAGTGTTGTCAACCTATGGCAGAAAGTGTCTCCGTCATTGAGGCTGAGGCTCCACTGGGGTGGTTTTGAGCGGTTCAGGCACATTTTTTAGCCTTGCCCAAAGTGCTCCCATTGTCCCCAATGTGCCTGTCTCCGCCGAGTAAAACACTGTTTACTGCGTGAAAATCAATGGACCCAGTTTTTAGTCCATTGGCATCAGTAAACTAAAAGAAACTAAACAAAACGCATCTAAAACCCGCTGGGTAAATCTCAGGTGATCTGGACAGAAAACTTTTCTGCATGTGTTTTTCTGTCCACATCGGTGGAGCCTTACCCTAAAGGTGATATATTAGTGAGAGTGTAAAAATACTGAATATGACTTGAATGTAAAGTCTACCAATGTAGGAGTATTGGTCCTGCATTGAGGGAATGATGCTGCAGATACCCTTCACACAGAGGAGATTTTTGCTGAATGTGGAGCGTAAAGAATTAATTACCAGAAACAAAGCCATGTGACTGAGAGCTCAGTCATAGAATCATCTGATATTTCCTTGATGCAAGGTGACTGAAGATTGAAGAATCTGGATAATTTTTATGGTCCCAGTAATACAGCATCATAAAAGTGGATCTTGTGTAATGAGACACACCAGCCAATCAGACTTCATCTTTTATAGGATTACCTGACCTGCCATAAAGAGCTACACTGGGTTGGTCAGTGTAACCAGAATGATTAAAGAAAGAGTCCAAATGTTCTCCCTACATTTGTACATTTCCGCATGGTGCTTCGCTTTTCTCCTGCAGTCTGAGCAGTTTTAGGTTGTTCCCCTTCAAATAGAATTGACATGTTTACATGTAGGTGAGCATAGGCAGATATTAAACTTTTCAAAGTATTGTTCACCTCGGTCACCAGCTGACTTGCTTGTATGTTTCAATGAGCAATAAGCATTTCATAGTTTAAACTCTACACGTGTCCGTTGACTTGGTAGTGTGTGATTGACCAATGTACAGCAGTTCGGATATGTCTCTTCAAGTAGGCAACATGGCTTTGAATTTACCGTATTGTTTCCTTTTTGTGGGCCCAGCAGGTACTTCTTTGTTCAGATTTTTTGGTTTAAAATGGCAAGTTCTCTCTTTACATTAGTTTGTTTAATTACACAATAAAATGTATTTGAAAAGAAAAATTTTTAATCTATGTGTTCGGAAAATAGAAGAGTTTATGGACTTTAAGCTGTTCTGTATTATGTGTTTTCTGTTCCAATAAACAGGCCTTTTTATTTTAAATAAAATCTTCAACATGCTGGTAGACTTTAACATGCTGCTGTAAAACTTTGCATAAAAAAACGGCTGTGTACTTATTCACTCTCTAAGAACCCAAAGATGGTGAACTATGCATGGTAAGGCCAAACGCAGAGGTCTTCAGCGGTCCTGACATGCAAATCGGTAGTCCAAGCTTAGTGTAGGAGCAAAAGACTAATCGGAACCCATCTCTAGTAGTAGTAGTATCTAGTTTCCGCCACAATAAGGCATCCCCCGAAAATAAGGCACCCTTAAATTTTTGCCTCATGCTGAAATATAAGGCACCCCCAAAGATAAGGTACTGTAACACTGGACAGGGGGGATCAGAGGGGGCAATCAAAATGGCACAGGAGGATCAGAAGGGGTTACTAAAATGGTAATCCCCCCTCTGAGTCTCCTGTGCCTTTTTGATTCCCCCTCTGATCCACCCCTGTGTCATTTTAAGGTGATACCCCCACCCTGATACCCCAGTGTCTTATTCATCTTCAAGGAAAAATAAGACATCCCCCGAAAATAAGACATGGGGCATCTTTTGGAGCAACAATAAATATAAGACACTGTCTTATTTTCGGTGAAACACGGTAGAGCTTTAAGCTTTTGATGCCTGGTTCAGATATAAAGGCTTCTATATACACAGGGGCACATGTCATAATGTAACATCTCCAATAATAAAAAACACCGGCAATTATGCAGAACAGGAGGAGCTAGAACCGCATCACGGCACACAAGGTTTTCTCCTTGTTTACACACAGGATATAAAGTTTAAATCTCATCCTGTATGGATAGCAACTACATTTTCAGAACAAAATTCTGAGCATTTACATAGTAATAGTAGAGTTATGTTCCGTATTAGCCATTGATGAATACAGAGAATTTGGAGTTCAAGTGATCAATATTATAAGCTAAATGGAGTCATTGAAAAAGCAAGCTTTTGGGATGTCTCAGATTCCTTCTTTAAAGCAGACCTACCACCTGTGCATCTGCCTTTTATTAGTGGCAGAGGTGGCAGATCAGAGGTAAAAAAAGATTTGAGCCGTCAACGGATCCAGCTTGAAGGAACTCGACCAAACAGCTTTCCAACATGTTGGAAAACCTTGGTCGAAATCCATTACTTTGATTGGTGACCACAGGGTCTCCATCCAATGTAATGGATGGGCTGCCAGCCGTAGAAGCGATGCGGCTCGATATGGGAACAGCTCCAACCTTGCGCATTGATGTCATTGTGCTTGGCTGGAGCTTCCTCGAAATGCCTGTGTATCGAGCTGTGTGTACCCAGCTTTAGGGCTTGTTTCCACTCATGCGATCCCGCGCGGTTGTAACTGCGCGGCTGATAGTTGTCGCAATTTTTTTTAATACAGATGAGGATGCGGTTGGGATGCGTATGCGTTTCAAATCGCTGCAGCTAGCGTTCAGAAACGCGCCCTAAACCGCACCCGATCGCGCACAACCGCACCAGTGGAAACTATATTGAAGTTTCCAATGGATGCGGTTTTTTGCGCTTGCGGCCGCGCGGCTACAAACGTGTGGGATCGCATCAATGGAAACAAGCCCTTACACCCCCCCAGTGACATCCCACTGCGGTAGGCTCCAGGCCCAAGTAGACTTGGTCAAACAGTGACAAAGTGACCTACTCTTCGAAGCCCCCCTGTGCCAGCTACATCTGAATTCAGTAACGCTGGAGGGGCATTCATATCTGGATTGGTGGAGGGCGCAAGACCGGAAGAGTCCTGCTCCTCCATCATACATGCTGGAGGACAGGACACTCCAGACATGTCGACAAGGGAGCGAGCAGGCAGGAAAGGTGAGTAACATATACTAGGTGAGAGGAGACTTCCCCATATGTAACTCCATCTTTTCCTGCTTTGCATAGTTTGCTACTGGGGGAGGTTGAAGGTTTGTCAATTGTTATTTGCCTGTTTATACAAAGCAGATCCTTGTGACATGCATGGGTTGCCATTTTACCATTGTAGGTTACCGTACCTGGCATTGGAATTACCTATAGACACAGATAATGAAATAAAGTTGACACCATAGAGTTACGCAACACTATGAAAAAGTTTGAAACTTGAAAATGTGTTAAAATTACTTTTATTTTTTTCCCAGAAAAATCAGCCCAGGAGAGGTTCCAGTCTCTGAAGCAGGAAGGGAATGATTACGTGAAGAAGTGTAACTACAGAGAAGCCGTGAACAAGTACACAGAATGTTTACAGATAAATCCAGAGGAATGTACGATATACACCAACAGGTGAGACACCGTGACCGAAAAGCACAACGCATGGCACATCCAGGAAATCTGTGTCCGTGCTACACAGCCACCATTTAAGCTGGGAACACACGTATAGATATGGGCCAGATCGATGGCCACTTTGAGCGCCGTGAATGCTTCCGGACATCTATCTGGCCCATATCTAATGTGGCCATCCCTGTTTTCAAGCGGGGTCATTCCTGCTTGAAAACAGGGATAAATCACGGCTGATGTCGATTGCTTTGCATGGGAAGCGCGGGTTCCCATGCAAAGCATTGCCGGAGCTGGGCACGCAGCAGTGCTGCGCCTCCAGCTCCTTCGATGTGGGGCAGCAGCATGATGACATCATCATGATGCTGCCAGGAATCTCGAACGGCTCGTATATTGAGCCGTGTATTCCCAGCTTAAGGCCTAGGGTCCCCATCCAAAGCATCGAAAAGAATCTATTCCAAAAAGTGGTGCGCAAAAAGTGGTGCACGCAGATTGCATAAATTAGGTTCAAAGTTAACTTTGACTTTAAACATTTGAACTTTGAATCTAACATATGCAATAATATTCCTACAATCCATCCCTACATCAGTTTTAGTGAGGACAGGCAAATAGGAACAAGGACACGAGGCGTACAACCTAGTACAACAAAGTAAGGTAATGTAAATGGTTAAATAATATGGAATAGAATAAAATAAAAACAAAAGACAAAATGCTCACATTAAAGGAGGTTTACAAGGATTAATCTCTCAGGGCCATGTGCTTTCCAGTATGACCTCACTTCCTGGTTAGGGATGAGATCACTTCCTGCTTACAGATGCTGGAGGGCGCAACAGGAATAATAGGACGCGTTTTGAGCGGAGGCTCTTTTTCAACCGAAAAGAGCCTCCACTCAAAACACATCCCATTAGCTGCACACCTACATGCAACCTAAACACCCACCCCTCATACTGGCCCTATTTTACTCTGCAATCTTTGCTCAGGCCCCATACACCCACTGAGGACCCTTCTGGCCACCGACATCACTGTAACTGTTGTGGCAATGTGGGAAATTGCTCGCGGCTGCAGGGATCGTGGCTTAGAAGAAAAGGCAGAAACAGTGTCCTTGAACACAAATAACAGCTCTCACTCCAAACCATCTGGAAAAACAAACACACGGTTTTCCCTGGAGCCTCTATTACAACCCATACCTAAACCTAGGTGCAATATATGCACCATCCAGCACTTTCCCATGCACATACTGGGACACCCTGTCACACTGTGTAATCACTGCTGATGGTTGTGCGCAACTTTTTATTATATTTCTTCATTCGTGATAACGTTTTTTTGCAACAAAGTATGCACTCAAACGTTTGTATTGGTGTATGTACAGTATATTGGCAGTCACCCTGTAAATTTTGAAAAGCACATTAAACTGATTTCAGCTTGTTATATACAATGAATCACAATTTGCTGGACCATCAAAAGTTGAATTTAAGCTGAGCTTACACTTTCCATTGCAGGGCGCTATGCTATCTGAAACTGTGCCAGTATGATGAGGCGAGACATGACTGTGACTGTGCCCTGAACAGAGACGCCTCCAATATCAAGGCTTTGTACAGACGAGCTCAGGCCTACAAAGGATTAGAGGTAAATGAGAGGATAATAACTGACACAGCATAACCCCATGGCCGCTGAGTCTCTGTGCCACCGGCAGCTTGTGTTGTAATGTCTGCTAAGAATCTGCAGACAGGAAGCAGCATTGACACCACGGGGCGAGGGTACAGGGCATTACACAATCCAGGCACATCCTGTATGGTAAAGGTTTATCTGTATCGCACATCTATACATTGTGTATGTTTATTGAAGGTAATGGAGGAGAAACAGCAGCTGGTGAGACGGTACAATACACTGCTATCGCTATTTTACAACCAGCAGGAACTGCAATGATCTCTAATAATAATGATTCAATATTTCTATTCTCACCAATTCCTCATGAATAGGTGTGGCCACGCTATGTATATCTTACATGTTATTTTATACAACAACAAAATAAAAATGCCAAAGCCGTGCTGTCACCAAAAGCCCTGTGTACACATGGCGTCCTGGACGCGTCAGTACAGGCTCGTCATAGCATGTTGCTTTGAATGGGCTGTGTCTGTAGTGTAGTCAGGGCCAAATACTACTATTTCAGCTCTACATACTATTAGAACATATTTCAGTCTAGAATGGGGTCCTCAAACTTCACGGTTGATTTGACATTGTTGAAGGTCCGGACTAAATAATAAAAAATGAATGAATTACCATACATTGTGAAAAAGTTTTATTTGTAATGCCCAAAAATACAGTATTTAAAATGAAAAACTATTTTAACCAACATTATTGCCCCATATGTAGGAGAGGGGGTTACCCTCCTAGGTGTTTACCCCAAGTGTAGCTCAGGGTAAGTTCCCTTCCCCCCTCAAACACACCCCAAGCTACACACAGGAATATTCACCTATCCCGGGCGATTCTGCAGTGAATGAAGATCGTCAGATTTGCTGTACTTTTCCAGGTCCTCCTCTTTGGTGTCATTGATGACGCAGAAGAGGCGGAGGGGGGTCGGCACCATTGATCTCCATGTTCTGGAATTGAGACAATGTCAGTTTTCCAGTCTACAACGCCAGGGATGTGAAGGGGGGAGGAGTGAGGGCAGATAATCTGCCACGATTGCCTGTAGCATGCTTTGAAAAAAAGCCCAGAGGATTCATAAAACACACATAGGCTTATACACGTCACACACACGCCAATAAACAATAATAAACATCAACCATTAACCATCCACGCTGGAGCCAAAACACATTATACATAATGGCTGCGTCACTCACTGAACACTCACAGAGCAGAAAGGGTGGGCAACCAAGGAGAAGATTGACCTGTCAAATTCATCCATGTTGCCGCTGGCCCTTCCTACCCAACGCATCTCAATATCCTGTGCCTGCCACCATCTCAGCTGGACATAGGCGAGGGAGCAGGATAAACTGCCCTGTGGGCCGTAGTTTGAAGATCAACCCACCATATGAGAACTGTATGCAAAGTAAGCTCTGAGGAAGCAGTAGGCTACTCGAAAAGTAGCGGCTGTATAGTATCATTGGAATCAATAAAGACTTGAGGTGATCTACTTAGTCATGTGACTACATGACTAGGTTCTACTCGCTACGTTCTACAGTTAGAAAAGTGATGACAATATTGGTAATTTGTAAGTGTACGCGCCCAGTCTCGCCAGTGGCGACAAGCCCTTAGAGATGTTTTCTGCCCTCCCACCACCTTGGGCTTTAAATATTTAGTAATGGAGTGATCGGCAGATCCCAATATCGGCCACTCCGCTTTCTCCTTTTACATCAGAATAGTGATTGTTGATTGGCTGCCCCTGTGGTTACTGTACTTTGTGTAGAGTTTTCCTTCATAATAAAGGTTCTAATGCTTCATTTGTTCTGTCCTAATGGTTTGCGTGTGGTGTGGTATTGGTGGAATCTTGCTGCATAGTTGGTAGATTATATGGGACGGGAAGTAAAATCATGACTAATCGGCTTCTTCTCTACAGAGAATGCAGTGAACGGCTTTTTCTTGTAAACATTATATGTTCATTGCTAACAGTCCAAGGAAGACAATAATAGCTTTAAGTCGCCTCCCATGGCTCCATGCATGCATATAGAAAGAGAAATAAATATTTTATGACGGGGACAATACTCTGCTTTATGTTCTATGAAGTGAGCAGAAATATTGTAGTTGGGGTGGGATAGAAGTGGCCTAGGCTGGTACATCACCTCTCTCCTTTCCTGTATTTTGTATTCAGTGATGGTTTTAGATAGGGGCATCTAGGCATGTGAATTTTTTTCAATGCCCAGATGCCCCCCCCAGGGCACCCGCCTATCAAGCGCACGGACACTGGGGAAGAGAGAATCTCATTTCTGGGGAAGTGCAGGTGAGTCGCAGAGTCCGCAATTCTGTGACTCACCAGCACCCACATGAGTGAGTGCTCTCCTACGAGATGTAAACAGAGAATACGCGACTCAATATTTGAGCTATTTGAGATTCCTGGCAGCAGCATGATGACGTCATTGCGCTGCTGCCTGATATCGGAGGAGCTGGAGGCACCTCACTGCTGTGTCATCCTACTCCGACGATGCTTTGCATGGGAACCCGAGGTCCCTATGCAAGGCAATAGACATCAACTGTGGTTTACGGTCATGTCTGATATACCTGTTTTAGGCAGGATTGATTGGTCCTGCTCAAAAACAGGGATGGCCGCATTAGATGTGGGCCAGATGGATGGCCATGAGCGCGCACGGCCATGAAAGCGACCATCAATCTAGCCCATATCTATACATGTGTTCCCTGCTGCTCTCTATCAAGGTGGGGGGACACCGATCTGCCTGGGACCGCCCCTGCTCCTCCTAATGCTGCCTTGAAGTTTTGGTCCCCCTCTGGTCAGGAGCGTCGTCTTTCTAGTGACATTTGGAGCACATGGGCATCACAGACCAGGACTGCAGATTCTCTAATGCTTCTTAGAACCATATTTACAATGCAGGACATTTTGTCCTTTTTAGTGACATTCAGAAACACTTGTGACCACCAACTTGGTCCTTCTTGGGGATAATTCTAAACTACACATGGTCAGCAAGAGAGAATGTGAGGTCACATCTCCCTAATGTTGTCTCTGATGTCTATACAATATTTTCTGGAAATTTCTCACCAAAAGCCTGGCATACACATCATCTGCGTGAATGAGAATTGTCTTCTTCCACAGCAGCCAATCAGTTTCTTCATTACATCCTCCCATGCCACACCGCAAGCTTAGCAGGAGCAAACAAGGGTTCTGTAATGATATGTTATGCCAGTGGTATAAAATAAGATTTTTTATTTTATTTTAGAATTATCACGATTGCGCCAGCGATCTACAAAAAGTGATCTCCCAGGATCCAGAAGTTGGGGAAGCCAAGAGTCTATTAGCAGAGATCACACCATTTTTATCAAATGGTCTCAAAGCCAATGGTCATGAAAAACAGAGGAAGAAGATCCTGATTGAGGAGGTAAGTCACTATATCATCTAATTAATTACCATCTTAATACTTTCTTAAATATTAATAAAGAAGATTTAGCATGTGTACGGAGCAGGGGATCCCTGCCTAATGTCCAATTCATGGGGATGAGGACATCCTCCCCTCCCTCAGAACAGAATGAGTGCTGTTTGTGCTTGTTGGTTCTCTACTAGATGGGAATGGTCAGGTATCATGTGTACATACCTTAAAGGGTAATTGAAATGTAAAAAATAACTATTTCCAACGCCAAGCAATTCTTTAATACATAAAGGACATTTTTTTTTTACAAAAAAAACATCTTTTCATATCTTTATTACTTTTTTTTTTTGTAAAAAGAAATGTTCCTTGCAGCAAGGTGATGACATCATCTAGCTGCTTCCCGATATCAGAGGAGCACTGCTGTGTCTCCAGCTCAGCCAATGCTTTGCATGGAGACCCAGCGGTCTCCATGCAAAGCAATGGACATGGACCATGGTTTACAGTCATGTCTGATTTCCCTTTTTTTTTTTTTTTTGCGGGATTGATTAGTTCCTCACGAAAACAGGGATGACCGCATTAGATATGGGCCAGATAGATGGCCATGAGCGCGCAAGGCACTCGAATCGGCCATCGTTCTGGCCCATATGCTGGAACAGTACGTGCACAAGGGGCTACATTACTGGCTCCATATAGTCCCAATAACTAAGGTAGCCACCCCAACAGAAGTGCCTGAAGCTTTATACCAACAAATGCAGCAAGTGCAAAGAAGTACAGTGTATGTACATGATTTTATATGAGGGTTTAATAACCATTAATGGATACAGTACCTTCTTACAGCATTGAGGACATTCAGATATGATGGTGACCGTTATTAATTTAGCTCGTGGTTGCTGTAATTGCAGAAATCTATTCCTCAGCTGCAGAATGATTGTAAGTCCATTACATTTTTAATAGACCGGTGACCCCGGCGTTCCAACTCTGATTGGATTCCAGCTGAAAATAGCAAGTCTACATCAGTCAGCTAATTCCCAGTCCTGCCCTGGTCTGGGTGAGGCCCGAAACTATTAGTGTTGGCTGTGTCAGGGGATGCAGTATAGCTGCAGTACTTGTCATATCCGTCTGATTTACCATCCTCCTACAGTGATCTACAACAGCATGGGTATCTGCATCACCTATACCTGGAGTACATTGTATATCTCTAGTCATTTACTGTGTTCTGTGGAAGATGTTGGTGCCTAATAACACACAAGTCAACAATGACAAAATGTAAACACCTGGTTTAATTAAAAAACCATAAAGGCTCCCATAAACTGGTGGATTTTTCACTCGATTTTTGAACGATCGATCACCGCACGCGTTTACGAGATCGGTTGGCGATCGAGTTTCTGCCCACCCTGAACGATCGACCAAACAAAATCGTAATCAACTAAAAATCGGATCGGACATTGAACCGACGTGTGGTTTGGCAATTGGAGTACGTTGGTGGCCCCATAGCTCCCTATGCAATGTGTAATTGGCCATTTTGGAGATCCAAATCGACCACAAATCGGATTCCCAACGTGGTGTTGCATCAATTCCTGATCCGATGAATCGCTGATTCCCCGATCACCTGAAATGATCGGATCTGGAATTGATCAGTGACAAATTGACTCGTGTATGGCTACCTTAAAACTGCCTGAGGGCAGGGGTAGCAGGTGGCTTCACCTAACTGATATCACTGCCCTCTTCCAATCATGAATATACACTGCTCAAAAAAATAAAGGGAACACAAAAATAAGACTGATCCTAGATCTGAATGAAATATTCTTATTACATACTTTGTTTTTCAATATTTGAATGTGCTGACAACAAAGTCACACAAAAATTATCAATGGAAATCAAATTTATCACCCCATGGAGGTCTGGATTTGGAGTCACACTCCAAATTAAAGTGGAGAAAAAAACTACAATGCCTGGGCATGCTCCTGATGAGGTGGCAGAAGTATATATGAAGTATTTAATAAGAATATTTCATTCATTCAGATCTAGGCTGTCTTATTTTTGTGTTTCCTTTCCATTTTTTAGTGAAGTGTACAATTCACATAGGTCAACAGACACTGCAGGGAGAACATAAATCATTCATCCAGCTCCGATGTGTTTCGCCCTGCACGTCGGAGGTATGACGAGGCAATCAACATGTGCTTGAGAAGAAAAAAAAATAACATAATTACACATGAGTAATAGACCTATTACATAGACCTATCCACAAGTACAATTTAAATAATCAGAATACAGCAGATCACTGTAACTGACTCAAACCATTACATGGTGTGACATGGTATGCTGTCTAAAGCTAGCCATACATGTGTCGACTCGTGAGCGACCGATCGCCCATCTGATTGATTCCGGTGAAGCTGCAGGCGTTGATCGATCGCCCAATCAAGTCTGTGCCTACCACCTTAGGCCACCGATTTCTGGACGATTCTGTTCCCGATCGATCGCTTCACAAATGTCAACTCCCCTTGATGTGTGCTCAATCGATCAGAAAAGACCAACAGGTTGGTTCTCTGGCCGATCCGATTTAGGGGCCAAGTCGATCGGGCGGGGTCGATCGGTCAAGGTGGGCTGCACCCGATTCCTCGGCGATCGATCGGCCAGGAATCGTGTGGGAAATCGACCCGTGTATGGCTACCTTAAGGATGGAAACAAATAAAGCCCGGGGTGTATGGATTGGTCATGCCGAATCCGTAGCCGGCAAGTGGACTGCCCACTAGAGGACTCCTGTCCACAGAATGGGTCCTCCTGGGAGGAGGGAATGGAAGACGACAACCCACTGTCGAGGGGACAACCAGGTGCCCAGCAAGGTGTCAGAAAACAGGGGATCCAAATCAATAAATGTACAACATAAGGCTGGCAGAATGGGTCATAGCAGGCATAGAGGCCACCTAACCCAGCAAACTTCTTAATTATCAGAGATTATCAATGTTGAAATGATCAGATGCTGTAAAAACGCTAAAGCCGGGAAGATGCACCATTAGGTGTCTCCTTATCGCTTTTCAGGTGTCTGTAGGGTGTCTGATCTACTTATATGGGAGAATTTAAAATACTCCCTGAGAGTTTGCACATAGTGTAAAGGCGCCCGAACACAGTGGTGGGCAACTGAGTTGATATGAAGGGCTACAAGTGCGGCCCTCAGCATGACTAAAGGGCCACAAGTCAGTATAGATTGAAAATGGTATAAGGACAACAAAACTTGTTTTAAATGATACTGCAAGGATAAGGGAACACTGTAGTATGGTAATGCACATTTTGTCGTCAAAGGTTATGTGCTTCAGATATCATCAAAGCCAATGATTATATTGATGGGGCACAAGGTTGATTCAAAGGTTATGTGTCCCTATTCTGAGGTTATGTGCCACAATATATATTATACAATCACGCCCCATTCATTGGTGGAATAGTGGGAGCACTATTGTCTTATTCACCTGTCTGCTCCGGCTGAGCCCACTGATAAAAGCCAATCAGTAACCCTGACAGCACCTGAGGAAGTCCCACTAAGAAGATCCCGGGTGTAGACTTGTCAGCGGGCAGGTCGGCTGGCAAGTGAGTTCCTGTGACCTAAGCATTAATGGTTTCGTAGGCCGCAAGTGGAGGACTGAGGGGGGTCGCTGAAGAACGCCCAAAGGGCCCCAGGTTGTGCACCTAGGCCCTAACCACTTCTAGTGCACGGTGTGTAATTTTAACAGCGCTGTGTAATCAAAGAAAGCTTTTCCATTTTAAAGTCTAAAAGAACTTGTATAGCAGTATTTTCTCATAGGATCATCAGCGCTGGTAATAATATTCGTAGTCGGGGCCCATAGTATTATATAATAGTTGAAAGTACTTGTGCATCGCTGTACACTGACTGTATGTAGCTCTTGTGTCATGTCTTAGCTGTTGCATGCATATATTTTTATATATATTTTATGAGGATTAGGAATGAATTCTACACTTTGTTTTCTAGGTGAACGAAGACCAGGAGGACTCATCTGATCACTGCAGCCTTAATGAAGATAGACATAGAGTAAGGAGAGCGCGGCCCGCGATCACCAAACCCAGCAACGCTCAGGAGTTTGAGCAGCTGATGAGGGAAATCCGGGAAGAGAAGGACCAGGAGGGCTGCGCTCAGCTACTATCCCTCGTAGACCCAAAGGACTTACCTACATATCTGAGCTACAAGCTGGACACAGATACTCTTGTACTTATAATCGAGTCCTTGAAATATCACGTCCTGGAGGAGAACCCAGTCCTGGTATACCAGCATCTGTCTCACCTGAGGACAACAGATCGATTTACGGTACGGGTCACAGGATGAGTGGTGGGGTGATTTACAGTAAAAGCAATGATGGTGAATCATTTATAGTCCTTTTATATGGATGTGTTCCCTTCACTTCAGATTTACAAACATATCCGCATTCACAGGGAGGTTTTAGTTTGATTCCCAAAAAATCGATCCCCATGTGCTTTCTTGGTGATCGATTGGTTGGGAATTGGAAGTGGCCACCCTCAATCGAACAGGGAACCAACATGTTGGTAAATCCCCGTTCGATTGGCATTAATTTGGATGGTGAACATTGATTCGCCGTTCAAGCATGGTTATGTCATGATATCACCACGTCTTCATCAATCGATCAGGTATCGACCTGTGCATGGGCACCCTAAATCTGTTTGGTATAACCTATTCTGTAGATTATTCCTAGCATGAGCTGGGTAGGCAGCCTTCAGTATACATAATCCATATAGATGAAGAAGCTGCCAATACTTCCATCGACCATAAGAGACTCATTGACATAATCTGTGACCTCTGAAGTGGTGATCATGGCAAAACTGGAAAAAGGTTTTGACATCCACACCGTGTTTTCCACTAACTGGTGAGTAACAAGTGGCACCAGTGCTGAAATGGGGCATGTTTCTTTTTGTTCAGCAGCTCACCATTTTTGTTACGGTAATAACGGGCAACAGAAAATGGAAATGATGTGCAGTATTGGATTTAAAATTGTGCAGTGTCACCAATTACCATGAATAATTTAGGAATTGTGACCACTGTGCCATTATTGTGATGTTACAGAACACAGCTGGGGGGGGGGTCTTAAGGTAGCCATACACAAAGTGCCCATACACGGCTCGATTTTGTTGAAGGTTCAATCACAATTGAGCAACATGCGTATTCACAGTGCTCAAATCTATTTGCCTTTCTTAGAGCGGGATCAAAAAGGTTGATTGAACCAGGAACTGATGAGTCTGTAAATCCCGGTTGATCTGACAAGCAGCATAGAGAAACAGACAGCTGTGTCTCTGTGCAGCACACAGCCGGTAGGGGAAAGGGGTTGAGCCTATCGCACTGTGTAAATTTCACAGGCAAGGCCCCCTCTGGCCAGCTTTACCTGCAGCACCCAGCCAGTGTTGTGAGCAATTTCCGGAAAGAAAATAGGTCAAAACACCAGCTCAGGGACCCCATCCAATGGGAACAGATCGATTCCCGCGAAGTCACCACGCTGCTTTCGATTGCGGCTTGATTGCAGGGTATCGACCCGTGTTTGGCACCTTAACTTTTGCAGCCGTATGCAATTTTTAAATATTGTCTGGCAGTCTAACTTCGATTGAATAAACCAGCACACAGTGTGATTGGAAAGGAATCAAAGTTTGGTTTTGAATCACAGTGCACACGCCTTATAAAACAAATACAAATTCATCAAAGTACCCAGAAAACCTGTCCAATCACGAATCTCAAACTATTTTATGTTCCATTTCCATCACTTTTGGTTGATTAATTTAGATAAAAAGCATTGATTGTATCGTTTAGGTTGAAAAATAAACTGTGTATTGCCACCTTTATACTCCTAAGGGTCTCTGTCAGATTTCCTTTAGATCTCCTTTTATTTTACCAAAACCATGTAATATGAGGGACTTTCTAAACCATCAAGTCTTCCTGTGTTCAATCGCAGAGGACCCGACACTGCTTAAGGTGGGCACACACGGATAGATTCCTGTGCAATCGACCCCCGATCAATACCACCACGCTGTGATTGATCGGGGATCAGTTAAACAGAAATCAATGTGCACCAAATGGGCACATCGATTCCCGTTCAATGGGGACCCGTTCTCTCCAGCTTCAGATTTGTGTTGTGAGTGAGTGAATCTCTCACAACACAGGCTGCAAGCTGGGGAGAAAGGAAGCCAGCCAGAACACAGCTTCACAGACGTGCTGCCCTCACCCCCTTCACACTGAGCCGGAGCGGTGTCCAGCAACACGCCCAATACTTTTGACGGAGACTTGTGCCTCCATGTAAAGGCAATTCAACAGGGTTTTCCAACATGTTGGAACCCTGTTTAATTGAGTTTCTTCGAGCGGGATCTATCGATTAGAGCACAGTCAAGTTCAGTGGGTGTGTATGCTGCGTGATTGTACTCGAATCTATTTACAGAATTACCCATGTGTACCTAGCTATATTTGTTGAAAGATCTAAAAGATATCTGCCAGAGAGATCTCAAGGTGTATGGGAGGCTTTAGCCCAGCTGTTCTCAACCTGCCAGGATTTGGCCGGGAAAGTCATATAATGAGAACATGATTTCCTGGACAATCGGCAAGCTATGGATTGATATCTGACTTCTAAGTAGAGTTTTATTAAACGACCTATATACAGTAATGTGACCTTTCCATTCTTCCCCAGGTGGTCCTCTCCTTCCTCAGTCAGACAGAGAAAGATGAAGTGCAGAGCCTCCTCGCCCGCCTGGCAGAGAAGCGCGACCTGGACGCCGCTGCCATATCACACCTGGCAGAGCAGTACGGACTGTCCGCCGCGTAGACCAGCGCACACCACTCTATGCACGGTTTGATCGATCATTAGGATGCGGAATCTATGCAAATCTCAGTATCGGATAACTTGAAAACACATTCAGCATGATGTATAATTGTTATGTAAATGTAACATCTTTTAATTTATGGCCAGGTCCCCATGCTAGGCACTGCGGTGGCACAAACATCTTATTTATTGTATATAAAGATGTGATCTGTACAGTCCGCTGAACTAGCTGCTCCCCATAGATCAGAGAAACCAGTTCATGTGACATCACCCGTCATTGCTCTGAGTCTCCTATACTTGCTACAAGCCAAAAACTCTGATTCCAGGCAGACACACACCCATCGTCTGATGGCGTCGCACACACAGCACAGCTTTACTATGAAACTTGAAATAATAATATTGTCCACTATGGCGGTCCTGTCCCTTCTAATGAAGCGCATCAAGGAAAGTGAATACCTTCTCATAGGGTCATTCAAACTATTCATCCAATCTCCTTGTGACTCCATTTGGCAGAGGATCCAATCTTCAATAAGCCAAAGACCCTCCTGTACTGTCTGTGTTCTCTGCACATAGAAAGTTCTGCTGTAAAGAAGTCATATTCCAGTAGATGGCATTAGGTATCATATTTGTTCGGACCATAAGACGCACCAAGTTTTTAGAGCAGAAAAACAATGTTTGAGCATTAATCACAATTGGGGAAAAATCTATTTCAGCCACAAGATGTCACTAGTGAACACTTGCTGTCAGCATACAGAGATGTCACCAGCTTCCTTTTCACACATTGGGGAAGAGGGTGGGGGGGGGGTGGGGAAACAGGGACGCTGCATGCATCCTCCCCTCTAAGGCTGTCAACAAACTCCACAGATGCACGATCTAACAACAATAATGTAAGTATGTACTGCCCTGACTGTGTGTCTCTCCTGCCATGATGAGCTCCTTGTCTGCCTTTCAGGGCACTGAGCAGCATCACATAGTCCTGGCCGGCCAATTAAAAGGCAGACTGGATGACACATGAGACCCCCCCAAAAAGCTTAGTAAGTATAGCCCTGTTTGACACAAATTTGAGCAAATATTCTTGCCGTGCTGTAGATCTGCCTTCCCAGCAGCCCCCCTGCCAGCTGCAATGACCGCCCCTCAGTCCTCCTCACATTGGGAGTAGAGACCTTCGAGTCCTCTCTGCTGAACAGTGCATTCCAGTGATATCACCGAATGCCCGCTGCCTGAAGCTTGCTGGGAAGTGTAGTTCTCTACTTCCATAGAGGACGGAGGCATGGTAAATACAGCTGGTAGGAGTCCTGCAGGGAAGGTAGAGTTAGGGAGAGGGGTACCAGGACTGGTCTGGGGGGGGGGGGGG
>CM070036.1:17117216-17131271 GCA_036250615.1 Ptychadena robeensis | reverse complement strand
GGAGGGGCAAAAATTAAAAAGGGGAAAATATAACGGGGGAGGGGTAACAATAAAAAGAAGTAAAAAAAAAGGAGGGGAAAATGTAAAAGAAGAGGGAAATAAAAAGAGGAGAAAAAATGTAAAATGTTCATACTTGGTCAGAATGTACCAGTCACTGTTGTGCAAAAAGAAAATAAATTACCATAAAAAATGACCAAAAAAAAAAGTATTTGAACCTCCATGTAAAAGCACATTAAGAGTTCTTTCCGCCCAACTAGAATTCCCTCGGAAACCTGGAATGAGTCGCTCCTCGAACGTGGTGACTGTGGATCGAACCCTGTTTATTGAATCTCGAACAGCAAAATCCTTTCACCACTATTTCTGCTCGCCAACCGCCGGGCGACACGAGTCCACAGATAACTTTGCACTTCGGGGAATGGCGGCGCACAGCCACAGACGCGATTCTCAGAATGGACATGACACAGGAAGGTTTTCCATCGGTTCATTCGTGCGTTTCCCCCGGGCGAGCGGGCGGCTTCATAGCAAAGCTTTCCGTGTGAGCAGAACGGGTTAGTGGTAGACAGACGAGAGCTGCAGCAGCACGAGGCCTATATGTCAGTCTGGATTGCACATTTTGCTTCTGTATTTGGATCGCTCTCCCTGTCCGGCTCTGGCTCCTCCCCCGAGGAGTTTGCTATGCTCTGGCTGTTGCCCTCCTCCGCTATATAACTGAGCTGTGGGACGTCCGTGCACGGTACAGGGATGGCGATGGAGACGCCGCTCGGCTGCGGGGAATTCTCCAGCCGGTCGTTCTCCACCTCGGGGAGCGGGCTCACAGTCACGAAGCGAGTGTGGTACTCGTTGGAACCGTGGCTGCAGGAGGTTTTCATGCTCTCCATGTCGGAGCAGCTGAACTCTGAGAAATGGCTGGAGTGGGAGTCTGCCACGGAGGGTAAGCTGTCACTGAGGGAGGGGGAGTCACATTCACTGGAGTGGGTGCTTTGCTGCTCCAGGAGCTGGGCGTCCATGTCCTCCCTCGTCACGTTGATTTTGGTGCCGCTCTTCTTTCTCAGCTTGCCTTTGCACTTTTTGCTGGCCGTCGCATCTTTGGACCACTTGGTGGCGCTGCATTTGCTGTCGGCTTGGCAGGCTGTGGATCCACCGCCCGCATTGCTGCGACTGGGAACGCTGCCGTCATCCACGCTGCTGCTGCCGCTGTGGTGCCTGAACTTGGCCGGTTTAGACTCTATGTCGACTTGTACTTCCATGCTGTTACCTTCCCTGGAACACAAACCAATCACCATCAGAGTTCTGGTCACATGACATTACAACATCTGGTCCATCAATGCTCGGTGTGCCCACTAGAGGCATCACAATCACCAGGAGTGAGGAGGAAATGACATCACTGATAATTATATCCTGACAACTGGAGGAAGTGGTCATCATTTCATGAGATTTACACCTTCTTCCTGTTGGGTCTCCGTATGATTGGTGTGTGTGTATATGATACGTGTCTCTGTATGATTGGTATGTGTATATATGATGCATGTCTCTGTATGATTGGTGTGTGTATATATGATACATGTCTCTGTATGATTGGTGTGTGTATATATGATACATGTCTCTGTATGATTGGTGTGTGTATATATGATGCATGTCTCTGTATGATTGGTGTGTGTATATATGATACATGTCTCTGTATGATTGGTGTGTGTATATAATACATGTCTCTGTATGATTGGTGTGTGTATATATGATACATGTCTGGAAAGGGGGGCCCTGCAGGAAGGTTTGGGAACCACTTCTCTATGTGTATCAGCAGAAGGTAATGGGGATCTATGGAAGGCCAGTACCTGTCCAGCGGGATATAGGAGTTCAGGATGGATCCAGCCATGGCTTTGGTGCTCGCGTTGTCACTGACCGTTCCTAGGCTCACAGTGCCCGACTCTCCGCTCAGACTGTATCTCTCCTTCTGAATGTCGGCCTGAACCTCCAGCCTGCAGAGAGGAGACAAGCATTACAATTCATGTGGGGGGTGCATACAATTCCTGACTGATTAGGTATCAGTAACTGATATAATAACACAGAGCATTACGCACGCGCTCCGGCTGTCATGAGATGATTGCATCTAATCTCTGCCACCCCTTGTATATGGCACAGTCTTCTAAAATCAGCCATACACGGGTCGATTATTTTGCAATTTGATCGGCATTTCGATCATACTGTCCTCTGCGTCAGCCTCCTGCATGGTAGGTTCTGCTGCAGATGGACCTCCCTGTTCCTGATTGGTCCTCTGATTAGCTGTCTCCATCCACAGGTCACCAGCTGGCTGTGGGTCACATGTAACTCTCACAGTACAACACGTATGAACCCCCAGATCTAATACCTCAGTGGTACAACCATGAAATGTTCTGGTTTAGTAACTAACCCCTGTGACTACCTGCAGTTCAAATGTCAACCTTTCATAGTCATATTTCAACTGTCAACAGTGCTTTTCTCTTGTCAGATTTTACCCTTTGGGATCCGCAGCGGGGAAAAAGACGCAGAGAGGATACTTCCCGTTCTAATGAATGGGACAGTGTCCATTCTGCGTTATCTAAGCAGCGCACCCACAGCGCCGATATGAAGCTGTGGAATGCTGCGTCTTCATTCCCTCTACGATGCGGCAAGAGCGCCCTAATCCACGGACAAACTACCCCCATGTTGCGACTTTCAAGAGAAGCAGGAGCATTACATTGCTCTCACACTAGGATACTGGTCCTTGGAAGTTCAGCATGGCACCTCATGGCAGTGAATATATTACCCGCGGTTACTGCTGAATACCGGTATTTACTCAGGAGGGGCACTGCTGCCAGATGAAGACACGCAGAGCGTGAATGGGGGAGGGGCAGTGCAAATCTTTCTCCTCACAAGTGAATATGCATACAGCATTTTCCAGGGGGAGAAGGGACAGTGCTGATGGTCTGTAGTGTGTTTCTCTGTGAGTTAGTCTCTGGGCTCTCAGCAGTGCCCCTAATCTGAGTGAATACTAGTATACAGCATGTTCAAGCCCTACACACTCTGCTCAAACATGCTGTATTATGCACTCTGGACATGTTCCTCCTGATCTTAGGGGGGGGGTGCATCTTTTTGAGAAGAATATACAGTACATACACCAAGACACTAAACAGCCATTTAACCTCCTTGGCGTTGTGGTGATCGCGGCCAGGCATATAAAATGCAGCCGCGATTCGTAGCCCACGGAGTAGACCAGTGCGATTCCGGCATCACTGGCTATCCATTTAAATGGAGGTCTATGGCGCCGTCTACCCCTGCACCTTTCGCAACAGCGGTGACGCGATCCGGGAGGGACCCGGAGTTAACAAGGGGAGAATGCCCAGGAGGTTAAACAAATGCAGGGCTGATCCCACTGCAAGGAAACATCCCTGAGTTTGGATTTAAGACTCTAGACCCTTTTACAAAGCATGGTCTCTCCACTCTTGGACACCAACTTCCCTTTTAAACGTTGCTGATGCCTGAAAGTTTGATTTTGTATCTCCAGGATAGCAGAAACCCTAGTCAGCTCTACTGATCGCTGAGCTACATGTACATACACCTCCAGCCAGCATGAAGGCCGACCCATAGAGCAGCTGAGGCTTCCAGAGAAGGAGCCGGAGCCTGGATGTGGTTTTACCCTGAAGCTCAGAAATGAATATTTTATAACGTGTTTCACAAATCATCCAATTTCCAAAGCCAGACAAGATGACTCATTCTCTGTGAATGTTCTGACTCCTTCCCAAAGTCCACCTTCTCCATGTCGCACTCGGTATTCATGGCTTGTCAGCTAAGAAACAAGAACACTGATGTGCAACTCACAGCAACCAATTACCGTACCTTTTTCCATAAGACACATCCCATTTTAAGAGCAAAAAAAAAAAAGAAAAAAAATATTTCAAGTGTTTAAATCAATTGGAGGAAAAAATCCCCCTGCAACACAAAATGCCACTAGTACAACTTCACGTCACGTCTTCTTTCTAACACATCAAGGAAGAGGGGGGCCTTGGGGGAAGCTGCGTGTAGATGTCTCCCCTCTATGGCTGTTTGTGTGAGCTGCAGCCTAAATGCAGCTTTCACACACAGGTTTAGATGAGAGAGACGCCGGCTGGCAGCTCTTTTATCTCTCTCTTGGCTATTCATTGGTTATATCAGCGGGGCTTCACGGATATAAACAATTCAGTATAGATGGGAGATCTGGCCTTTGGCGGATCTCCCATCTGACAGCTCCTCCACTTCCCCGGCTAATCATCTTGCCGGGAGAGTAAGGGCTTGTTTCCACTTGTGTGGAAGCCGGCGGCGCGATTGCCGCCGCTAAGAACCGCCGCCGCTAAGAACTGCATCTCATGCGGTTTTTAGCAGCGGCCATGCTAGCTGAGTCCAGGCACGACTACCTGTGGACGATTTCTGGGGTGGGGGGTTGCATCTTATGGTCCAAAAAACACGGTCGCAGATCGCGGGTGCCCACATGGGGCCCATGTGGGCACCCGCGATCTGCGACCGGTAAAAATTTACGGACATGTCTGTTCCCTGGCAGACCGAGCTGTGGGCCACAGCTCGGTCTGCCAGGGAACAGACATGTCCGTAAATTTTTTGGCCGATGCTATTAGTTTGAATGGGGACCGGGGTGCCCGTTCAAACTAACGGCCGACACACAAATGGTGTCAGCTGATACTCTGAGTGATGGAGAGTCATCATGCTGCACTCCACCGCTCATCTGACGGCCCCCGCTCGCTACGTATGTGGGGGACCTTTAAGGTAGCCATACATGGTTCAATTTGCAACAAATCGATCAAAGTATTCAACCATTCAATAGTATATGGATTGTAATTGAATTGAATGACACACCACATTGAGTGTTTGATCCTAAACATTTCCATTACTGCAGATAACCTGACCTATGCAGAGTAATCATAGTGGTCTGACTACAGGCAAAAAAATCCTACATACAAACATCCTATTCTGCCGACCAGTAGAGAGAAAGCCCTCCCAGTATGCTAAGTGATTGGATCTAATCACAATTGGTTGGGACAAGGAATAGTATTTATTTACACTCGATGTGGTAGCTATCAATTAAAATTTTCCAACTGGTCCGATCAAATTTCGATCGAGAAAATTGACAATTTTAATCGAATTGAAACTATCGATCAATGTGGACATGATACAACTTTCAATCGACCGACCAAAATAATCGATCGAATTACATCGATTGAACAGTCAATTGAACCATGTATGGCTAGCTATAGAGTAATCAGAAAAGAGAATGATTGGCTGCTTGCGCTGTCATTAGGATGGATGTTGCCAGCTTTCATAGCTCTCCTCTCTCAGATCAGGCAGAACCCCCGAAGGAGGATTGGCAGAGCTTCAGAGGAGTGTTCACTGCGGCCGTTATCTGCAGATCTCCAGCATGACGGGAACACAACATCTTCAGTGTCATCACAACATCAGTCACGTCTGAGAGAACAACCCACTGTCCTGTTTATCTGAACGCTCACCTCTCAGTAACGCAGCTCTGTGTATCTCACGGGGAAGCGCAGCTTATACCACGTTACCTCCAACCAATGCAAATGTGCCAGGAATCATACCATGTAATGTATATGAGGTTCAGTGAATTAAGCTGCGAGCAAAGCAGGAGATTGTAGTGTTATCAATCTCATGGACAAGCGTCACAGCAGATGGAAATCCATGGCTCCAAGTCAGATTTGCTGCTGGTGAAGCAGGGAACACACGTGTAGATATGGGCCAGATCACTCACACTCATCTGTCTGGCCCATATAATATGCGGCCATCTCTTTTTTCGAGTGGGACCAATTAATCTCACTCAAAAACATGGTCGATGTCCATTGCTTTGCATGTGGACCGCGGGGTCTCCATGCAAAGCATCGTCTGAGTTGCAGACCCAGCATATCGATATCGGGGAGCAGCGCGATGACATCATCACGCTGCCTCAGGGAACCTCGAATGGCTCGGATATCGAGCCGTGTGTTCCCGGCTTAACATCAGCCACATGCAATTTGAGGGATTTACCGCAACCACCCGGGAACCCAACATGGGGCGTTTGCCGGTCGGTTTTCCACCCAATAGACCTGTCATGGGGCAGCACAGGTTTGCAGGCACTCGCAGACAGGAGCGCCCGGTTGGTTTTTAACGCAGCAGCTGACTGACAGCAGTCTGAGAAACGACTGTAAACTTATGCTGGCCATACACGGGCAATTTACCGTTCGATCGTTCAGTAATCTAACACAGCCCACCTGGAGCCATCGATCCCGCTCCATAGAAAAATCGTACACGGATCTGATATGTTGGTAAATCCCTGTTCAAATACTAATACTTTGGATGGGGATCCTCGGCGACCCAAAAGAATCGTCCATGGATCACCAAAGGTGGTGCGCAATGTACCGAATGATAGTTGCGTCACCACGCTGTGATCGATCGTTCGCTGATTTCTTTCGTCTGGCGAGCTTACGACTTACTATTGGGGATATGTGCAGAAACCAGAGTTTGTCTCTAAGGCGGGTTTCCACACTGTTGTATTATCCGGAACACTGTTCTCATGGCACAGAGCTGATCCGACGATGAAGGGGTTAACACAGTGCAGTACATTAACCCCTGCATTGGCGGACAGAGCAGACAAGTACATTGTATGTGATCCGTCGGGACCCCATGGCAAGCACTGCGCTAAGCCCTGACGGATCACACAGCACTGTGGAGACATACCCTAAGACCTTGATAAATACTTCATTTAAACCCTTTTTTTAATTGAAAATAAATCAACAAAAAATTGAGACATGTGGAAAGCAGCAGTTGTGAGGAAGATGGATCCCGCTTTATTTACCTATTAAAACAATTGACCATGGCGCTTCCGGAGAGGCTGCCTGTGATGCTGGCGCCGGCTAACGCCATGGTACTGGCTGTTTCACTCAGGTTGTCGCGGATGGCGCCGATCCTGTCCATGTGACTTCCGCTGGCGCTCAGGCTGCCCGTCATTCCTCCCACGCTTCCTTCCCCGATGCTGGGGTTGTTGCGAGCCTCAGCTACAGACGTGGTATCTAAACAAAAAAAAGACACAGTGTTGGATGAAAGCAACACCTCAGCCTGGCACCGACATACAATGTGCGCCGTACACAAACGTTCATTCACAGCCGGCCACCATTGCTTTTCTATTGCGTATGTGTTACACGCCCGAAGCAGTGGCCATACAGGTTCATAACAGAGGGTTATTCACGTTTTCTTTTGTCTTTAACTCTCCTGGTGCAGTTACCACTGTCTACCACAAGGTGTCGCTGCCCACAGGTGTAGCGTGCCGTCCAGGGAGTTACCCAGGGAAATCATCACATTTCCCTGACATGGAATGAAGGAAATACCGGCAGGATGGAGGAACTGACCACACGGCACTCTGTGGACTTTCCTCACCAGAAAAGTAAACAGCCTGAGTGGAAAGAACAGCGCTACAGTCTGTAAACACTCCTGTGTCTGGCCAATCAGCAGCTCCGACCTGGCGGGGGCCGACCTGCCCGGAAACATGACGATTGGGCAATCTTGGCAAATACGAGTTTTCATGTATAAAGCCGTCTGTGCGTGGTGTAAGAGGACACTTACCTGACATATTACACAGGGGCCCTATGGGGGTCATTCATAGATACAGACTATATTCTGTCATGTCAGGCAAGAATATTCCACCCATCACCACCAATAGAGTGATGCTCAATGCAGTGAAAGTACAATGATTGGCACAAAGGGATCAGAAGGGGACAATGAATGGCACAGAGTGATCAAAGGTGACAATGAATGGCACAGAGTGATCAGAATAAGACATCCCCCTGAAAATAAGACCTAGGGCATATTATAAATAAGAGTGTGTAATATCATCAGGGAAACACAGAACTTGTAGACCAAACAGTCCATTAAATGTGTTAAGCTGGCCATACACCGTCAGATTTCCTTTAGATCAGATTTTGTTTTACCAAAACCATGTAATATGAGGACCTTTCTACACCTTCCAATCACTATGTATTCTATCAGGGAGGACACTATACTACATGGTTGTTGGTAGATCTGATCTGAAGGAAATCTGACAGAGAAATCTGAAGGTGTATGGCCAGCTTTACAGGGGAAGGTACGGATTCCCAACCTGTTTAGGTCTGCTCCATAACTTAAAAGTGTCACTTTAGCGATTCAAATACCGGTAGTGACGTCTCTTCTGACATGATCAGGTGCTATGTCCCCTCCCTCCCTATTTTCACAGGGGTCACCATATTCACTGAAGGATAGCAAGCAGCGGCGCTGATGCCCAGAAGAGGGGTGGGTGCGTGGTGACGCCATCACGCTGTGCTCAATTCATTGATCCAGCGGGTATCGGCCCGTGTACGGGCACCCTTTCATTGTAAACCTGATTGGGCACAGCCTACTTCTCCTTCCCGGTCATAGTCTGTACTCTCCACCCTTATTTAATGTACAGCGCTGCGTAGTATGTCGGCGCTATATAAATAAACGTTTATAAGAATAACATGGAGGAGAAAAAAGAACAGCTGCCATTTATGCTTCCACCAGCCTGCTTCATGTGTGGCCCACCTTGAAGATCCAGTAGAACTCCCACACCAAGATATGACGCTGATCTACCTCGTTACACTGCGGCGGCCCTAGAATCATGCAGTGCAGTTACCTTAACATCAGATCAGCTGTCCTTTGCCGCGGCTGCCAGTTAAGCTGGCCATACACCTGTAGATCTCTGTCAGATATCATTTAGATCTACCAACAACTATGTAGTGCCGGGTCCTCTGCGACTGAGCACAGGTAGACTTGATTGTTTAGAAAGTCCCTCATATTATATGGTTTTTGGTAAAACAAAAGGAGATCTAAAGGAAATCTAAAGGTGTATGGGGGCCCTTACACGTATACACAGAGATAGTCACATCACACTGCTCCCTCGTAGAAGATCATTCTTCATCTGGGTGTGGAGGACTCCTCCTTATTAAAGCTCGCAGAGCAGTCAGGATTCTAATCTTTCCTTATAAGGGAGGACACAGACGGGAGGACGTCACGGGGCGCTGTGCCGTCTCCTGCAGCACCTGGTCATACACCAGAACCTCCAGCAGGGGGCGTCACATTTCCTTGTACACACCACACACTCTGTAGTAGAGGATGAAGTGACAGCAGGAACATGCCATAAAACAGAGGTTCCTATAACGCCGCCACTAAATCTACCACCATCAAATGGTCCCGTCTGACATACGCAACTTATATCATGTTTAGAAGTAGAACATGCAAAGCTAAAATAATAAAATCTTGAGGTCGAGGGAACGCAGGCAATAAGTCCTGTTGGTGATCATCATTCCTCTGCATTCATTGTTATATGAGCGCATATTTACTTGTGTTTCTTCGCAAATAAGTGGAGTGACCAACATAAGCCCCAATACAGGTGACCTCACAATCATCACTCAGGAACAAACATTACGTTTCGCTCATTAAGCGCAAACATTTCTACAATCGTCTTCATGTTTTCGGTCCTATCACTCACTTTTCTACTTTCTATTATCCAACAAGAAAAAAAAAAGAAAAAAAGGAACTTACCTGGGTAAAGTCCTCTAAACACAGTGACACTCCGCCTCTCTAGTGACATCTTGCCAAGGCATGCTACTGGCTGGTGCAAGGGGACCTTTGCCAGGAAGCCTGCCGCAAGGTTAGTAGAGGGGCAGAGCGTTGTCGGATTTAGATCCGGATTGGTGGAGGAAACATGTTCTTTCTATATGGTTATTTTAGAATATGAGGGGGTGGCACTGACAGTAATAATCGAAGAGAGAGGTATTTATCCCAAGAAGCATGACCAGAAACACTGACAGTATGACGGCACAGGAGCCAGGAAGTGGGGAAGGTCAGTATTTGTTTATTATGTTTAGGAATATGTTTGCCCAGGTGAAGACTACGTGTAGGAGGATCTCTAACAAGGTAGCATGATACTTGATAGAGATCCTCATCGTGGTGGCTCAGGTGGTTAGTACTCTGACCATGCATAGATTGGAATCCCAACCTGGGCACTTACTCCAAGGAGTTTCCATGTCTGTGTGGGTTTCCTCCGGGTGCTCCAGTTTCCTCACACACTCCAAAGACATGCTGACACATTAATTGGCCTGCTCCAAAAATGTCCTATGGTTAGTAACACATATAGCAGGGTACGAACGGCTCGAATATTCGAGCCATCCGATGTACCCTGCAGCAGCCTAATGACGTCATCACGCTGCTGTAAGATATCGGAGGAGTCGGGGAGAGCAGAACTGCTCCTCCTCCTCAGCCGAGCTTTGCCTGAAGACCCAGGCAAAGCATCGGACATCGCCGTATTTACAGTTCTGTCCGATAAGGCTGATGGGGGGCAGATTATACGGGTCAGATAGATGGCCGTGAGAGTGCACAGCGCTCGAAACGGTCATCGATGTGACCCATATCTCCACGTCTGTACCCTGCTTCACTGTGATATATGACTGAGTTATATATACATGACAATGGTAGGGAGTGAGACAGCGCTGTGTAATATGTCAGTGCTATATAAATACAAGATAATAATAAGGGGCCCGACTGTGCTGAATGACCCATGAATCCGACCACACCACCCCATGGCACTCTGAACATATCAGTTTGAGTGATACAAATCATCGTAATCTGCATCATAAAACACAGGAAGGTTTTCCCGCTGCTCTGGGTTATCTTAGGTTCCCTACATTTCATTTCCTGTTTGGAAACACAGAGATCCATAAAGAGAATGTGCACATTCACTGCTCTCACCTGCCGCGGTGTTCGCTCCACCGACATTGATGTCATTTTCATCATCGAACTCAATGCGGACGCCTTTTCCATTACCGGCTGACACGCCGCATCCTCCACTCCGGCACAGTGATATAGGAACTACTCCGTAGACGTAGGCCAACATTATAGGGACTCCGATACCTTCAGGGTAAAAGAAAGGGTTGTTTTTGTTAAGTAAAAAGAGATGAGCTTACAATCTAAAGTATCTAAAGCGGACCTCTCCAAAATACAAAGATTCACAACAAAGACACTACAGTGGGGTCCAGCTAAGAATCATCTGCTTGTTGCACGCAGGATTTCAGTGTTGAAGTGTATAAACTGGTTTACTGGTTGCCTAAAAAATTTAGACGATTTAGTGACCATAGACTGGAGACAGGTCCTCTTCGATTGCCCCAATGTGAAATCATTGGACAGATGATCCTTATTCCTGATTGGTCAAATAAACTGCCTTTTACAGGGACACATATGGCGCCATATGAAAACCTGACGACATCACTGTCTTTTTATTTTATCCATTTATATAAAAAAATGGAAATGAAATATTGGATCTGTCCAAAAAAAAGAAAAATAGTGGCATGGGGGAACAGGAACCTTTACTGGTAGTATTTTCATTGTTCACTTACCTACAGTTACAGCAGCGACAACTGGAGAAACGATGACAGATAAGGTGACACCACCCGCTATTGCCAGGTTCCTCTTGTGCTTTGAAATATCTTTACCTTCATAACGGTTGTGGATCTGGAAAGAGAATACAAGAAACCATTATGTCAACTGGTGCAACACAGAGATGCTGTAATGTCATTGGGGGGGGGGGGGGGGGGGGGGGGGGGGTGGAGATTCACACCCAAAAAGCACTAATGCAAGGAAGACGTGACATGGGGCGTTGCCCGGACACTAAATCCCCCCATAGCCATTTAAAACGCTTTATACAATTTCCATTAGATCTACCAAAACTATGTAGTGCCGGGTCTTCCCTGATATATACCTTCCAATCACTATGTATTCTATCAGAGAGGACCCGGCACTACATAGCAGTGATATATACCTTCCAATCACACTATGTATTCTATCAGGGGGGAACTGGCACTACATAGCAGTGATATATACCTTCCAATCACTATGTATTCTATCAGGGAGGACCCGGCACTACATAGCAGTGATATATACCTTCCAATCACACTATGTATTCTATCAGAGAGGACCAGGCCCTACATAGTAGTGATATATACCTTCCAATCACACTATGTATTCTATCAGAGAGGACCAGGCCCTACATAGAATACACAGTGATTGGAAGGTTTATATCACTACTATCACTGCTTTGTAGTGCCGGGTCCCCCCTGATAGAATACATAGAGATTGGAAGGTATATATCACTGCTATGTAGTGCCAGGTCCTCCCTGATGAAATACATATCGATTGGAAGGTTAGAAAGGTCCTCATATTACATGGTTTTAGTAGAACAAAAGTTGTACAGAAATTGTATGGCAAGATTGTAAGGTGTATGGGGGGCATGCATAACATAGGGATGTTTTTCAAATGGTGGGTGTCTTCCGAACTCCTGATGACTTGTGAATTTCCATAATGAGCCGTTCTATAATCTGTGTAAGCTGCGCCCACCAGTTTGGAAACCACTGCCCTATTGGGTACATTTCAAACGAATATGTTCACAGTGAGGGTGCTCCTTGGATGGTTCAATGAGCATTCACAGCAGCTGGTGGGTGAGGTGGTTGAAAGATAATTAGGTTTATACACTGCTTGCCATTAAAATCATATTCTGCCTGGTAAAAAGGACTTAAATTACTGATAGCATTAGTGAATGAAGAGCTAAAATGCAAGTGTCCTTCCTTTCATACAAACAGAAGTTTGAATTTATTATATATATATATATATATATATATATATATATATATATATAAATACACAAAATAAAATCAATAATTAAAGACTATATATATATATATATATATATATATATATATATGATGAAGAGAAACTGGTGACTCTAGAAACCATGGATCCCTGTAGAGATCCCCATCTGTTCCCAGATCCAGAGATAATAAGTGATTGGCAGTATAGTTTCCCAGTCTCTATTGTTCTTTCAGGATAAGGTCCAGTAAAAAGTAAACGTTAACTAAACAAATTAAAACTAGTCATTCTAAACAGCGACAGTTCTGATTGGCCAACTGCTGTGCAGTATCTCCAGACTCCATAGGATCTCCTAATCTATTCAACTTCTCACTTATCTAATATAAAGGGAAAACCATTTGTTCTTTACCACTGAAACGTTTCAAGATGTACAAAAAGAGGTCACAACGTGTGACAGCCGGAGAGGCAACAACCACTCCCTGCGTCTTACCCAACAGGTAACAAGAATGTACAACCGCACATCAGGAAACATCTGAAGATCAAGATTTCCCAACACCAGGGAGGATCTAACATGAACACTCATTTACCTACGACCACATGAAATGTGCCTTCAGCAACAGGACTAGAGTCTTATTCACACAGACTGCAATTTCAGGGGGCCGCCCTTATATCCTAAAACTGAACACATCCGGCAACGACGAGTTATTAATTGCAGCTCCATTAGTATCATATCACACAATGTCATTGCCGGATAAATCATTGTCTGGCTGCAGCTCTATGGCCGGTTGAGAACCGGATTTTGGAGCAGCAGTGCGGTAATTCTTACCAGATGGTCGTACATGTAAGCCAATCAGATAATGGCCAAGGTCTACTCCGCTTCTAAAGCCCCCACATGGGTCGATGCCTGTGCAAGCAAGGAGTCCTCGAGCACAGCGCAATGACGTCATTGCGCTGCGCTCGAGCTTCCTCTATTAAACGCTGAATTGAGGAGCAGCAATTCTGCGCCCTCAGTCTCATTTAATACTTCGGATGGGGAAACCAGTTCCCATCCAAAGTAATGTAAATTGACCCGGGTTTACCAACATTTCCTGCTCTATCAAGTTTCTTTGAGCCGAAGAAACCAGTTTGAAGCGATAAAAAAAATTGAGCCGTGTATGCCTAGCTTTAGGCTTAACCGCTGGCCTTACATGGGGCAATTCCTGTGCGTTCGGCGAACAATGGTTCCGCGAATAGATGCACACCACTTTCGGCAATCGATCCCTGCCTGATACTTTGAATGATGACCCTTGAAAAAGGATTTACCAGCATGTCGGTTCCCTGTTTTCTTTTTCTTGGAGCGGGACCAATTACTCCAGGTGAGCAATGTTCCAGCTTTAG
>CM070036.1:17104997-17117183 GCA_036250615.1 Ptychadena robeensis | reverse complement strand
CCCGCAGAAGCAACCCATTTAAACCAATGCACACAGGCCCCTCAAAGGCCACGTCATGACATTACAATGCATTGCTGCAATGCTGGGCATCATCGGCAATAATGTGCTACCTGTCCTTTGGATGTTAATAGATGCGTGAGCCGTAAAAAAACATGAAGATTCTTTGCAGGCGAGTTTTTGATTTTATTTAATGGGGCGAGTTAACACCCCTGCATCGGCGGATCAGCTCAACAGAGGGTCCACCACACAGGTAATGTGTATGTGCTCCATCTGGACCCCTGCGTTAGGGGCGGATCACACAAGACACAGACAAACCAGGGCCAATAGGCTGGTTGGGCATGACAGATGCCTCCATTAAACTAGTGTAGACAGCTTTTAAATGGTAAAGGATAAAGCAAGGGTGTGGGGGTATGTCATAGGTCCAAATATAAATAAAATGGGAAGACTACCTAAACAGGAATTTTAGACTGCCGACCCCCCAACTCCACTCTCTGGAACATACCCGATATAATTCCACAAGTTCTACAAATGTAATGGTAATGGGAGACGAGATAGGAAAACAGCACAAGGCCAGATGAGAAATAAATGCATTCTATATGTAGATTCTATTATACAGAACATAGGAAAGCACTTTGTACTGTGTGTGAACACCACGAGCGGGATTTACACGAATATGCGAACGCTGATAAGATCTTTATTATGGTAATGAGCGCTGTGCATCTTATCAGCTCACACTGGGCAATGCTGGGTGGAATATGATCTATAGAAGCGCAGAATCTGTTCATACTTGTAGAAGATGAAATCCTAATCAGATGAAATCCTAATCTACCCTGTTTCCCCAAAAGTAAGACACACACCCCCCCCCCCTGAAAATAAGGCACCCCCGAGGATATGGTACTGTAACTCTGGACAGGGGGGATCAGAGGGGGCAATCAAAATGACACAGGAGGATCAGAAGGGCTTACTAAAAGGGTTTTAGGGTTAGTTTAGGGTTTTAAATGAAATGAACGTGTTGTGTTCTTCATACTCACCTAGCAGACTTAAGCCCACACTGGAAACCAGCAGCTTCTGTATGACCTCTGATGGACTAAAAAATCTCTTCTAGATGAGCTTTACATATCCATATATAGGTGTCACTCACATGATGTACAATGGTACAATGGAAAAAGTACATACCTTTCGCCCCACATACACTGGTATCCCGATGATCATTGCAGGAATGGCAATCCCAGCTATCAAGGCAATGCCTACTGGAGCGCCGACAAGGGTTCCCAGCTGCCAAAGGATCTTCTTCTTCCTACTCCATGGCTTCTTCCCCCAAAATGTACATCCTGAAGGGCTGAGGGACACAACAATGACACAATGAAATATAGATTCATTAAGGGGACTCCACCAACTAAATGAGCACAAAGTATTTGTAAATCTAAATTTCTCTATACCAAAGAGAATCACGCCCCAAAAGCAATATGGTGGCCACCTAGCTAACTTGTATAAGGCGATGGTTATCTGGCTGCTCATATCTACACCACAATGGCCCATGTGGTTTTCTAGGCAAAGCATTCACTTTCAGGATATGAAATAACAGTGGTTTGTACACTTGGGTCATGTATAATGGTTTCTGCAAGCTGCTAGCCAGCAATCTGACCTTCAAATAGCTCCTTTGTTCTGGTACACAGCGCTGCTTGTATTGATATGAAAGGTCACATACAGTGAAACAATATGGTCCTAGGACAGTGGTTCTCAGACTTTTTTTTAGATCTGCGACCCCAGAAGCGACGCCACAAAGTAACTTTCTGTATTTGGACACTGCACGACATCACTTCCCGCATGATCAGGTAAGTAATGTTCCCTCCCTTCTATTCTCCCACCTCACTTGTGCAAATGATGTGCAGGATGGGCAGTTAGAAGGGAGAGTAACACCCCATCCCTCCTTAGGCTATGTTCCCACACGCTCGAGTGGGCTTGTCCCAACTCAACCGATGCTGGCGATTGCGTCCAATCATTCCCATTTTTTTTTTTAATAATGGGGGTGGTTTACATTTTTTTTTTGTTACTGATGATCTCCCCTTTCCAATCACTATGTATTCCGGGAGGCCACTATACTTCATAGTTGTTGGTAGATCTAAAGGTGCCCATACATGCATAGACGGACGCTAGATCAATGGCCGCTTCGAGCTCTGACATCACGCCATGCACATTTGCAGTCATCGATCTATCGCTCTTTTTAATGTGACCGCTCCTGTTTTTAAGTGGGATCAATCGGTCACGTTGGAAGACAGGTCAGTGAAGCAGGTATCGGACATGTCAGCAAATCCAGCTTGAGTTGCATCCATTGGATGGGGACCAGCATCCAAAGGATCAGAAAAGTGGTACGTCTTGATCCAATCGACGAGTGCACGATCACAGCATGGTGATGTCGCCATACTGCGCTCGATCGGGTCATCAATCGAACGCCCATTGGGACGTGTATGGGTAGCTTAAAGGGAATTGTACAGAGTGATTGAAATGTGTAAACAATATATAAAATTTCTTTGTGCTGCATTGCTGTGAGCTGTAAAGCCAAAGACAGCCAGATATCTAGTATTTTCGGAAGGATGCCACTAAGGTTAGCCAACACATTTGACTCCTTTACTAAACATATCTAACAATCGATATATAAAGCTGCATTCTCCCGGCCTGAAGATCAGCAGCATTTTCTTCAAATGTAGTCCTGACACGCTCGGAATATAGTCGGCACACTTTACCATTTCTATTTAAACCCGTCTATTCTGAGCCTCCAAAGCGGTAATTGTCTTGAAGGACACTGCAGAGGAACGGCTATAAACAAGAGCGGCCAAGTGTCAGCCCATGAAGGGTGACGGCCATTATGCAGAACAGAAAAGGGCGTATGAAAAGGTGACGGCACTGACATAAATGACACTTCATTCCTCAGACAGCCTATAATAACTGTGTGCCTCAACCAAGCACTGAACTCCAGCACTAAAGAAATATGTCTAAAAACATTGCATTCCTACCCATTCTTAAATGTAATAATGTTTTAAGCTCTGCTTACACCTTTAGATTTTTCAGGCGATCAACAACGCGTGATGACATCACGCATGGCCAATCGGCCAAAAAATCAGGTCACAATCAGCCTGGCACCCTTTGTGCACCAGCACTTAGGGTATGTTCATCTGGTCCCCCTAGCTGTTCGGGCAGTGGACAGCATCAAGGGACCCCGGCCGTGAGCAGAGGCTGCCATGTCACTGCCAGGTCTGCTCACTGTAACAGCACGAATGAAGAGGGAGGACCTGCTAGAACCATACAATTGTATGAATTATGTATGAAATTATACAGAGCTGCATTCATTTGGGGCTAGGCTTCATCTTCAAAGAGTTGTGACAAACAATAGTACAGCAACAGACAACAACTAGTAACTTATTTCATTACTTTAACATACACACATTAGAAGATTTAGATATGTACATAATCTCTGTCCAAATAAGTCAATAATAACCAGAGTGGGATAAGTCAGTACAGTGGAACCTTAACTTACAAACTTAATTGGTTCCCAAAGGTTGGTTGTAAGTCAAAACTATTTTTTGCATAAGAAATAATGAAAATGACCATTATGTGTTCTGAACCTCTTAAGAACCCCTTACCTAGCCTTTTCATAATAATAAATGTTGTATAAGAAGCTATTTTACAAGAAACACCAATAATTCTCCTAGTGTTATCACTAAAAAGTTAAAAAGGAGCCTAGCTTACCAGAAACAAAAATTGGTAATGGCCATTCAAAGTGACATGTTTGTCTTTCAGGAAGAGAGGATGCAATGGAAGGTGGGTAATGTTCGAAAGGAGAGTCCCATTCTATAAGAACATCAGGAAACTGGCCTTAAAGCCTTTAGTAGATTGAGAGTGAGATGGTCCATTGTGATGTGCTGTACTATATTCTGTATTTGGACACTCCCCAACATCACTTCCCGCATGATCAGGCAAGTGTAATGTTCCCTCCCCTCTATTCTCCCACCTCACTTGTGCAAATGATGTGCAGGGTGGGCAGTTAGAAGGGAGAGTAACACCCCATCCCTCCTTAGGCTATGTTCCCACACACTGGAGTGGGCTTGTCCCAACTCAACCGATGCCGGCAATCAGAATCATTGCTCCCCGCGATTTTTTCTTCTGATCGCGTCCCTAGACATGAATGGACGCGATTTCTGTTCGCATGTTTAAAAAAAATCGCCCCCATTATAAAAAAAAATTGGGCCCATTCATTCAGATTTTTTTTTTTTTTTTTTTTTTTATAATGGGGGCGATTTGTTTACATATTTTTTTTTTTTACTGATGTTCTCCCCTTTCCAATCACTATGTATTCAGGGAGGCCACTATACTACATAGTTGTTGGTAGCCTTTTGTAGATTGAGAGTGAGATGGTCCATTGTGACGTACTGTACTATCTAGTGATATCAGGTCACATAAAAGCCACCACAAAAAAAACAGGTTGCAAGGTTGTTGCAAGTCAAATCTTCAGTTGTAAGTGAAGTCTAAAATTTTGGGTGTAAGTTGGTCTTAAGTCAGCTCAAGGTTCCACTGTATATGAGAACCGTTAGACCTATTCAAATTCCACTTGAATTCTGTTCATTTCAAATAAAATTTCCACAACAAATGCTATGGAATATATAGATATAAAGGAAGGCGACTGACAACAAACACAGCAAGTCCAGTAGATTTGAATAAAACACTACAGATATACAATGTCCTGGATGAATGAGAACCTTCACAGACACATGCTGGGGTGGCAAGTTTCTAATTGTAAGGCAGCCTTGATACACCATTGTATTGTGTCTGCAGCCGTTTACAGAAGAAAGGTAATAACAATGGGGTTGGGTTGAGCGTTCAGCGATATCTTTTGACCAGAACTCAACTTTAACCCCCCGATGTAAAATACTGTGACATTAAAACCCAACAAGGTTGGTTAAGACTGAACTCCTACGATGAGGGGCCTTTGGTTTGAGGTCTGCTTTTCATTATGGAAATGCATTCCATCCTACTCTGTTCTTCATCCTACCCCTAAGCTCATCATAAAATACCGCATATAACTGCGCGACGTGTGGATGCAATATTACGGTTCCATCTGTACTTACCTTAGATAATGCAGGTCTGAGATCTCTTTCATGCAGAGCCAACAGAACTCGCAGCCGCACACTGCGCACGTCATATGGTTACAGCTTCCATCGTTCATTTTTATGATATAAGCAGCACATCTAGGGCACGGTTTAATGTCATCCGCTGGTTGGGAGCAAACAAAGAGCAATAATCAAAGTATGTCTAAAACAATTTGATTCTTGACACATGACACTAATGGAGCTTATTAAACTAATAAGTCCAGCACTTAAAAAGCCAAGATTTCACACTGTGTTACTGTAATGAGTGCATATTCAACCATGTGTCCGTATTTTTTTTTTTAACATAAAATGCCTTGACTGTTAGTACGTACCAATTGCAAAAAAATTTTTTGCTTGTTCACCAGCTTTGTAGCAGTCAAGCATTCTTAACCCAGAAGGTATTGACATGCCCCAATCTATCACAACTCTCAAAAGTGAGTGGAGCTATGCAAATTATTCCTTTACACCCCAGCAACCAAATGCACATACAGAACCGCTGATGTACAGTGCAGATATAGCCTTTATTCCAAACTGCATACAGATGTTTCAGGATCATTGGCCATCATCAGTGCAGTGCATGGACACCATGGCTCTATGGAGTAGGGCTTGGGATGGATTGGGCCATGTATATACCTTCCGTTTTAAGGAGGCTTGACTGTGCTATGCACTTTTCAATTCCTTTAATCCCTTCTCACCATAACCCTTACGGTTGTTCCTCTATGTCAGTGATGGTGAACCTGTGGCACTTGGAGCCCTCTCTTTGGGTACCCGGGCTGTCAGCCCTCACAGAGGAAAGAACTGTAGCCTATTGGCTCTCAATGCTGTCAGTTCTCTTCCCCTATCTTCTGATTGCACGCAGCACCCCATACCAGCCCTCCTATTCTATCATATAAGAAAGTAGAGTGTGTGTTTACATGTGCATATGAATTGTGTGTAATTCAGGTTACATTGCCATGCCGAGATAAATAAGTGGGGTTTGGGTTTCCGCTTGGGCACTCTGTCTTTTAAAGGTTCGTCGTCATCGCTGCTCTATGTTCACCAGCTTTGGAAACATTGCGGAAAGGTTAGAGGTGTATAGCCCTCGGTGAGATTTTCATTTCATTCCTGTCCTGGAAGAACCAGGAAGACAAGGACAGCCAGCTGATGGGAAAAAGGTGCATGGGATGTGATCCCCACCAGTACTCAGATACCAGTACACACCAGTTGTCTTTACCCCTTCACTCATCACTCGTTCCTTTAAAATTACTAAATGATATACAAGTAGAAGATGAACTGTAAAGAAAGCTGGGATGGTTTGGCTAATAAAAGGATGTGACCAAACCGAAGTCCGGAGATAAATTTTTATCCAAGCCGTCGTTGGTCACATCCAACAGGACAGGTAATAGCATATCCAAACCACTTCTAGAATTCAAACTTTAGAAGTAGCTTTGACAAACTACAAGTGTTCATGTTAATGTGAATACAAATGGAAATAGCAGTTAACATACATGGTTTGCAAACTTGACTTGTGAGAGCACAACACAGCACCAGGGTCATTACACAGCCGTGTAGTTATGGGTGGGTCTAAACAACTAAGGGTACTGCAATGCCCTCTAAAGCAGGGTACAGATGGCTCGACATTCGAGCGATGTTCCATGCAGCAGTGTGATGACGTCATCACGCTGCTGTCGGATATCGGCAGAGCCGGGGACACAGCTCTCCTCTCTCTCCTGCTCAGCCGATGCTTTGCCTAGAGACACGCGGTTTCCATGCAAAGCAACAGACATCGGTTGTATTAACGGTCATGTCCAATATGGCTGTTTTTGAGAGTGATTGATTGGTCCTACTTGGGCGCATATGATATGGGCCAGATAAATGGCCATGAGCACGGCGCTAGAAGCGCCCATGTCTTCACGTCTGTACTCTGCTTAAACCTATTGTGCATTTAGTCCGATGAAAGGGCCACCTTAAGTCAGATATGGTAACTAAAATAATTTCAATGAGATATACGCATAAAAATGAGTAACATTCTTGCAATGTTTGCTTAGCATTACAGTTCACGATCACAAGGCTGAATTTAGAAGCAAGTTAATTGGAGAATGTATCTGTGGTGACTGAATTTTAATTTAGCATTTCTAAAGAAACTAATTGATGTTCACCCAACTGACAGTAACACATGAGTAATATGCAGGGTGCTTCAGATGAGACTCCGCAGCCTACCAGCGTCCTAGTACCATCAAATCACAGATCTCTTACAGAAGGAAGATTGTGCTGGCATTCCGGGCTCCCTGCCAGAATGATGTGCAAAGAGGAGATAACTTTACACTGCCTGTCACCCAGCTGATTATCAGAAACGTTTAGATTTACAGTAAAGGACTGACAAAGCAAGCCATTGTATAAATGATCCGGCATGGAGAGGATTCTAGAATCTTCCCATGCAGGACCTATGAGGAGATACCTGCAGCTCCGGACTCCTGGCTGTAGCTGATAGATGATGAACGGATTGTCCTCAGGCGCAAGCTTTGAGCTCGTTCTTGGCGTGCGGCATCGCATGTCTGGTTAGGGTGCCAGATCTGTTTGCAGTGGTAGCAGAACTCTGTTCCACAGCCGTCCCGGCCACACGTTAACTTAGGGCAGCTGGCACAGCCAAAAGCAATGACGGCGTACCTAGAAGGAAATAAAACAGAGGTCAGGAATGGATTACTTCTAAAGTAAAAGTGATGTAGACTTCAAACAACTATGCGAATGACACTAGGGCTGGAGTTGACAGATCCCCAGAACAGTTACTCATTACAAATTGGAATGCAATAAAACAGGGGTTTCAAACTCAAATATACATTGTGCCAAATGTACAAACCTGGACAAAAGTTGTGGGCCAACCTTGATTTATTTAAAAACGTAATTAGACTGTGGGCCATTTTTGGGCTAAACTATGACACCCCTGGACTACACACACTGTATAGACAGGGATGGGGGCATACATTAACTACTAAAACTGTCCCAAGACCAATCCTGGTACTGCTCCCTACCAGCTGCATTCACCATTCTTCTGTCCTCTAACTCTGACAGTAAAGAACTACAGATCCCAGAATACTCAGGGCAGCTGGCGCACAAACTATTATGTCACTGGAATGAACCGCTGAGCGGCCTGGACTATTAGTTCCCCCAGAATAAGAGGACAGAGGGGAGGCGAGTGCAGTCACACCTATTCAACAGAAGATAGATCCAGCCTTTTAGAATCATATATATGTATATACCTATGTATGTATATATGTATGTATATATATATATATATATATATATATGTGTTATTTTCCCATGAAGAATACAGCACTTTAGGGTGGGGTGGGGATCACTTAAAATCACACAGGGGGGACCAGAGGGGGGAATAAAATGGCACAGGAGACTCAGAGGGGGGGGGTTACCATTTTAGTAACCCCTTCTGATCCTCCTGTGTTATTTTTATAGCCTGCTCTGATCTGCCTGTCCAGAGTTACAGTACCGTATCTTTGCGGGTGCCTTATATTTCAGCGTGAGGCAAAAATGTAAGGGTGCTTTATTATCGGAGGGTGCCTTATTTTAGGGGAAACAGGGTATACACATACACAAAGCCTGTATTAGGTTATAAGCTTCGGATTCTCCAAAGGAACCCAGTCACTGTATATGATGAGGATTCCAATGAGTAGCAAGTCCCACCACAATTACAGAAAGAGATGTCACAAGAGAACAGCTTCTTCTCAGGCTCAAGAGAATGAATGACTCCTGCAGAAGGAAGTGCCTGGACTGCAGGATCTTAAGGAATCCATTTCATGAAGATTGGTGGCTACATTGATGGGAAGCGTGTCCGCTACCTGACAGTATTACTAAGCGTCAGGACTACTTTGTCATTCTCAGCTTTATCTGTTCAAATACTGTTTCAAGCAAGCTGAGAAGTCTGCCAGAAAAAGGGATGAACCGTTCATTAATCCTTTGTAAAGAGATCACTTACACTAATGTGTTTACACTACAGGCCAAAGCGGGAATGGTCCGATATATAGAGATTTCCCAGCAGGTGTGATCTCTACTGACAGGCGAGGTAGACGACCAGTTCATTATCTTCCCCCATCACCTTCTAATTCTCCCCCCAACATTTCACCGACAGTAAATAACACCGTCATCTCCCTATTCCACAAGCACGCTGCCTTGGTGTCACCTTTGACTCTGCGCTCTCCTTTATTCCCCACATACAGAACATCGCTAGATCCTGCCACTTCCAAGTAACGGCTGGCACACAAAGGGTGCCCGCCGATCAGCTGAGAGGCCGGCTGCTGACCCCTCATCTATTGAGGCAGAATCACCTAGTCTATGGGGACCTTTAGCAATTACACAGCTTCCCTCAATGTCCTGCCGAGTCACAGCTAGAGACCAGAAACCTACAAAGCACATGCGGTCAGTGATAATCTGACTCCATAGGGGATGTATCAGACTACTAACAAGGCACAACTGCTTCCAGTGGTCCTTCCCTCCGGCGTAACCCAGAAGATGATATTCTATACTCCCTCTGGAGACCATTTCAAAGAAAATGATTGGTAGGACACTGAGAAGGCATCATCTCCCAGCATACTGAATATAGATGACGCATTTCCTCTAAACCATCAATAGGGATTTAAAAATGATCAATGTTGTTCAGGCACGGACCATTGGAATTCAATGTAAGTGCAGCTACCACAATCCACAGATCTGAATATTAATTATATGTATACATTTCAAAAGTCCAGTCATGTGTAAGCCTGTTTCTTATATAAACCAGGATATTCGTGTTGGTCTTATCTGTATTTAGTTTCAGGGGTAATCACATTTATATTAGGTAAAATCATTTCCGTACTGCTGGTCTCATGTTTTCATTAGAAGTTAGAAAAAAATGTATGGATACTTAAGGCTGCCATACACGGGTCGGATTCCGGCCCGATTCCGGGCGCGTGCACGTGAATCGATCGTGCCGGAATCGTGTGCAGCCCACCTTGTCCGTCCAATCACGTCCGATCGTTCGGGGGCCCAGAATCGGATCCGTCAGAGAACCAACATGTTGGTCTTTTTGATCCGATTCTGCACAGATCAGGGGGAGTTGCCATTTGTGAGGTGGAATCGGAGGTGGAATCGGACACGGAATCGTCCCGGAATCGTGCCGGAATCCGTTGGACAAGGTGGTATGCAGCGATGGATACTCTTAATTGGCCGATTGATCACACCTGCGATTCCCGGCAGAATCGCCGGAATCGATCGGATGATGAATCGATTGGACATGGAATCCGACACGTGTATGGCTAGCTTTAAGTTCAAGTATCCTTCAGTAAGCACAGAAATGTGCAAAATAACTTACAAAAAAAAAAAAACAGGCTTCACATGGTTCCTCACTGCTCATCACTATATTTTATAAACGCCTCAAGGATCTAAATATATATTTTTTAATATTAAAAAAGGAGAACTAAAAATCTATCCAAAGAAACATTCATGTGATGTATTCTAAGGCCTACTCTCCACTGTGTTTAAATCCACACATTGACGTGTCAGTGTGACACGTAGGACCCCACAATGACATACATTTTTCCCATAGGAAGAAACGGGCGCCCACTTTATGGGTGTGCTACCGATAATACACAGAAATGGAGACACATGGGGCCGTATTTAAAAAAATGTGGACGAAGCCGGGGGCCAACCTTGACATCTGTTTAACAATGTAATGACACTGCGGGCTGTTTTTGTCCCATGATTTTGACACCCCTAGACACAGAGGGATGGAGGCACACATGGACTTAAAATAAACTGTACATATAGCGTGTGCATTCCATGTATACCCCCCATCCCTGTGTGCTTTGCTTTTCCCCAGACCAATCCTGGTGCCCCTCTCCCCAAGCACTGCAGCCCCCCTACCAGCTGCACTCGCCACACCTCTATTCTCAGAGAGTAGAGAACTATGGATCCCTGCATACTCTAGGTAACAGGTGCTCACTATTGACGTCAATTGACACGTTTCGCTGGGCAGCCAGGACTCGTGAATGCTCTACTCCCACAGTAGGAGGACAGAGGGGTGGTGAGTGCAGCTGGAAGCGGGGCTACCGGGAAAGGAGGTCTGACAAATTTGCAGCGGGCCAAGAATAATTGCTCAGCAGGTCATATTTGGCCCTGGGGGCAGAGTTTGACACCTAAGCCTTAAAAGAAGGAAAAAATTCCTCAGGGAAGAATTGGGCAGTCCAGCAGTCAATACAAAACTTCCAAAACATATGCACAGAGCTATGTGCTTTCTCAGCTGCTGAAAAGGTCTTTAGTCTGCAAATGAACTAATTTGGGAAACCATAATTGATGTATTTAACTTTTACTTTACACAAAACTATCATTTCGCCCTGTTTTGTCTCCGTCCACTGTGCCTTGCATAACTACTCTGTATTGTTTCTGTTTAAATACTAGCTGGAAAGAGAGCGTAATAGCTTTCCAGGATGGCGGTGAAACGCTTGCCAATATCTATCCTTTGTTGTTGATGGCATCATTACAGACATTTTATGGCAATATAAAACAAGGCAGAAAATCCGAACACACACAGTGATCTATAGAGGAATCCATTCCCGATGTCTGTAACATCCATTACCTCCCTTTATCATCGGAGCTACAACGTACGGTAACATCATATACCGGTTGTCTGGCCAATGTGGACAGTACCAATATTTTCTCCAAGTTTCTTTCCTATCTGCTCAGAAGATAAACTGTCAACTAGCCGAAAACATGTTCAACGGGCAAGTTTAAAAATGTGGTATTAAGGGTCAGGTTTGTCCGGTACCCCGGTTTTCCAGGAATGTGCGGCCACTTACATGAACATGAATGTCTAATTGTGTAGACATAGCCGCCTAAACCCCCCATACACCTTTAGATCACTCCATACACCTTCCATTAGATCTACCAACAACTATGTAGTGCCAGGTCCTCCCCGATATATACCTTCCAATCACTACGTATTCTATCACTGCTATGTGTGTTGGGTCCTCCCTGATAGAATACATAATGATTGGAAGGTATATATCACTGCTATGTA
>CM070036.1:17084097-17096710 GCA_036250615.1 Ptychadena robeensis | reverse complement strand
ATCCTGATGGCCACAATCCCTCCTCATCCCGATGGCCACAATCCCTCCCCATCCCGATGGCTACAATCCCTCCCCATCCCGATGGCTACAGTAATCTATAAAACTACCAAATCCCACCTACTCTTCTCATCTATACAGCATAGGGGCCATTTGCTCTATAGTTCTGATGGTTACAATCCCTCCCATTCCTGATGATATTTTACTATGTATATAAGACCATCTCACACAGGACACCCAATGCTTACTTACCAAGATATCGCTTCAGGCAAATGGGGAGGCGAGTAGTTCTGTAAATGCGAGTGTTAGTGAAATACGTCAGCGCTTCCTGAACACTGCTCACATGAATGATTGTCAGCGTGATAAGTTCCCTTCGGCTACTTTTACCGACCACGATTCAGATAAACCTGACCACGCTCGCTGAGCACTATGAATAAATGTTACTGAAAGAGAATCTGTCAAGCTTTTAAAACTTTTATCAGCTCCGTGATGAATAAATCAGCACACAGACTTTTATTTAAAGAGGAGCTTACAAAGTCTAAATGCAGGTCTGTATTCGTTACCCTAATATAAAATATATACAGGGAGGAAAGTGGGAAGAGGTAGGACATCAGCCTCCTGCTCGTACACGATCCAGTGAGTAATCTGGGGGTAGAGAGAGGACTAGCATGTATCATCACTACCCCTCCAATGTATAACAGGCAAATGGTTAGATTTACAATTAATAATAATACATTTGCCTTTGTCTTCTCTTAACTTTATTTTTTTCAATGAAAAAAATATAATAACAATAAAAAAATATATCATTGTATGATTTCTTATCCCAAATAGACATGTAGGCGAGTTGTACAAAATTCTTGTATGAATGGGCAAAATAAACAAGACCAGTGCCTATACACGCATAGATCTGGGCTAGAACGATGGGCGATTAGAGCGCAATCATGGCCATCTATCTGTCGCATATCATATGCGGCCATCCCTGTTTTCGAGCGGGATCAATAAAAACATGGTTATCGGACATGACCGTAAATCACGTTTGATGTCTATTGTTTTGCATGGGGACTACAGGCTCAGCATTGGCTGAGCTGGATGACGGGAGCTTCCTCGAACAGCTGGAATATCGAGCCGAGTATGTCCAGCCTTTACATTCCTGCACTTGTGTTTGGGGGAGACTACACACCCTAAAGCCCCCCATACACCTTATAATCTTGCCATACAATTTCTGTACAATCAACTTTTGTTCTACCAAAACCATGTAATATCAGAACATTTCTAAACATTCCAATCACTATGTATTTTATCAGGGAGGACCCGGCACTACATAGCAGTTATATATACCTTCCAATCACTATGCATTCTATCAGGGAGGACCCGGCACTACATAGCAGTGACATATACCTTCCAATCACTATGTATTCTATCAGGGAGGACCCGGCACTACATAGCAGTGATATATACCTTCCAATCACTATATATTCTATCAGGGAGGATGCTATACTACATAGTTGTTGGTAGATCTAATGGAAATTGTATGGAGTGATCTCAAGGTTTATGGGGGGCTTAATTGTGTGTTCATTCATGCTGGGTATACACTGGTAGATTCCCGTCAGATCAATGCCCAGCTGAGCGCAGAGCGATTACGTCATTGCACAGCGCTCAAGCTTCATCAATATCGAGGCGCAGCCCCAAATAAGCACCTTGAACGCACACGCCACTCTAAACTATAACAAGATCGAGCTGTGTATGCCTAGCTTCAATGGTAAATTATACTGGGGTGGGAGACCATCTATTTTTGTGGACAGAAGAGGTCAAGGACACGAAATCGGTCTATTAAAACTGAAATGCAATAAAATCCAAGACAATGACCTTTCACACAAATAAGCATCTGCTCTTACTGGAACACAAGGCTAGATTGGATCTGAATCCAGCAGTCACAACCTTGGCAAACAACCACCCCGAGTCACAGAGGATCACTGCAGCGTTCTCAGGAAAAGCAGCAAATCATTACAGTAAATCTGCTTCCTCTTGGCAGAGCGATGTCAATAATATCTCATAGTAAACCCGTGACAACCTTGGATGAAGAAAACATGATACTTTTGGTGAGATTCTGTCTTCCAGATGAAGTTGAGCATGTCCAGCGTTAAGGTGACCAACGAGTAGATGGGGACATAAAACTTTCTTCTACCATTAGTAATTACATTACTAAAAATGACAAAAACAGTAGAAAGAAAAGTTTTCAGCTGACTACATCTACTGTGTTTAAAGCTCCCCATACACCTTAAGATCGATCCATACAATCTCCATTAGATCTACCAACAACTGTGTAGTATAGTGGCCTCCCTGCTAGTATACATTGTGATTGGAAGGGTTAGAAAGCTCCTCATATTACATGGTTTTGGTAGAACAAAATTTGATTGTACAGAAATTGTATGGAAAGATTGTAAGGTGTATGGGGGCCTTTAGTTGGGGTCCCATACAAGCCTCCAAGAGTGTAAAAAAGCCCAGGTTTATAATTGTGGTTCACAACTCTAAAGGCCCCCCATACACCTTACAATCTTACCATACAATTTCTGTACAATCAACTTTTGTTCTACCAAAACCATGTAATATGAGGAGCTTTCTAATCCTTCCAATAACTATGTATTCTATCAGGGATGCCACTTTACTACACAGTTGTGGGTAGATCTAATGGAAATTGTATGGATCGATCTTAAGGTTTATGGGGGGCTTAAGCATTGTTGTATGGAACAACCATGGCCACAGGCTCAGATACACAGCCCCTTCTGCCTTTCCAATGAGAACCAATTGGGACCGTCTACAGCTGCTTGTAATTTCCTTTTTATAGGAAACGTGATGTAATAATGGAAAAAGTTACCGACAGAAAAACGTTGTGCCAAGAGAAGACCTCTTAGGCAATATAACCAATGAGTGTGATTTTGTTACTTCCTATTAGGCAGTTTGTTCCTAAAGCTGGCCATACATTGCTTGTATAAATCGAACCCTGGGCAATACTTTGAATTGGGACTATCCAAAGTAATGACGATCAAACAGGGATTTACCAACATGGCGGAACCCTGTCCAAACGAGTAAGATCGAACACTCAAGGGGAGCAGTGGCTGATTCCTGAACAATCGATTTTTGCGAACGACGTTCAAGAATCAAACACAAAATCAAGATGGCTATCTTAAAGGTGAATGGCACTAGAAGTGCCCATAATAGGGAAGAAAAAATGAGTTATTTAACAAGATATCTCTCAGTCTCATCTCTCTTCCTGGCACTGATGTTGAGCTGCCGAGGTGCAGAGATAGACAGGTAAATCTCTAATCTGGGCTCTCCGTCAAACTGAATGTAAAGTATTTTACCATAAAAAAAACCTCTTGCAATATTGCACCCCCGGAGGCCTGGCGAATAAATATGGAATCCTTTTTGACTCATGGGCCACAATGGATTCATATCTCTGGATAGTTGTATGATACTACTGATTAGAGATGCTCCGATAAGCATTTTTGAGGCCGATCACCAAGATCATGATCGGCCGATTGCCGATCACTGCCGATCGCCGGTGGAGAGTGGGGCAAAGACACCAGGCATGAGTGAGGGCAGCCCAACTGAGGACCCCGTCCCTCAATTTCCACCCACCCAGAGCTTCTGATGGGTCCCACTGCGTGGTCGTTGGAGCAGGGAAGGAGCGGAGGCCTCGCCCGGTGGTCCAGCAGAGGTAGCAGGCGATGGTGTAGCCGAGAGGTGTTCCAGGCTGGGCGCAACCGACCGCGATCCGGCGCGAGTAGGCCGAAGCCTAAATTTTCGGCCGCGTCCGGAAGTGCAGCGCGCCGCCGCCAAACTGTCACCGGAGTGTAGGGTGACTACCAGCCGGTTGATGGTGAGGTTTGGGGACGCAGGGAGTGAAGAAAGGCCGAGGAAACAGGCAGAAAACAGGGGTAAGTGGAGGAGCTCCAGAGCAGGCTTCCATGCAGCTTGGCGTCAGGCCACGCCCCCCCCCGTGATCTGCTTTTTTGATCAGCGCTTTTGGTGCCCGCCGATCATGCTATTTAAAGGCAATATCGGCAGATCATGATCGGCGGCCGATCAATCGGAGCATCACTACTACTGATGTAGGATCCATAAAATCTCTCTTCAGTCGTTGATTACATTCTAGTAATAAGAAATTGTATATTTAGTTATATTTGAGAGGTATGCAGTCTTTAAAAGCTCAAGGCTTCTACATTTTCATGAAGGCTTGGGGATGGTCTACTAGGCCTCTCTGCTGTTGAATGCTCTGGAATGCATCAAATGAGTATTCACATTCCATCTGTAGTATTCCATGTCTAGAAGAACCATCATCAGAAGCCTAATGATCCACACTGGAAGTAGGATACGAAAAAGCAAGATAAACCTAAACTAGACGGATTCATCAATGGCTGCCCTGCCTCACACGTTGTCCTCTACGGAGGCTCAACCTCCCCTCTCCATAGAACAGAATGAGGGCTGTGTAGTACGTTCTTTGGTCACATAATCAGAAACTATTAGGACCAAAATTTTAAGTGTCTAGGTCAGCTACACTCATTCCACTACATCGATGGAGGAGATCAGGAAAATGCTTAAGTCATCCACATGAAACGAAGTAGAAACTCTCAAAAAAAAACTTCGGAAACTAATTACATAACTTTTCCTGTGAAGTTGTAAGATCCTCCTTAAAATGTTTAATGTGCCAACACGGGGTGTACAGACATATGTGTAAATAGGTAGACAACCGAGGGACTTCCCAAACTATAGCAACCAGACGTTTTCGTTTACTCACCTCTTCTGACTGGCAACCTCTCCCCATTCCCTGTGATCTCATTTCATATGTGGTTAGCAGTAGACTTGTGCTTTGGAGGCCCCTGATTCTAAAACAAGCCAGACGCATTACAGGGTGGTCAGATGTGTGAAAGGCACTAACCAGCGAGAGCATATTTATATACACAGAGCAGCCAATCCGTTAAAACCACCTAATACTGCGGAGGTCCCCCATACACCACCAAATCAGATACAGCGGAGGTGAAGACTACGGAACATTCTTAGAGAATTCTGGGAGACTTTCAACTAAAGTTGACTGCAGGAAGTTTAGAGTTTAAAGTTGGCTATACACAGCTCGATTCCCTGGCGTTCATTGTGAGATCTATCGCAATGGGGTGACGCAAGAATGCGATCGGTTAGTGAATCGATGCACACCATTTTGGGTGCTCAATCCTTGGCCGCTCGTTTGGATGGATAATCCAAAATAATGGCAATCGAACAGGGATTTACCAACATGTCAGATCCCTGTTCGATCGCCATGTCATTTGAACGCTCAAGATGTGCAGCGTTTGCTTCCCGAACGATCAATCACCATGCACAGCGATCAATCGTTCAGTAATCAAATGCAAAATCGAGCCGTGGATGGGGACCTTAGGTCTGAAGTCATTAACGTAGCACATAGTATGGTCTATAGTAGCCATCATACCATAATTTCTATAATCTATTTATACCTTGTGATCCAGACAACATACCTTCCTGCCTAAAGCCCCCCATACACCTTACAATCTTTCCACGTATCATGGTCTTTATGGTAGGAGCTGCTGACAACATGGCTCTGCATTTATACTTATTTTTGGGCATCCGACAGGGGTATACATTACTTTTTTGTTTAATTTTCAGATGGTCAGTCGATATATGTTTTCACTCGCACCTTAAGGCAATACACTCCTGATGAAGCGGAAGATAGTCTGCGAAACGCGTTGAGTTCGCCTGTAAAGACTCTGTTTTGTTTTGAAAACGACATATTGGAATTAAAAGACTTTACTTTGTTAGTTGATGCCACGGAAAATCCCATGTTTGTGTTGGGGTGAAACCAATATTGTTCTGGAATGTTTTGTTTTTTCGGGATGTTGGCATACTAACTAATACGCATTTACTTTGAACTACTCTTTAGGTGGTTCCCCCTAACCTTCTCTATTCTATAATCTTTCCATACAATTACTGTACATTAAAATTTTATTCTTCCAAAACCATGTAATATTAGAACCTTTCTAATCCTTCCAATAACTATGTATTCTATCAGGGAGGACCTGGCACTACATAGCAGTGATATATACCTTCCAATCACTATGTATTCTATCAGGGAGGCCACTATACTACACAGTGGTTGGTAGATTTAAGAGAGATTGTATGGATCGATCTTAAGGTGGGCTACACTCCCCTCCACTATAACGATGGCAGAGAAAAGCAGCCCCCTTAGGACTGTAGCGTTGACAGGCTGTGAAGAGGGAAGAGTTTTATGGACTTTATATACATAAAGGTGGCTATACATGGGTCAATAACCATTCAATTGATGAACCCTCGAGAGCAGCATGATGATGTCACCATGCTGCGCTCTGGCTTCCTCAATTGAATGGAGAATTGATGTCTAGCACTTCTGCACACTCAGTCCCCATCCAAAGCAATGGCAATCAAACAGGGATTTACCAACATGTTGGTTTCCTATTTGATCAAGCTTTCTTCTACTGGGAAATTTAGGGTGGGCATACACGGGTTGATACCCATGCAATCGATGAACTCTCGAGTGCACCACACTGCATTCAAGCGTTCATCTATTGATTGATCCCGCTCAAAGAAAGGGTGGCCGCAATCAAATTGATAACAATCGACCATGTGAACGGTGATCGATTGTGCTCGAATTGATTAAAATTCCTCTAAACCCTCTTTAAGCAATCTAAAGTGTGGTAAAGTCTAGATTGTGCGATGTCTGGTGCAGCAGTTCCTCCGAACCCTGAATGTTGCGCGGATCCCACTTGTTTTTCCAGCTCATCCCACAGACACATGACCGGATCTGGATCAGGGAAACTTGGCCAAGCCAACACCTGGAATACGTTCTCATGTTTCTCAAACAATCCAAAAAAGTTTTCCTCCCTTAGGTCATGATGTTGTAATCTCTTTTCAAGATAAATAATGAGCATGTACTCTCCATGTGATCTATATATAATATGTTACTCAACAGAGCCGGTTATGTTCTCTGAAAGCTCTTCTCATATTTAGAGAGAGATTTGGGGTCTCTTTTGTGCTGATTGTGGTTTTCCTGGCTGGAGGATCTGACATGAGGAAGCAAAGTCCTGCCTCTACCACCATGGTGAAGCTTGAGGCCAACAAGGTATGGTCAGAAACTGCAGGATTGTAAAGGGTTAACAAACGTCTCATACCATCTGGTTGGCCTCCCGGTTGCTACCAGCATTCACCTGGATGCCATGTGTCAAATTGGATTATGAGAATTAAATAATTTGTGTATTTCAATAAGCAAACAAATTACAAGGACATTAAATGGCAACCATTACCACAGCCACCTGCTAATACAAATCGGTACGTGTCATAATTCTCATTCCCCATCCAGAATGACCTGCATGAGGACTCACAAGATGGGTTATACAGACGAGAGTTTTCTTGTAATTTGTCGTAATTACCCATCAATTAAGTGCAATTACATAGAAGGCCCACGAATGGAGATTCCTCTAGCTGGGTGAAATGATTGTTTATTAAAGGAAATGCAGTGTTTCACCATATATATAATACATGAGCTATTATATATTTCACATACGCCCCTCCTTCAAGCTGATTGTTTACTGCTGTCCTGTAAACACAAACAACTAAATGACTCAGAGGACGTATATAATCCCCTCCACAAATCCTAGAAAACATGTCTACTAGATTTTAAATCTGAGGAAGCAAAGTCCAAACCCTAGTACTGGGTGTGCTTAACGGTCTGGCACACATTGTGTATCCTCCAGCATGGCAGCACCCTGTATTCAAGCCTGTATAAGGGATCTATGTCAAGCAGAGATCTTGCGTCTTTGATAAAGACTTTCAACTAAACACCAAACTTCATACAAATCAATGGTCAGCATCGTACATTACTCTACTAAGATTTCCGTCCAAAACCATGTAATATGAGGGACTTTCTAAACCATCAAGTCTACCTGTGTTCAATCGCAGAGGACCCGGCACTACATAGTTGTTGGTAGATCTAAAGGATATCTGACAGAGAGATCTAAAGGTGTATGGCCAGCTTAAGCCGTACTTACATTGTTCAAAATGTCTTCTCATATCTGTTGGTTGTACCTCAAAGAAACATCTGCAGGGAAATGTAAAGTGGGCATACACTAGTTGATTCAATCCATAAACACGTTATAACGCTGCGCTTGAGGGTTTATCTTTTGAACAGGGAGTCGATGCGCACCACTTTGCGCAATGGATTCCTGTTCCATACTTTGGATGGGGACTTTTAAGCAGGGTACAGACATGCAGATATGGGCCAGATCGATGGCCGCTTTGAGCACCATGCGTGCTCATGGCCATCTGGCCTATATCATAGGTGGCCATCGCTGTTTGAGCGGGACCAATCAATCCCGCTCGAAAACAGCCATATCGGACATGGCCGTTAAATAAGGCAGATGTCCATTGCTCTGCATGGAAACCACGGGTCTCCATGCAAAGCATTGGCTGAGCTGGGGAGAGAGCAGAGTTGTCTCCCCAGCTCCTCCGATATCTGACAGCATCACACTGCTGCAGGGAACATTGGACGGCTCAAATATCAAGCCGTCTGTACCCTGCTTTAGTTCCCATTCAAAGCAATGGCAATCGAACAGGGATTTACCAACATGTTGGTTCCCTGTTCTACCGAGCTTTCTTGGAGTGGGTTTGATCCATCCTGCTCAAAGAAATGGTGGCTGCAATCAATTCCCTGAAATATAGGCCAATGCGAATGTGCATAGCGGAAATAGTTTGCAATTGTCCTGAGCCCTGTGAACGGTAATCATGTCATCTGAAGTTCTCATCTTGGACCACAGAACACATCTACAGTATTTTTTGAAGAACAGGGCAGAGGGTGGGTAATGTGGCACATTACCATAAATGAAAACAAAGGCCAGTGTGAAAGGTACACAGGTATACCTTGCATTGCGCTTCCTTCCGCAGCGAGGCTAGCATAAAATGGCCATCAAAATGCCTTGATGTCCCTGAACGTCAAAATGACAACATAAATAGAGTCAGAATGAAGTTGCAGAACGGTTATGGTAAAGCAACTGCAAGTACTGAAGACAACAGAAACACAAGCAGTGTTCAGTAAGTTCAGAAAGTATAACTATTTCTATCATTGCACTAAGTAGGTAAATTTCTATTAGAAAAGGTTGTCTCCTCCGTTACATAACACACTAGTAGTATGCGACTGATTGACAGCTGAAAAGCAGAAGGCTTCATGTCACACGAAGGACAGCAAACGTGCAACTTGCTCTAAGCAGGGTGAGCTCCAGGTCAGTGCAACCAGATTGAATGGATTTCCACAAGCAGGAAAGTAATCACACCTAAAAGTGTCACATGTCTGTCCAGCACGTGGACACGTTGCTTCATGCGTATTAAGCATTTGCTGGAGGAATATCCAAAGAAATCCCTATGATGAAGCAAAGACAAACCAAGTATGGAAGTAGTAATCATTTATATCTGAGTCAGCCTACCGTGGTAAGCAGTGTGGGAATATAGTATATCGTTACAATGCAGCCTACTGATATTTAAACCATTAAGGGAACCAAAAATATAACAATAAACTAGGTGATGACTTGACTATAGTATTGATAAAGCAAAGTAAAGCTGGGCATAGACTTTCCAATTCCTGCATGATCCGATCCGTGCGCGCTCCCGCATCCCTTAAGGATCGGGTCGTGCAGGAATTGGAGGCAGCAACTAACGAGCATTGGGCTAAAATCAGCGGATCACACAGTTATCCGACAGGACGGTAAATTTTACCCCGATCCCATTAGTTCAGCTGGGGACAGCTGCCCCCAGCCGAAGTAATGAGCTGCACATAAAGAGTGCCGTCAGATTCTCGGCACTAGCGGGCGGGCGTGATGACGTCATCACGCCGCTCCTAGTGCAGAGTATCGCATAAAAAATAGACAGTAAATCGTACCCAGCTTAACTACTACGTCAGTAAAGTAACTTCTACAATAGTAATGGCCCTTTCACACTAGACGTGCTGCACATACGTCAGTTGCAGGTAAATAAACCCTGCGTTAGCAAATCTCTCTGTGTATGGAAGAGGTTTTAGCAGCGGTAGAAAAATGCATGCTGCAGTATATTTTTGTTAACGTGCTGTGTACCCACTAGCCAACTAACGCTGAAGCGGTAATATCACCGTGGCCACTAACAGAGTCCGTTACCGGGCAAACAACACATTTTGCTGTGTGTGTTGCGCTTTTGGCTTCCATAGAAGTCTATGCGCTACACCAGCAAAATTGCGGGTTCTTACACTTTTGGTAACACGAGGCATTGCCTGTAACCAAAAACACAAGCACAGGTCTATGAGGTCTCCATAGGAAACCTGTGTACCTTGTGCTTACCCTAGCTGCGCTGCGGTACTGCGCAGCTAGTATGAACGAGTCCCTAGTGCGTTTAGGAATAATGCAACGCATCACCTTGTTAAAGGGCACTTATGCTTTATATATTGGGATGATTCTGGGCTGCTGTCAGACGTAGCCCTGAAAACACGGGAGGCGTTTAAGTATTGCTCCCATGAAATCCCTATCGGGCGTTTTAACAGGTGGTTATCAAAAGCCCTGAGTGTCTGTACATGACTACATTTTTTACATGGAGGTTTAATAACATCTTCGATCCAGCACCTAAGCCTTTAGACAAAAATACATCTCGTTGTATTTTTGATATAAATACAATTAAATGTCTGTTTTCTAACAAACATGAGACACATTATGGAAAGAAAAGAAGTAGAAAGGGGACGATTGGCCTTTAAGCACCAAATGACATTGTCTGAATTCAATGGATTTTCTAAAACAACCCCGATAAAAGCGCGACGTAATTCCTGCGGCCTCCTGACTGGGATTATCTTCACAGCTTTGCTAGCATACACAGCTCTGTATCACTGCATGACTATTCTAAACATTTATAGGACACCTGCCTCCTCTCTCCGGGACTGCTTATGTTAAAGGGTATTAGAGCAATCACATGACTTAGCGACGTGGCGAGTCAACACATGACCTTTGTGCGGTCTCGTGGAGCTGAAAACAAAACATGATAACCACGACTTGTAGGTCGGCTTGTCGCACTTCAGTCGCAAAGAAAAATAAAAACAAAAATGTATTCTTTCTACTCCAGCACACCCTGAGGTCTAATTATAAAAACCCAGGTAGGATATTGACTTGCGGGCTTTCTTTGTTCCAACGATAGACCTTGGGTAGGCTTCCTTCATTCCAACGTTAAGGTGGCTTTACAGGTGTAAGATATTTTCTTCAATCACCTGCCGATTAGATTTTTTGTTCGATGTTGTTGTCAAAAATTCTTCTTCCACTTATCGAATGTAACATTAGATTTTTTGTCCGTCCATCCCGCTAAAGAATAAAAATACATTGGGAATTACAACGACGCTGGACAGCGCAGGAAAAATAAAGCAGAGGACACATGGCCTTAGAAGTCACCGAAACTTCGACAGTTCTCTAAACTCTTGTGCTGCTTTCCAGCTTTTGCGTCGTGAGCAGTATTGAGGTAACATGGCAGCTGAGCGCTCACCTCCTGAGCTAAAATGTTAGATATTTGGGAGATATTACGAACAAAATATAACCCTGAACAACCGTAATGATGAATGTTCAGACTTTGCGCTACATGAAGCTGTGCAATGTAAGTGGCCAAGCACTAAATCCCAGCAACACGGCGGATCACAACATCTCCAGCGGAAGCATCTCTGTGACAACCGCTATTTTTTGAAATATAAATAAACCCCGGTTACCATGACAACACATAATGATGGAGCTGCAGGAATGAAGGCATACACACCTAAGTAAATAGTTTGTCTCCAGCAAACCGCTGCACTAACATAAAGCCACTTGTGCCTGTCTGGCCTGCTCCCCGTCTGGGTAATGAGGAGCTGATGACCATGTGGAAGAACACCGCCGAACCCAAACATTGGCCAAGGGTGAGTACAGGTGACCACAGAACACATCCAAAAACTATAAATGGATAAAAGTGGTTTATTCTGACTATGGCTGACAAATGTACACTAGGGAAACAAATGCTTAGGCAGGATAAGTACAGACCGCTACTGAAAAGGCTACGTGACAATGAAACGGGAAGCTTTGGGTTCCAGGAGGGCCACACTTTTCAAGGATCCTGAAAATCCCCGGTGGGGGGTATTATACTTTCTTTATAAAGCACTAACATATTACGCAGCGCTGTACATTAGATAAGGGTTTAAAGCAGGGCTGTGGAGTCGGTCGATAAATTCCCCGACTCCTCAGTTTCAGATTCTTCCGACTCCGACTCCTCTGTATGTAATATGCTAATGTATTGTATCCATCCATTGAAGGAAAGAAGGCGATATACATTAACCACAGAACTACTGGCCAGGAAACCAGCACTATACTGTAATGGCCAATTAAAGCAGAGAAAGGGAGTTAGGCAGAAGATGCTGCTGCTTTTTCCTTAAGCTAGGCACCACGCTGTGATTGATCGGGGATCAATTGAACGGAAATCAATGTGCACCATATGAGCACATCAATTCCTGTTCAATGGGGACCCGTTATCCCCAGCTTGCAGTGGGTGATTTACA
>CM070036.1:17051592-17083997 GCA_036250615.1 Ptychadena robeensis | reverse complement strand
ACAAACATTTACTTCATTATCAGCGAGAGTTAAGGCTGCCATACACACACCGAGCGGCCGAGCCCACATGGGGTGACAAATCGCTGATGAGCCCACATGGGGTGACAGTCTCAATGAAGACTGCCATCGCCATTGAAGCTAACAGTCAGCACACAAAGAGCAGAGTGATGACGTCATCACTCTGCACTCTAGAGCTCATCTGAGCTGGTCTGTCGGCCCCTACTGGTCTGTCGGTACGTGTGTGGGGGGGGGTCACAGTGGGCGCTGTAATGTTACGCGCTGCATGCATTTATTCTTATAGCAGAGAAGTCATTATGTTCATTATGACTGTTTGTTAATTGCGACATTTGAAGTATTTTTTTTTTTATTTAAGTCGGTCCATTTTTTGCCGACTCCAGGGACCCAAAAATGTCTCCGACTCCACATCCCTGGTTTTAAGGCAACACAAACGAACATACAGGCACCAAATTTTAAAGCAGGGAACACATGCATAGATATGGGACAGATGGATGGCCGATTTGAGCACCCTGTACGCCCACATCCATCTATATCTGGCCCATATCTAACGCAGCCATCCAAGTTTTCGAGCAGTAGCAATCAATCCCACGCGAAAACAGGGATATCGCACACAACCACGACACAGCAGTGCTGCACCTTCAACCCCTTGTTGTCAATGATGTCATCACGCTGCTGCCGGGAACCTCAAAGGGCTCATATATAGAGCCGTGTGTTCCCAACTTAACACAGGAGTGGAATTCGACCCTGCCCAATCAAGCTTACAATCTTAAGCAGGGAACACACGAATAGATATGGGCCAGATCGATGGCCGATTCGAGCACCGTGCATGCTGATACCCATCTATCTGGCCCATTGCATATGCGGCCATCCCTGCTTTAGAGCGGGATCAATCAATAACAAATAACAAAAACAGGGATATCGGACATGACCGTAAATCATGGTCAATGTCCATTGCCTCCAGCTCCTTTGATGTCGGCCAGCAGCACGATGACGTCATTGTGCTGCTGCCAGAAATCTCAAATGGCTCTTATATCGAGCCGTGTGTTCCCTGCTGAAGAGGTTGGGGAACAGTATATACAGTAGGTGGAGAATATGAAACTGGCATAGAAGTGATGTAAGGAATGACAAGATGCGTAGGACAGACTGAAGAGGGGGTTTCAGGGCTTGTCTGAAGGTGATGAAAGTGGAAGCAAGCTACAATGGAGAGAGTTCCAGAAATTAGGGGCAGCACTAGAGAAGTCTTGAAGTGGTTATAAGTGGGGATGCGATTAGAAGTCAATGAAAGAGTGTGGAGGCTGGTTAGAACTATATTTATGTACATGTAAATGGGACAGTAAATGGAGGAGTGAAGTTATTTAAAGGCAAGGCACAAAACAAATTAGATTCTCTGGCTTGCAGTTGCAGGGGTAGTGCAGCAGGGACATTTTTTTTTTTTTTTTTGAACGTTAAATAAACAAAGATCCCTGTCGCCCCACAGCTCGGCCGGCCAGAGAACAGACATGTCTGATATTCTCCGGCCGATGCTGTTAACTTCAATGAAGACCGGCATCACACAAAGGGTGCCGGCCGATGCCGTCAGCTCTGGAAAGCACCTTGATGACGTCATCACACTGCATTTCAAAGCTGATTTCTCCCTCTGTCGGCCCCCACTCGGTACGTGTGTGGGGGCCTAAAGGTTGACTAGAATCCTTTATTTGTGTAGGACTCTAAAAGGAACTGTGGCTTCTTTGGTTGTTACAAGAAATTCCCAGCATTCAAATTATTTTTGTTTTAGGAAAAAGTTCAAAAGTTATGTTGAAAAAGAACTTGGAACCTTTAAAAAAAAAATCGGCTAAAATTAATACCAGAGAGCAAACGCTGGAAGATTCTTGCAATCCCATTTATATACTGCTAAGCATCTGAGAGAAATACAACGGCTGCCATTGCTGACCTCCTTCTGGAAATGTTTGGTGCCAGACTGTATCATTTCCAAGACAATGACGCAGGACAAGTGAGAAGGAACGCTTCATCCGAATACTTCCTCTAGATTTTAAAGGGGAAGCAACACAAGGAATGATGAAACATGGCAGCCTCCACACTTCTTTATTATGGAGTCTCTACAACCCTATACCTTCTAGTCATCCCAACACATCAATAAGAAGATCTCACCGGCCTCTAATGGACAACCTCTGGAAATGTAGAAGGTCCTTGAAGAGGTGCAGCTTCAAATCCAAGTAGAAGTCAGTTGTAGACACCATCTGGTACTCACTGTTTATAATATTTAAGATGTTTATAAAGTTGAGCCAACTTTAAACCCAACTTGAAACTTAAAGTGAAAAGTGCTGAGTTGTAGCATACCGCTGAATTATGGCCTCAGTGCTTGGCAAACTGTTCTGATGCCCATGCCAAGCATTCTGCAAACATCAGATCTAAAAGGGTTCAACCAAAAGCTTGTTTGTGTTTTGCTGTTGGGAGATTAGGAGTTGCCATATTCAGATTGCAGATTGCTTTCCATGGCCTCTCTACCAGCGAGAAAGTGGTCAATGTCCACAAATACACCACTGTTGGATATTCCTCCGTACCCAACAGAGATGATTCACTATAACCTTCGTAAAATAATCTTTAACTGCTGCTCATACACATCTCTACACTGGCTTCCAATTGTCCAGAGAACCAAATTCAGTTCAGTGCCTTGCTTTTAGATCACTCCACTGTATTTCTATGATATTGAGTGTTTCTGTGTCTCCCGGCAGCTTGATTGCACGACTTACATCGCCAACCTGGTACATAAATATATCCCTCCGCTCTTGTACTCCTCCAGTGACCAACTAATGACATCCCCACCCACATCATCATATCGGCTTCAGGACTTCTCTAGGGCAGCTCCTACTCTCTGGAACAAAAAAAACTCTATTTAGTCTGGCCTACTCTCATTCTTGACATCAGCTTGTCAGTTCAAACCCCTCCTCCCACCAACACCTATTGTATACTCTGTTCCCAAACCTCTCAAGATGGCCATACACAGCTCGATTCCCCTGTGAACATTATGCGATCCATTGGAGAAATCAAATCGATCTTTGGGCGATACTTTGGATGGGGGATCGAGGGTCCGCCTCAGAAGTAATGGCGATCGAGAGGGAAATAGTATTCCCTGTTTGTTGGCTTTTCTCATGGGTCCGGATCATTTACATAAGGTGGGCAGTGAACAATCAATCGCCACGTACGCGCACAATGATTGATTGTTCTGGAATAAAATGAAAAAATCAAGTCGTGTATGACTCTAGATTGTAAGCCCGATCGGGCAGGGTCCTCAACTCTCCTGTGTCACCTGTACTAGTGACTTATTTTGCGATGTATCTCAACTCTAATGTACGAAGCTTCATATAATACAATACAACCGCACAATGAAAAGAATATATTTCTAGTCTGTTTCCACCACACAAGGAGGCCCACTAACTGCAAGATCTTCACTCAAAAAGGATTTATTTAAATTGATTAACCTACATAGGTAAATACATTTCAAGTCAACTATATTACTAACAAAGAGATAGGAATGAACTTGTTACATAATTAGATAATTATGAAATGGAAATCTCAAAATTAACAATACACTATTGGTAAATAAGCCACATTGTATCCTGAAACTCTTCAAATGACAGCTTGCCATTATTTATAGAAAATCCTCCGCGAGATGTCCGAGGATGATGGGATTTGTAGTTGAACAATGGCCGACGGGGGTGCGTGCCGCAGGGTTTATTTTCCTAATGACTACACATAAGAAAGCCGTTTTGAAATATGTTACCATAAACAATGCTAATCGGACGCGAGAATGGGCTTTTATTATTTCTGGCTAATGAGATTTTACTGCACACAGCCAGAGCACATTACTGAATGTGCAAAACCCTTAGCAAACAGAGAAGCAAAAGAGTTCTGTTTTTTTTCTTCTAATCCGTGTAATTACTGGGAGTGAGATTCACTGGGCAATCAGGCTGCCGGGAGAGACAAACACTCCATATCATAGAAATACAGCAGAGGAGAAACTGGGGTGACAGCTCCGCACCTCAGTATATGTCGGATTCTTCATTGGTGAGAATAAGCTAACTCGGGCAAAGTTACAGTTTAAATGGATAAAATGTAGAGATGCACTGATTGCAAATTTCTTGGCCGACTTCGGTTTTACAGGAAATGTGACCTGACGATTCAGATTTTTTTTTTTTTTAAAGAACTAATGTAATGAATGCATATGATATTCATTAAAATTTTCGAATCCGTCTTATTTAAATCTGCAGCTGCACTGTAACAACAATGCTGTAGAACTAAAATTGCCATATAACACTATCTTTGACCATTCATATTATGAAAACCTTGAATAGTACAATCATAAAACTTACTGGGTCAGTAATGGTCCTCCTACTACTACGGACACCCCGAGTTTCACTCCTCTAAGCATTATTTAATAACTAGAAGTTTAGCTGAAGTTTTACATGTAAGTGCTGTAGCTAGGGGGTGGAATTTGGGGTGTAAGTAGAAGTAGTACTATATCGCACATATACTAAATAGACTCCATATATAGTACAGAAGACAGGTGAAGGGGAGCACGGTCATATAAACCCACCTCTGCCTTTAGCGCCCAGTATAGATGTATAGACTCCATACATAGTGCAGAGAAGACGGTGAAGGGGACCACTGTCCTATAAGCACAGATCTGCCATAAACTTCCAGTATAGATATATAGACTTCATATATGGTACGGACAGGCAGGTAGGAGCTGGTGAGCACTGTCATATAAGCACACCTCTGCCTTTAGTGCCCAGTATAGATATATAGACTTCATATATTGTACGGACAGGCAGGTGCTGGTGAGCACTGTCATATAAGCCCCCCTCTGCCTATAGTGCCCAGTATAGTATATATAGTATATATAGACTCCATATATAGTGCAGAGAAGAAAATGAAGGGAAGCACTGTCCTATAAGCACAGATCTGCCATAAACTCCTATTATAGATATAAGCAGCCGATCTGCTGCTCACCGATCTAGCCGATTATACAAAAAACCTGCCAATTTCGATCACTAGTCGATTTATTGGTGCACCTCTAATAAAATATATTAAAGTTGTGGTAGGGTAGAATGGTAGGGGTGTTTGTGCTACCCGGCCTCTCCCACCACTCCCATTCCCAGCTTCATGGATGACACCGGGGATGTGAGGGCAAACAGCGACATTGCCTGATTATAATGCAGGTCAATGGGTCCCCTCTCCCCAAATTCATGAATGATAAATTTAGGACTGGCAGACACGCTGTGGGCTTTCGCCCGACAGGTAAGATGTTCCAATGTTAGATTTCCAATGTGAGTTTTCTTTGTATACACATTTCACACCAAAGTAACTCAGGGCAATCATCTGGGAGGTTAAAAAAAAAACTAAATGGAAAACCATTCCCAGAAAACAAGATTGAGTTTATCCTATACAAAGCAGAGATGGGAGGTCAGACCTGGGACACTCGGAGTGGAAATAATGATGATGCCTCTGTGTCTTGTTTCAGAACGCCGAGCCAGCCAACCCCCCGGAGTGAGGACACCCTTCTGTACACAGCAACATAGGATTGTTTTCCAATGTACATTCACAGACCACTAATCCATTCACAGAAGATGCAACTGGACACTCGGCTGGACTAATCAGCGGACAGGAGTGAAACCCTAGCCGATAGCCAGTCACCTACCGAAGCGCAGATTGAATGACAGCAGTGCAACCAAAATGGTGTAAACCATCAGACCTCACCGACAGATCAGAACATTAAAGCCCCCTATACAAGTTACAATCGTTCCATACAATTTCTGTACAATCAACTTTTCTTCTACCAAAACCATGAAATATGAGGACCTTTCTAAACCTACCATTCACTATGTATTCTATCAGGGAGCACCCGGCACTACATAGCAGTGATATATACCTTCCAATCACTATGTATTCTATCAGGGAGGACCTGGCACTACATAGCAGTGATATATACCCTCCAATCACTATGTATTCTATCAGGGAGGACCCGGCACTACATAGCAGTGATATATACCTTCCAATCACTATGTATTCTATCAGGGAGGACTCGGCACTACATAGCAGTGTTATATACCTTCCAATCACTATGTATTCTATAAGGGAGGACCCGGCACTATATAGCAGTGATATATACCTTCCAAACACGATGTATTCTATAAGGTAGGACCCGGCACTACATAGTTGTTGGTAGATCGAATGGTAATTGTATGGAGGCCTTAAAAGGTAAACACATGCCAGCAATTCTATTACTGTGCTTAAGAAAGAAGTAAAAGTTTTTTTCCACAGGAAATAGACACAACAAAAATTAAACCAAGTGTGAGTAAGCATTGAAACTTTCCTGAAGTTTCCATCCAACATATAACAGCGGATAGGATACTAAGAAAGAACTGATCTGCAAATGTATAGTAGTTCAGTGGCCATTCTAGTCAAACAGCCAGGAGTTTGAAAACATGGCGGCCGAGTGGTCTATTAATGAGCTTCTTACTGATTAATGTTGATAGGATGCCTGATGGAACAAATGAGGAGTTAAACCTATACTAGAACAAAAACAAATACTATTAAAAATTGCAACTATGCAGAATGAAGGGAAGTATTTCAGTCTTAACCACAATCACAACTTTGCTGGGTAGTGCTGACCTAATGAAAATAAAACACAGTTCATGAAGGTAGTCCGATTATGGTACAATTCGACGATAATTTTCCAACTGGTCCGATCACTGTAGAATCGATGCAAATTTCTTCATCGAACTAAAATCGACGATTGTACCATGTGTCCGCGCTATGATTTTGGTAAAATCAATGTAAATTGTACGCTTAAATCGAGCCGTGTGTTCCTAGCTTAAGTCTTCCTAAAGGGTTTGTAAACCATCATCTAACATTTCTAATGGTCTCTCTCCGATCATAAAGCTTTTTTAAAATAGAGAAAACAAAAAGGACCTTGATTTTGCCAGAAAGCCAGTTGTCAATATATGCTCCAATCTTGGACTAAAGAACATTTAACTCTCCTGTTATACAAACACAGTGCCAATTTCCATAGGGTTGACAACAGATTATACAAATTCTATGAGTTACCACACAACAGGAATTGGGAGCCAAGTACACTTCTGACAGATCACCTTGTTATGTACCTGTAAGGATCCCCATACACCTTTAGATTTCTCTGTCAGATTTCCTTTAGATCTCCTTTTGTTTTACCAAAACCATGTAATATGAGGGACTTTCTAAACAATCAAGTCTACCTGTGTTCAATGGCAGAGGACCCGGCACTACATAGTTGTTGGTAGATCTAAAGAATATCTTACAGAGAGATCTAAAGGTGTATGGCCAGCTTAAGTGATCAAGACTTACTACCACCCACATGGCTTTGACCAAGCCAGTAGGAACAAGAAAAAGATGAGAAAAGCCGGAGCTGCCAAGTTCAAGGATCAGCAGCAGCAGGTCAGAGGAACACACAAGAAGCTGGGTAGGTAGTAATACAGGTTCATCAGCATTCAGCTTCATTAAAGTAGGTGCAGCACCTCAGTCCAAATCCCAAATTAGCTACTGAGTCATCACCAGAATGATGCTGCAGACTGGACATCACGTGCCGACAGCAATGTGACCAGGTGCACCTCGGAAATCACACCAGAGAAGAGTACGAGTAAGGAAAACTTTGCTGGGACCCCTGAATATTCAAGTTTATTGGCTGCAGAGCAAATGCAAAAGCTTTTTAATTGTTACCCCAAAAAAACTCACTCTCTCTGACTCTATCGGGGTTAGTAACCCCAAGTGTTAAATTAGTCCGACAACCTTTACAGTTAAAAAAATGTGTTTCTCTTGTGTATGGATTTTGCAGCCAATAGTCACTCAGCAAGTGTCCTGCTATGCAATGCAGGATCTCCAAAACTTTGACAATGTTGGGGAATCCACTCAGTTTACATAAATCTGACTGATAAAGTCCCAAGCATCTTACATCAGTATTCTATAAATGCCAACCTACCGATCATGGTATATCGTTGCAGGCTGAGCAGAGGGTGGACCCTATTCTAGTCCTTTAATATAATCCAGATCAGGCAAGCCGCAACAACTATTTAGGGGATTTCATGCCAGAGTTACAGTGGGCATTTCTCTCATAAAAAACCCTAGGCAGCTCACATTAATATTCATAAACATATGGAAATTAAAATACATTCACAGCCATTTATTTCATTTGGACAATCATCATCATCATCATAAGGGAGATTTCATCACACATCCTGTCATTTGTACTATTAGATTGGAGTCCTCAACTGCTGCTGTGTCCTAGTCTGTACCCGTGTGTTATCTTGTGATGCATCTGAACTCTGATTTAATGTACAGCACTTCATAATTTGTTGGCGCTATATAAATAAAAGTTATTAACAATAATATTAACTCAATAGCAAGTTGCTTTTTTTGCACATCTGTCTCAAAGGAAGTTTTGTCACACATCCTGTCATGTGAACTCAACAGGAAGGAAGAAATGATCTATAAAGTGTAAAGCCCCCCATACAAGTCTAAATTTTCTGTTCAATCAACTTAAAAAGATACATTTTTGAGTCAGGGAAATCTGTGATTGTTTGTATGTTTGCCAACTGTAGTAACAGATATTTGATCAACTTTTTTGGGATCGACTGAAAGTGTAATGCATTTCAATACAACCAATTAAAATTTTCCAGCATGTCCAATCATTTATCAATAAACTGTTTTCCCAATTTTTATTGTTTTAGGTTGATCTAACCATGTGGGATGCCATAGATTTTCAATCAATCAACAAAAACATTTATTGAATTAAGTTGATACACAGGTCTATACCCTTCCAGTTGACGAACCCTCTGGGCTTAAACGTTCGTCTATTAAAAAGTGAATCGTTGCGCACTACTTTAGGCAATCGATTCTGGTTCAATACTTTGGATAAGGACGATGGTTATGGCAATGAAACAGGGACTTACCAACATGTTGGTTCCCCTGTTCGATCGATCCCACTTGAAGAAAAGGGTGGCCTCGCTCAATTCGCACCCGTGTATGGCCACCTTTGAAGAGGATTAGATCAAGCAGTCTGCCATGAAAAGAAGATCTATCTGCAGCAAATTGTAATGCACACCGAGAGGTGATGTGTGCGGTGAACTCGGGACACGGACTTCCAGTACAGAACACCCAATACAGCCGGAATACTGAAGGTGAGGCCGCAGACGAGCTGTGTGGTCGAGATGTACAACGTGTCGCCGCTGTCACAAATTACCATAAAAAGCTGCTTTAGCAGGGATTTCCCTCCCCACATGGCTACACGCCGGCTCAGACAAGACCCAACCCTGACCTTCCCTGGTCACAGGAATCATGTAGTCATGGTTTGTTTTGTCAACAGTAAAAGGACAAGCCCGGCAATAACACAAGGACCATAAATGTACAGACACGTGTAGCGTGTATAGAGAACCTGACATGGGGGTAAGGAGACGTTATCCGGCTGCAGGGCCACTACCTGAAACACCGGCCTGCAGGCCACCATGACACCAAAGCGTGGGCAAACTTTGACTCGTTGGCTTCTTAGATCAAATAAAGGGGCTGGACCAAGAGCCTGGAATGGCTGACCTGCCATATGTGTGCCAATTCCATACATCCCTGGCATCACTAATGAGGGTGGTGATGTGTAATAGGTGACGTGTGACAGGGACGTTGTTATCTTTTTAAATTTCCTGCACTACAAAAAAAACTGCCTGTTGTCGCCATGAGGATGCGCCCACAGTGTCATGATCACTGCACTGTCCCCAATGGACACCTCTAGGTATTATGTGCACTCATTGCAGCGAACAAGCTGAGGGGAGCAAGCCAGAAAAGAAACCTAAAAGGGCCGATCTGGCCCCCAGGTCTTAGTTTACCCACCCCTGCACTAACCCTAAATGTAATGTTGCAGTTCTATTTTTGTGAACATTTTGTAATATTTATTTTCTGCGGATCCTGCCCGTTAGAGCACTTCCTGTCATTCGAGTGCCTTAGGCTATTTCTCCACAGCGTTGTTTGATCCGTCGGGACCCCCTGCGCTAAGCGCAACGCTTGGCAGGGGGTCCCAGGGGATCAAATACACTTTATTAGCTCGGCAGATGCTCTGTTCAGTCATCTGCTGATGTAGGGGTTAACATACTGCACTACACTAAACCCTGCATCGGCGGCTCAGCACAGCGCCGTGAGAACAGAGCATCAGCCGGGAATGTAAAGTGTATGTGACCTGTAGGGACCCCCCACCAAGCACTGCACTTAATGTAGGGGTATCGACGGATCACACAATGCTGTGGAAACATGCCCTTAAGGTAGCTATACACTCATCTTTTTGTGTAATGTCAATATTAATCATCAGTTGTATATTGATCAACTAACATAGTGTGTAATAGATGTAAATTGCAATTACTTTTGACTTAAATTGTTGAAATCGTCCAAACAGAAAAATGGAAGTGTGCATGGACAAGCTTTAGTTAGCGCTTGGGCTGCGCATGTGACCAGACAAAGGCCAACTTGCATGGCAGGCTGACAACGCTCCTCCTCATTGTTAGGTAGTGGTTCAGTGTTGTCAGCCTGAAGCAGGAAGTGCATTTATTACAAGGATCTCCAGGTAAGGAACTTTTATGAAAACTTTATACAGTCAGACATTAATATTTTGGGTTCAACAACACTTACAGTAGCCACCACAGCATTAACCCCGGACTACAAATGTAACCGTCCAACAGTCCACCTGACTACTGCTGAAAACACACACAGCGGTTGCCTAGGCACATAAACATCGGAGTCTCAGAATAGACTGCAGATCCCTTCAAAGGGTGTTCAAGAACTCTCTAAAGAATGTGTAAAGTCAATGGACGCCGCTAAGCACCGGCCCATCCCTGAAGAGTAAATAAAGTTTCATGCCGGAATTCTTCACATGCTCTCCGAGTCTCGGCCGGGAAAAAGTACGACCACGGGGTTATAGGGGAACTTATAAAGTGACATATATGATGAGGGGTGTTTCTAACAAAGGAGTTCCCCTAGTGAAATGGTTTACTCATTGATAACCGTTATCAGTTTATTTTTTAAATTATTTAACAGAGCAAGCAAAAGTGAAACTAGAAGGGTTGACAAACCATTCAACATGTATAGGGGGAGCTTACAAATGATAAGCTTTTTATCGAGATCTTAAATCGCAAGTTGAAAAAAAAAAAAGTTGAAATGCTTAACATGTTAGACTTTAGGAACTATACCACATGGGCAAACTATGCCCTGTGGGGCGATTCCAGCCTGCTGTAATCCAGCCGCGGTGCTGAGGCGATTTTTTTTGCGTGTGCCGATCACCTCCATTTACTTGAATGGGCTTGTCCCCACTTCAACTAACGGCTGCGCGATCTGAAACTCGGGTCACCGCGTTTCTGATCGTGCGAGGTCGATGGCAGCCATAGACCTGAATGGGTGCAGTTAAAAACTGTAATTTATACCACGCCCACTCACTGGGCATGATCAGGCAGGGTGGGGCAAGATGTCCAGCCCAAACCCCCTCACTTTCTCCCTGCAATCTCCGTGCCACAAGATCGCAGGAGACAACGAGAGATCACTGGGTGCCAGTGATCTATATGCCACAATTAGATTTGTGGCTGATCGCTAATGAGGGAAAATACCTTTAGCGATAATATGCTCTGACTCTCTTCCAATTGTTCCCTGCAATGAGTAGAGATAATGTTTAATAGCATGTTTAAAGCCCCCCATACACTGGTCGATACCCATTTGACGTGGTGGCAAATCGACGCACAAGCACGCACTGCGATCAGTCATTCGGGGAATTAAACACGAATCCACCCTTATATGGAAGGGGCATAATGCAAGCTATTAGCAACGTAATCGGTTTCAATTTTCCACCCAGTCTAGCCACACCGTCAGCATGCCAGGGATGTAAGTCAGGGTCATAACAGGCTCTTGGTTTGGCCCTTCTGTCAAGTTTAAGCACCCATTGTAACCATTAGTTAATTAAAAACTGTACTTGAAGGGCAAAAAAGAATTGGCAATGCCAATAGTAGCAGAGTGTCACACCAAAGTAATGCTAGCCATACACATGCCGATAAGAGGCCGATTTTTAACCTGACCGACGGGCGTGCGCGCTCGCGCCGTCGGTCAGGTTAAAAATCAGCCGCTAATCGGCATGTGCCCACTGCTCGGCCGGCCAGAGAACGGACATGTCCGTATTCTCTGGCCGATGCAAGCCGATGCCATAAGCTTCAATGAAGACCGGCGTCTTCATTGAAGCTTATGGCCGGCACACAAAGGGTGCCAGCCGACTGAAGGGGCCCCATAATGCACCAGGGTGCAAACGTGATGACTGTATGGCAGCCTTAAAGCTATGTTTCCATTATACGTAGGGACCCCTCCGCTAAGCGTATTGCTTGGCAGGAGGTCCCGACGTAGCAGATAGACTGACCTGTTCGGCGGAAGATCTGTCTTCACGGTGCGGAGCCGCTCCACCAATGTAAGGCTGAAGGTAGTCGAGTACGTTCTGCCTCTGCACCGGCAGATGCGTAAACAGACCATCCGCCGGTAGGCGGATCTGCTACATCTGGATCTCCGCTAAGCATATTCACTTAGCAGAGAGATCATGACGTATAATGGAGACCACCCCTAACTGTTCACGAAAAGTTTGTATGTCCTCACAGTTCCACCTACCACCACATTGTAAAGCTGAGCCCTTTAAGAACATTTCCAGAGAACAGACGAGCAGGAGGTGGAAAACGTTTTCCTAATTATAATAATTCTAGCTAAAAAAAATAAAAAATAGAAAATGTTTTAGAAACTCGTTATTCCACAAAGAATCAGAGAATTGTTCTACTGACAAAAGGAATAATTACAGGAGCACAGCCAAGACTGAACCATATTATCCTATTAAGAACGCAGAAATCAATTACCAACTCAGGTAACGTAGCCGGCATCACAAATGGTGGGCCAGTGTCTGATTGGGGGAAGAGGTAGACAGCAATATAAAAAGAGGAAGTCTGGCTGTTGCCCATAGCAACAGACATTTTAATTAAAGGTTAAATTTGAATATCTTTTGATTGTATATAGAGTGGAGAAGGGTTGCAGGGATTATAATTGTAGTCTGGGGCTCCATTGTGAATAACTGTACAGCTTTAGTTTAAAAAGCAAATAAAAACAATTTTAATGCTTTTAATTTTAAATAAGGCTATGTTTACACAGTGTTCAGGAGTACGGGAAGGACCCTCCATCATAGATGTGTAAGAACATCTGTGGGCATCCTGTGAGGCATGCGTTACAGACGGAAGAAGTTTCTGCCCCTTTTTCTTCTTTGAAAATCAATCTTGCACTCCCAAAAGTGATGATGATGAAAGACCGAAAGTGATGATGGGTAAAGCTGGGCATAGACCGGCAATTTTCCCATCAACTGCTCAGCTGATCGACTGGCTGTGATGATGTCATCACGCACGGCCGCTAGTGCCGAAAATTGGCCGGCCACCCTTTGTGTGCCGGCCAGTAATTTGGATGGGGATCGGCCAGGAATTTACTGGCATGTCAGATCACCGTGCAATCCGACATGCGGCAAATTCCTGGTCAATCTGATCAGGTGGGCGCACCCAATTTTCGCCCAAATGACTGCTGGCTGCTTGGCGGGAATGTGCAGGGCGGCCAATCAGCTGAAGAATCTGCCGGTCTCTGCCCAGCTTTAGTCATTTACGTTTTTGTTTTTTTTTTAAAGGGGAAAAAAAGAAAAAAAACTGTCAGATATCCATCCGCTGGTAACCCACTCAATGCACTGTCTATGGGTGCTTCACCCATACCTCTGTTGCGTTAATGTCAATGCATGGCAGGGAGCACAACGCATCACATCAACGCAGGTGGGTAACTGAATATAATGGGATGCAACATCAAACAAAGGGGTTTTGAGCCCATGGTAACATAGCTTTAGGAAAGTATTGTACTTTTGTACATTCCTGATCCGATCATTCTAGGCCAGTGGTGGGCATCTGGCCTCTGCATCACTAAAGGGCCGCGCATAACATGTAGGACCGCCAAAGTTGATTAGTAAAGGCGGGTCAGCGTGTGGCCACTACACATGGTGATATATGGAATGCCCCATATACATCAACAAAGGTTATGTGCCTCATAGATATAATCTAAGTATTCTAGTGGAAGCATAGGCGCTCAGGCGCTGTCTGGGTCACTCATTAGCTTTCACGTATGCCAATTATCTTCCCAAGCAAGGACGCATCAGAGGATTAGTGAACAGGCACATTTTTATGCCATATACATTAAAAGGTTTTGGGGGCCACAAGTGGAGGACCAAGGGGGGCCGCCAAACAACACCCAAAGGGCCACAGGTTGGGCACCTGGGTTCTAGGCGATCGGGAATCGATGCAACACCACCTTGGGAATCGGATTTGTGGTCGATTTGGACACGAGCCGATCTCCAAAATGGCCAATTCCACAAAACCCATAGATCGGAAAGGCTGCTGCATAGGGCGCTATGGGTCCACCAAAGTACTCCAATTGCCAAACGATCGACCAAAAAAATCCAACATGTCGGTTCAATGTCCGATCCGATTTTTAGTTTGGCCGATTGACAGAACCCGATTGATCAATAATAAATGTTATATTAAGGTATTACACAGGTTGATTTTTCACTCGGTTTCTGGCTGACCGATCACCGGGTGCGGTCACGAGATCGGTCGGTCAAAAACCGTGTGAAAAATCAACCCGTGTATAGCTACCTTAATATAACATTTATTATCTCCAGCCATTTCTATATTCGGATCTCAATCCCACCGGCGCATCTACCACCGAGAGTTCAAAGTCTTTACAATAACGGTTAGTGACAGTCATTATGATCTCTATGTAGTTCAGAACATAAATCACCTCCATAAAACAAAGCGATATTCTGTGTCCTGATACAAATCTGTGGCGTATTTCTGGGCGCACTCCGGGGACATGAGTGGAAATAGAGTGACGAAGGTAAGACGTTTCATGGTTTGTACTTGTCGGTGGTCTCTCTCAGGACACCATCAAACATAAACACGCACAGACAGCCCCATCCATCTATCTCTGCTGTAGGTCTGTATTGTATAACACAGTACATGTCTGCTCTGTATACGCGCAGCCCCCACCCTGCGCAGGAACGCTCAGGGTCGCATTTCTGACGGGTCCATTACCAGAGACATGAACGACGGCGATACATCCGAGTTCGGGGAAGTTAATAGGCTCGAAGCGCTCGGCTGCATCCGCGGCCTACTCTCCTGAGGAGACCGATTTCCCTTTAATTATTAACCTGAGTCTCGGCACATTCCGCAGGAAGGACAGACAATAGGAAGGTTTATGTTCTGAAAGTCGCATGCCTTTCGCCTGACTCCCACACAAGCTGTGAGGGTTCGCTCCTCTCCGGCTTCACATCTGGATTTTATGAGTCTCCTCACAAGTAAACAAAGAGGCCAAATCACACTGAGAATAACACGCAGGCCTTATTAGGCCCGAATCTGTGGGACAAGCGCTCAGCCCCTCATAGGAACCTGTGCCGTCCACAAAATCTATATCTGAGCCAACCAGGGGCTGAAATAAGTCGCTATGACCACTTACTGTAGTTATCATGCACTCCACCACTGAGAAAAGGATTTCATGATGACCTACCCCCAGTGCAAAATCAACGATCGTTTGTACAGCAATCTCAGTGACCACCACCTGGGGAACCGATTTTTTTATTGATACTTTGCATGAGGATCGATGCATATATTTCTGTTATATATTTTTTTTCTCACTTACATCACACACATGGCAAACTCAATACACAAGCACTTGTTTCTTTATATACAGGGGTGCACATAACTTTTTCAGTGAGCTCCTCAGATGAGTACCAGGAGAAGATGTTTGGTACTCACCCCATATGTATGTGGTCTTCCTCACTGTCCTCTGCGTCAGACTCCTGCATGGTAGATTCTGCTGCAGATGGACCTCCCTGTTCTTGATTGATCCTCAGATTAGCTGTCTCCATCCACAGGTCACCAGCTGGCTTTGGTCACATGTAACTCTTACAGTACAACACGTTTGATCCCCCAGATCCCATACCTCAATAGTACAACCCTGGGTTAGTAACTAACCCCTGAGACTACCAGCAGTCCAAATGTCAACCTTTCATAGTCATATTTCAGCTGTCACACGGTGCTTTTCTCTTGTCAGATTTTACCCTTACATATGCCTACTCTGACTTTCATCCCCCAGATCTCCAACACCCTTAGAAGTCCAATCTTTTTTTTTAATTATTAATTTACATTCCCAATTTCACTCCCCTAACTGCAACCTTTCATAGTTTTTCATGTTTCCCTGCAGTTATCCAAGTGACATAAATTGTATACATGTAACATTTAGCTGCGGCCGCCCAGACACGGAGCGCCTCCAAGTTGTTAGTACGCATATGAGCTTTGTAACAATAATGCGGGTACGCAGAGCTAGGTTTTGGCCCCTTTTGAGTACCAGAGCACCACTAATGTGCACCCTGTATATATACTTGCAGCAACACTACAGTATGATTGAACAGCCATGAAATCAGATTACAAAAATTGCTGCGTGTCTAAGGACGCGAAACGCTTGGACTGTTTAGTTTACACAGGGTCCACCACACATCTAGAACCCAAAAACACCTATACAGAATAGTGACGGGTTCATCTTAATTTATTATCTTTGAAACAAGGGTTTGATATGAAGAAAGTCCTCATAAGAGGAACACATACGGCTGATGTTGATCTGAAAATGCAGATTGCCTGACAGTCATGGTCACAGCACTAATTATATATATATATATATATAGTGTATGGGAAACACTTCATTCTATTTTTTTTTATTTTACTTACATTATGTGGTCAGTCTGGAGGAAGAAGCTACAAATAAGTCTGGAATAGGATTTTAATTAAACTTTACAATATTAAAATTTACAGAAAATACAGAATAGCAGCCTCTTATTCTGTACCAGTGGCCTATGGGCACCCATTTCACCGATGCCCGTTGTTACACAGTTTCCTGCCCATCACCTTGCTCTTTGTTGTTAGGTGGAGATGCCGTCTGGCTACAATCATCCCGGCTTTGCTTTAAATCCTGCGGACCCCCTAACATGAGGGTTAAATGTGCAGCTGCTACAAAATGCTATCCAAGGACGATGTCCTGGGAGCGGGGAAAGTGCTTGGTAATCAGATTTAGTTACTGTGCAGAGTACAGTAAAGGGCAGCGTCTGCCAGGCTGATGCCAGGAAGCAAAGAGTGCCTACTCACATCCAACTCTCATATATAGATCCCAATACAGAAATCTCAGCCTAACTGTTGTATGGATGGATCGCCTCCATATATCAGTATGTCACACATGGAAGACCCTGATAAGGAGGACACTTAGGGCCCCCATTACCTTAAAATTTTTCGTTCGATTGGTTTAGGTTAATCACTTTGTTTTGTCCATCTGCCGGAAAACTCCGCCCGTCCACATGGTTCGATCCGCCTAGATTGATCAAAATTGGGCAAAAGTTTCATCGAAAAATTATCACACATGTCTGTTCTCTGGACGACCAAGCCATGTGGGTACCCACGATCCGCAGCCGATTTTGCCGCTGAACCGTCCGTGGCTCGCTAGGTGTATGAGGGCCTTTACACTTGAGTCAAAAGATGAAAATTCCGAAATTGCTTGGAAATATAAAAGGGCTGTAGGAACACTTAAAGAATTTCTCTAGCACAGCAAACAGCAATCGGGGTCACAGTACATATGTAACCCTGAAAGTGACATCCCAAAGTATTAAAGTCCAAACAAGCCAAAATCCATTTACTATGTGTTGCACAAAAAACGTTTACCTATCCTGTAGGGAGTCCTCCTTTATTTGAGCTTCACATGCCACCCCTCCCAGATACTGCAGCTCACAAGGTGGGAGGGCTTCAGAAACGAGACAAAGCTATCGGTCAGGGTGGACAGAGCTAGGTTTCGCCAGCTGCTGACTGATAAGCTTGTGAACTTCCAGTGACAACTCTGTTATCCATCCATCCTGAAAAAATTTTTCATCCCACTGAAGTGGTAGCAGAGCAATCTACGAGTGGCAACTCCACTCTAAATTTAGAGTGCAGCATTGTTGCCACCTCATCAAAATAAGCTGCATATTGCTGGTTAACTCAATAGGTCTTCGAGCAGGGGTGTCGAATTCTAATACATCCTGTGGCCATATTTGAAACTTAGACAAAGTTGCAGTCCAACTTTTTATTTATTTGAAAATATGATTACGCTGTGGGCTATTTTTGGCCCATGGGCCGCAGTATGACACCCATGGACTAAGTAAAGTGCATATAATGTGTTTAATCAATGTGTGACCCAATTCCTGTGTGTACAGACCCCTCTACCGAAGCCCTGCAGCCCCCTCCAGCTGCACTCACCCTTTCTCTGCCCTCCAACTCTGGGAGTAGAGAACAACGGATCCCAGCATAGTCCATACTGAGAGCTCAGTGACTGGGAACACACCGTTGTGTGGCCAGGACTCATAGTTCTTTACTTCCAGAGAGGGTGGGTGGATGGATGGGTGGTCAGTGAAGCTGGTAGGTGGGCTGCCAAGAAGACAGATCTAGCAGATGTGCTGCACACCTATGTCTTAAGGCCCCCATACACGTGTCGGATTCCCAGCGGATTCCGGGATGAACGACTCCGGGCGCGTGCACGCCAAACGATCGTTCCGGAATCGCGTGCAGCCCACCTTGTCGATCGATCACGTCCGATTGATCAGGGGCCCAGAATCGGATCCAACAGAGAACCAACATGTTGGTCTTTCTGATCCGACTCAGCACACAGCAGGGGGAGTTGCCATTTGTGGAGTAAGCGATCGGACACGGAATCGTCCAGGAATCCGTGGGACAAGGTGGTATGTAGCGATCGGACAGACTTAATTGGCCGTTCGATCGGACCTCCGATTCCTGCTGACATCGCCGGAATCGATCGGATGGGTGATCGATCGGCCATGGAATCCGACTGTGTATGGCTAGCTTTAAGCCGACCATAGATGTTTCAAACCACCAAACTGGATCGACCGATCCAGGGCACTCCAAAGATCGATTGGCCAAAGAACAGACATATCTATTTGTAGTGTTTTATTCAAATCAACTGGACTTGTCGTGTTTGTTTCTTAAAGACATTTCGCTAGTCATCTGACTGGCTTTTTCAATTTAGAGTGACTGTACATGATCTAACTGAGTCACTGTGAATTGAGAAAGCAGGTCGGATGACTAGGGAAACATCTTCAAGAAACAAACACAGCAAGTCCAGTTGATTTGAATTGAACACTACAGATATACAATGACCTGGGTGAATGAGAACCTTCACAGACAGACATTTCGGTTTCTCTTTGGTTGATCACATTACTTTGGATATGCCGGCACACAAAATATGTGCGGCGATTCTCGGAATGACCAGCCATGATGACATCATAACGCACAGTCGATCGCCCGCGCATCGCGCTGTCTATGGCCGGCTTAAAGGTGGGTTTACACTGGTAGATTTTTTTTGTTCGATCAACTGCCGATTCGGAATTATTTACCAACATGTTCGATAACCTTTTGAATGATTTTTGGTTTGAGGTCGAACAAAATGTATCCATCAAACAAATTTGCCATTCTAGATTTTTATTCAATCAACCCAAAAATTGTTCGTTTTTCAATGATTGGACGAATGGGGTAATGATCGGACGGTCAGTGGTCGGTCGTAGGTTCCATCCCCAAACATCATAGAATAAGCAAAATACCCTCATGGGACTTTAACTGGAACACCGCGATCCCTTGTTGATATAGAATAAGTCATAATCTTAAAATATTAAATTTTTAAGTTCATAGCATATCACCGTAGGTGTTATACAACAAAAAAACATACAAATCCAAATACAGACGATATAGTCTATCCACATATTACAACATCAAATAAAATGCGCACACATGCGCTATTGCAAACTATCTATAAAAGCATCCTCACTGTGGGTGGCATATAGCAGCTACATGTTTCGCCGTTTGAATTTGGCTTCCTCAGCTGAGCACCACAGAAGATGGTGCGAATCTATTTGGAGGAAAGAGCACATATAATTAAACATAAAAGAGGATATACCGGGTGACAGCCTACTGTCAGGAGGGTGTTAGAAAAGTGTAGTAGCGTACCTGAGATTAATGTGGGAAGAAAGCGCCTAATCGGATTAAGTAAAATCACGGACGAGGAGTGGAAGGCAGGATATGGCACCCCTGCATAGCAGGGGCCACCACTACACAGTGCTGGTCAGAATGGGCAGAACCCTAGTAAGTATGTGGTAAATAAGACAACAAGGATAGTAATTAATCTGATGACCCAACAAATCATTAAAAGGTATTGAGAACTTGTATTGCAAAACAATTGAAAAAAATTAAAAATAACTTACACGGTGGATCTTAACAAAGTATATGTCTGGGACTCATTCTGGAGATATAAAAAGGTAGCTAAGTTGCTATCCCAATACCTGACAACTGGTCTTTTAGGTGTAAAGGGATGCAGGGATGCATAAGGAAACAAGGAGCTATCCCATACCTGACACTTGGTCTTTAGATGTAAAGGGATGCAGGGTTCCAAAGCATAAAATACTGTGGAAGTGGATATAATTGAGAAGTAAGGTGACATTGTAAGAGTATCTTGGCCATCTGCCGACATAGATGCTGTTTTAAGGAGTATTATAGTACCAAGGGTCAAAAAAAACATACCAAGAAAGGGTCTTGCCGGGGAGGTACGGTATGGGCAGACTATGTTGCAAAAGAAAGTGAACCAGACACAGCAAGGTGGATTCCGCCAGGGACACTCCAGTCTGGTGGTGGCCAGACACACTCCTGGAGTGAACTGCGCCGATTCTACAGCCGCCGACTAAAAAAGCCAAAGCAGACTGGGAGTCGAGCCATCAGGCAGGTGGAGGGGGAGGGTCCAGTGTGGGCGATAGTATTCCCACATCCCGGGAAGCAAACGACAGGCCCCGCCTCAACCACCATTGGATGGTATTGCGTGTACCGGGACTGGCACGCCGCCATCGCATATAAGGAAATCGGCCGTCCCCACAAGTAGAGGGGCGACGCGGCGAGAGTGCTTGCAGCGCTCCCAATGCGGTAGCCGCAGCCATCACGTCTTACCCCGCCCACTCAGGAGAGCCAGACCCCCACATCCCCCCACACACCTACTGATCAAGGAATATATAAGTGTGACCTTCAGAAGAAAGCGCCGCTATGTGTCTCTTTCCTCTCAAAACGACCCACATTATTATATCAACAAAGTTATTATCAACAAAGTCAATAAACTACATCATGGTTCAAATACATATCAGTTACTTTTTCATAATCATCTCATCAGGGGAAACGGTAGTCCATCCTACAACTTGCAAAATCTAATCGGTTTTTATTATATAATACCTTTGCATATATATTGAGGATCGATCAGTGATCTATCGGTGAAATGGTAAGAATCATAACCTGGAGGAAACCTGAGCAAAAAGGGTTACGTGTTAGTAAACATTTTATTTGTGTATAGTAAATTGTCGTGCTTATCAGAAAAAAAGGAACTAAATAAATAGAGGTCACTATTATTTGAATAATGGCTAAATGTCGTCAAACAAGAATAGAAAATAGTGATGGACGTATCAAATACGTTCCTCCATAAAACCCAAATGCGTGTCTCATTGGTTATGTGTTGATTCGTGTCATAATGACATATAATAAATAAATAAATAAAAAAAAAATAATGTATTTAAGTTATTATAAAGTACCAAGTCACTGATAGATACTCAATATATATGCAATGTATTTATAATAAAAACAACGATTCGATAGCAAGTTGTAGATGGACTAAAAACCTTTTCCCTGTGATGAGGATTGATTTGAAAGTACTGATTATGTATGAAACCATGATGTATTTTTATGAACTTTTGTTGATATACTTTGTTGATATAGAATGTGGGTCTGTTTGAGAGAAAGAGACACATAGCGGCGCTTTTCTGAAGGGTTACAATTATATATTCCTGATCGGATGGTGTGTGGGGGGAGGTGGGGTGTATGGCGCTCACTGAGTGTGGGCGGGGGTAGAGGATTGACTGCGGCTCCCTCAAGTGGGGAGCGCGAAGAACTCTCGCTCGGTCGCCCCTCTTATTGGGGGACAGGGCCCGATTTCCTTATATTCTATGGCGGCTATGCCTTCAGGGTACACGCTAATACAATTCATGGTGTGGAGGCGGGGGATGGTCGGTTTGCTCCCAGGGATGTGGGAAATTTACTAATCGCCCAAACTGGACCCTCACCTCAGGAAGGCCTGATTGGGACTCCCAGCTCTTGGGATTTTTAGTCGGGCGGCTTGTAGAGATCGGCTCGGCAGTCACTCGAGAGCGTGCTGGCCACAAAAAACTTGGAGTGTCCCGGCGGGAATCCCTTGATGTGCTGGTTCACTTTCGTTTGCAAACATTAGTCTGCAATAACCGTGCCCTCCCGGCAAGACCCTTATTGGTATTGTTTTTGACCCTAGTTGAGTACTATATACTCCGTAAAAACCGCATCTATGTCGGCAGATGGCCAAGATATCTACCCATGTCACCTTATCTCAATTAGATCCCACTTCCACCAGGTATTTTATTGCGTTGTGAAACCACTGCATCCCTTTACTCTAAAAGACAAGTGTCAGGTATTGGGAGAGCTCCTTGTTTCCTTAGCATCCCCTGCATCCCTTTACACCTTAAAGACCAGTGTACGGTATTGGATCGCACTTCCACCTTTTATATATCCAGAATGAAAGTCCCAGAATATACTTTTGTTAAGATCCAACGGGTAAGTTTATTTTTAATTTTTTTGCAATTGTTTTGCAATACAAGTTCTCAATACCTTTTAATGACTTGTGGGTCATCAGATTAATTACTATCTTGTTGTCTTATTTATCCACATAATTACTTAGGGTTCTGCCCATTCTGACCAGCACTTTTAGTGGTGGTCCCCCGCTATGCAGGGGTGCCATATCCTGCCTTCCCACTCCTCGTCCGTGATTTTTTACTTAATCCGAGTAGGCGCTGGTTCTCCCACAGTAATCTAGGTACGTGATACTACACTTTTATAAACACCCTACTGCCAGAGGATGGTCACCATGTATATCTCTTTGATGTTATATGATTATGTGCCTCTTTCTCAAATAGATTCGCCACATCTTCTGTGGTGCATCAGCCTGAGGAAGGCCAAAATTAACGGCGAAACAGTAGCTTGCTTATATGCACCCCACAGTGAGGATGGCCTTTTATAGATAGTGTGCCAAAATAGCGGAGTGTGCGCATTTTATTTGATGTTGTACTATGTGATTAGACTATATCGTTCTGGATTTGGGATTTGTATGTGTTTTTTGTATAAAACTTAAGGTGATATGTATGGATGAAAACTGAATAAATTAATATTTTAGATTATGACAATTCTAACAAGGGAGTCGGTGTTCCAGTTAAAGTCCCATGAGGGTATTTTGCTTATTTCAATGATTGGACGAAAAAATCTACAGGTGTAAACCCACCTTAAGAGTCCATGTCTAAAGTTTGACACATATGTCTTAGAGGGACTGTAGTTCAAAATGATTAGGTTTTTCTGCACTTTATTGTTTAAATAGCCACAACCACATTTATTTTGTTTGCCACTGAAAATGAAAATTGCTTAACAGAACACTCAATGGGCACCACACAGAATCAAAATCAGCCAATAGTCCAAGAGTTTACAGACAAGACAGGTCCTCTTTATTAACTCAAAAGTATCTCAGCCATAAACTGCCGACACTGCAAATATAATGCACACAATGAAAGCCATTATTTCACCTCAACTGCCCCACTTCCAAAGGGAAGTCCCCCAAAGTCGTATGACTAGAACACAAAAAAAGGAAATACAAATTCTCCAAGTTATTTTTCAAAAATATACAATAAATTGAACTGTATTTAATAGATGTATGAGAATATACACCAAAATACCTAATTACACCATACACGGATATCAAAACAATGGTGAGACAAACACAAAGGCATTTCCTGACATTCACGGAGGCTGGTGGCAAAGTTTCCGCAGAAAAGTCAGGTCTCCACGCCTACAGGAGGCCTCTCTGAACACAAACCACCATCCATGTTCAATGTAAATGGACTTAGAAATCATTCTATAGATGTGGCACCATGTCCATGATCACACTAAATCACACTAGATAACACTAAATCACACAAAATAGTAATCACATAAGTGAACTTAATAAGAAAAAGAAACATTATTTGGCCAAATAAAATCCTTACACCTGGAGGGCCCATAGGCAGAACTTTGTATGGAATGACTTGGATCAAATCCTTGTACATCTTATCTTATGAAAGTGAAGGAACCAGACAAGTACCTTCAACTGTTGGAAATATGCATTTTAAATATTTAGTTATACTTGTTCCAGAATATCAAACATTGAGGAAAAGACAAATTACAGTATTATGAGCATACAAGGACCTCAGCCTTCCCTCCCCCCTATGGTTGAACCCTCTTGAGGAGAGAATAAATCTAGCTGCTTAAACTCCACCATAAGTACCAGCAGAGCAATCTGCGAGTGGCAGCGTTGTTGCCACCCAATAGGTCTTAGAGCAATCTACGGGTATATTAGCCCATTCTTCATGGGCAAAAGCCTCCAGCCAGCCTCCTCTAAGGAGGAAGAACAAGGCCTATGAAGAAAATAACACCTTGCCTACTGTGAAGCATGGCGGGGGTCAATCATGCTTTGGGGATGTTTTGCTTCTGCAGGCACAGGGAAACTTCAGTGTGTGCAAGGTACCATGAATTCTCCTCAGTACCAGGAGGAAATGTGATGCAGTCTGTCACAAACCTGAGGCTTGGGAGACGTTGGACCTTTCAACAGGACAATGACCCCAAGCATACTAAAATCCGATTGAGAACCTCTGGTGGGGCTTGAAGAAAGCAGTTGCAGCAGGCAAGCCTAAGAATGTGACTGAACTGGAGGCTTTTGCCCATGAAGAATGGGCTAAGATCCCCGTAGATCGCTGCAAGACACTTGTGTCAAGCTATGCTTCACGTGTAAAAGCTGTTATAACTGGAAAAGGATGTTGTACTAAGTACTAAGAATGAATGTCACTTGGGGGTTGAATAAAACTGATAATGATGTGAGCACAGAAAAGACATTTGTGGTTATTTCATTATTAATGTTATATATGAAATTCTCTCCCTTTTTTTTTTTCTCTCCACTTCATACAGGTGGAGGTTTTGGGGTGGACCGGGGGTTACTAGAAAATGCAGTGTATATATATGGCGGAATTTTAGAATGAACCTCGGGTATGCCCGTAGAGGTTAAAGTTGTGATGTTTAATGGAAAATTTTTTATAAAGAATAAATTAAAGGGAATGTTATGTTATATTTGTCTGGCTTACAAGTGCCTCGCTGATTTAATTGTAAACAAGATGACTGAAATGATAAAAATCAAAATGGCCAAAACACTCAATTTCAGTGGGGGTTGAATAATTTTGAACACAACTGTATATAAAATCAAAAGGTTATTTGCCTCATTGCCTCAGATATAATCAAAGCCTTCTGTGTCCCTATTCTGAGGTAATGCGACACAATATAGGTTATACAATTATGCCCTATTTGTTGCTGGAGGGGGGGGGGGGGGGGGAAATCGACGGACAGGTTCGATTCTATGCCCCATGCAATAACAGGTTGGTTTCGAGGGCCGCAAGTGGAGGACCAAAAGGAAGTACTTCTAAAGTTAAAGAGTTAAAGATAACTAAACGTAAAGATATTATACTGAACCAAGGTTTTAATACATTACTGCATATTAAAAATGCCTATTTTTATTAACCTAATAGCATTTCAAAGACTACAGTTGCACCAAAATAAACCTGGATGTCCTGTGGGCTTCTATATATCTGCATTATCCATGGACAACATGTAAACAAAGATGTTTGGGAGGGAATTCTTTCAAATCTATAAGTGACATTTGCTAGACGGCGACGGTGTCACCTAAGCTGCTGCCAGAATGAACACTCTGTTCCCATGAACACCACACACACACACACGCTTTCATTTGGTAATTAAGCCCAAAATCCATGGAAACATAAATTGCTGCTATTTTTATCTGGTTAGAAATGCAGAATTCTTTCCTCCTCCTTATGCCTCGAACACAGACGTGATCACAACCACACTTACTCTATACAGCCTCAGCAAAAAGCGTTATTTTTGGGAAAACACGACAGCGGTTATAATAAAAGGAAATATGTCCACAAATCTATCCCGGGCTGCCGACGCTCCATCACCATGAGGTGACCTGGAAAATAATCAGCCATGCTCCTTTCACTACAATGAAGTGTTATGTTGGATTGAGAAGGGACTGGAATGTTTGAGGAACCAGAAGTGATTGGCGTGGTGGAGAGAGGAGAAAGCCAACCAAGGAACAGAATCATCGTGACAGCCAATTATCGTTGGAAGTCAACAAGTCAACGTCAATACATCTCCAGGAGGGAGAATGGACAGAGGCCAATGGCTTGATTCTTATAAGTGAACTATTTTCCTGACAAAGGATTTCCTGTCACTGGACTATGAATCAGCAGTGATACTGGCTCACGCCGCCACGTCTGATAAGCAGGACGGTGACACAGAGGACTGCAAATCCAAGAATCGTGTCACCACCTGGCTGGCTGGCAAGTCTGCCTGATGTACTGAACTCTCATAAGTGGGTCATTGATGGCAATGTGGGTAATGCTTACATTACATATCTGTATTTCAGTCCTGTGTTCTAGATGGCCAACTGCCTAAAAGGAAAGCTTCAACTACCATATTTATTCGCTCTATAAGACGCAGTTTTTCCCCCGTTGACTACCTGGGCAGTTGCCCGCAGCGTGCTTGATTTAAAAGTGTGCCATGTGCAATTGTGGCACTGTACTCTGCGATTTGGTGCTCCCTTTTGTCCCCCTACACATACCTGCCATCATTGTTGAAGGTGGTGATGTGCTGTAAAAAAATGGAGGACAATGGCAAATGGAAACGTGTGCGGCCCTTTAATGATGCAAGAGGGCCGCACTTATGGCCCTCCATATCAAATCAGTTGCCCACCACTGGTCTAAAGTAAAGGAATAGTTTTGCACTAGAACAAAGGTGAGAAACACCAGATACACCACCTTGTGTGGCAACCTTACGATTGGAATAACCATCAAAATTGGTAAAAGTTGAAATGTAAAATGTCAAAGAAATTCTTCTGCATCCCCATAGATGTCAGACTAGGCTGACCCACTGACCAAATATTTTTGGCCTGTGGCAGTTCTTTATTTTTTCAGCAGCCACCCTACCAGCTATACTCACCACCCCTTTATCTTCCCACTCTGTGAGTAGAGAACTAGGAGTCCTGGCTGCTCAGCGTTGCGTTCCAGTGATGTCACAGTGAGCACCTGCTGCCTATAGTATTCTGTTTTTTTATAGTATTTGGGGGGAAAAAAATTTTAACACCGTTAATTGTTCAGTAGAGTTGCCAACATCCCGAAAGAAACATAACCAAAAGCTTTGGCTTTTGGTTATCTGTAGTACTCTACTCTCAAAGTTGACAAGGTGAGTGCAGCTGGTAGGGGGGCTGCAGGGAAAGCAGAGCTGCATAGAGAGAGTACCAAGAATGGTCTGGGAGAAGGTAAAGTACATGAACTGTACACACAGATGGGGGCACACATGAACCACACACACACAGTACACACAGGGATGGGGGTATACATGGACTACACACACACAGTACACACAGGGATGGGGGTATACATGGACTACACACACACACACACACACAGGGATGGGAGTATACATGGACTACACACAGGGATGGGGGTATACATGGACTACACACACACACAGTGTACAGTTTTTATATGTGGTCCATGTGTTCCCCATATCTGTGTGTGTACAGCACGTGTGTAGCCCAGGGGTGTCACACTGACCCATTGGCCAAAAAATGGCCAGCAGTGCAATTATATTTTTAAATATCAAGGCTGGCACACGACTAAGTTTTTAAAATTTGGCCCACTGAGTATTTGCATTTGACACCCCTGATCTACAACATATCTGAATTTTCCTTCCCTGAAGCCATTATACAATAAATAACACAACTCACCCCCACAATTTTTCCCATGAAAGAACTCTGAGGCGTCACTTTCGCAACGTTCGCACAAGTCGGCCACAGCAGCACACTCGGCAAATTCTTTCACAAAGACAAAAGGTCCTCCCGAACTGCAATGAGTCAGGCCCCTGAGCTGGAACCATCGCAGCCCAAGTACCAATCCTGTGACCTCACTCGGCAATAGGCCGGGGCGCAGCTGGCATCTTTACACTGGTTCCGGGATTAATGGTGTCAGGGTTACAGAGCGACGCTTACAGAAATTCCTTAAAAAGACATCTAGCCGGAGTTCGGAGAACAGGAAACCAAGATAGTTTCATTTTTGAAAGTTTTGCCACGCCCGGGGAGAAAATAACAAGAGCGCACAGACAGGGCTGTGTTTAAAAACTAAAAGGGAAGCAGCTGACTGCAATGTTTTAATCCTGCTCTGAGTCACCACCGCAAATTAACCCTTCTGTCTAGGGAGGCTGCGCAAGCCTGTGCTGCTTACTGGGCCTACTTCAAGCACTGCACAAAAAGTGACACATATCCATGTCGGTCTCGTCAGATCGACCACGCGTGATGACGTCATCACGCATGGTCAGTTGTGCGGAGAATCGACCACGCACCCTTTTTGTACCGGCATTTACTTTGAAAGTGTCCCTAATTTGCTAGACCGATTTAAGGTGGGCGTGCTCGATCAAGCATCGCAAATGCACATTGTGGTCGATCTGCGGCAAAATCAGCTGCAAATCAAACCGTCTATGGCCACCTAGAAAAAGTGTATAAAAAGCCATCTACAAATAGAAGAAGCGTCCATCACGACCAGAAGACCCTTTGTAGACTCCTAAATCCATACTCCTGAAGCATATGCTGTTTTGGCCAGACCACCAATGTATTCACAGGACCCTGGCATATACCACAGACCACTCCTACGCCAAGGTAAGGCGTGACTGGACAATACAGGAGTAGTAGACTGATGAGGTTGCCTCTAATAGAGATGATAAAGTTTTCGACTAGCTAACTTTGTAGGATGATTGCAAAGCCCCATCAACACAAAAATTGCTGGAGATGTAGAGAAGGGTTGTTTACAACATTTGAGGGTGGACAAAAAAGTTAATTAAAAGTCGAAATTTCGACTAGACTTTGAACTTAATTTATGCAAAAACTATTTGTGTTAGAGATGGGCTTTGACTCCACTATACGTTACAAAACGCAGGGGTGTTGGCGCATGTGTCTACACATCCGTTTATGTGATCCATCAGCCTGCGTTGCATTAAAATCATTGCAGAGCAATGTGTTGACATTAACACAACACAAGCATGGGGGAGTTGATGAACTCATAGAAAATGGGTCTGCTGAAATGCACAGGTATATGTTTTTGATGCGTTGATCAATCTGTTCATGGTAAAAAACAAACACAAATAAAACGGACACGTCACAAACGCATCCCTGGCAGATCCCCAACACAACCCTAGCGCATGAATACATCTAAAGTTGCAATTTTCAACGTAGTTTGGCCCACATCCCGAATATATATATAGAAATTTATACTAAAAGGTGGGAAGGTTAACCCCACCATTAGTAGAGGTTCCCCCGAATAAAATTCAGGGGCAAGGGGACTTTAACGGCCAACACTGTTGATGGTAGGTGAAATAAGAGTAGATATATCTATATAGGTAAAATATTTAGATCATGTTTAATACATAATGATGGTAAAAACATACAGTATGGCATGGCAATATTGGCTGGCAATCAGTGTGTAACAAAAATAAAGTATAAGAGATATCTGTTATTGATTCATCATGTAAAAGCACAAAAATTCAAGTTCACAGTTCACAAATATTCAATGTAATAAAATGCAAGGATAAGAGATCCTGTAACACACAGGGTCCACCCCACCCCTGGTCAACCCTAGCGCATGGGTTGCATTTTCTTGGATCAGCTAATGCCGCGCATCCTTAACGCATAGTGGAGTCAAAGCCTAATAGTTTCTTTTTTTAAATATACCCTTTACGCTAGGTGCCCAACCTGAGGCCATTTGGCATTCTACAGCGGCCCTCCTCAGTCCTCCACTTGTGGCCCCTGAAAGCTTACTGTTCATGCATAGGAACTCATATTGCATCACATAACCTCTGAATCAAAATGTGCATCATCACACTACAGTGTTACCCAATGCTTGAAGTATCATTTTAAAAAAAGTTTTGTTATTTAAAAGTGAAAAATAATATATTCTAGCTCTGCCTGCTGTCATTTCCACATAAAGAAAATGCTTATACAAGTGAGTATAGATTGAAAACGTTATGTGCGGCCCTTAAGTGATGGAAGTGCGGCCCTCCATATCAACTGAGTTGCCCACCACTGTCCTATACCCTTCTCTACACCTCCAGTAAGTTTGGTGATGTTCATTGCAAAGCCTCTGAGCATGCGAACTCACAAAGTCAAACTTTGAAGAAAGTCAAGTTTTTTTCTAAAATTCGACCATCTCTAGTCTCTAATTTGGTAATCTTGCTCCCTTTTAGGAAACCTGGACAGAGCCAAATATATGGATCCTTCATCAAGTTCTTCTATACAAAGGAACATCAAATATTATGGAGATTAGAGATTTTTAATCATAAAGCAGAGAACACTACGAGGACCATAATCCATGTCTCCTTTCTTCCTTTACTGCTCTTACACCACATAATTTACACCCGTCTTGTCATGCCGTGGCATTATCCAGGCGTGGAACTGTTCCGAACAAAGACGTTACCATAACAACCGGAAGCCAATTATACAAATATATAGCCAGCAGCGATCGGTCCCCGTGTTGTAGTTCAGTTCTCACAGGTGGAGGGCGGTAATCTCTGCAGATGATCAACATCTCTGCATCTGGAACGGGATGAAGTAAACTTCCCAATCTACTTTAAATTCATTTTTCTTAGTGCTCCTCCAACAAGATAAGACACCGCATAAGCCAACATTATGCATTAGTGAGAATAGGAAACAGATGGCGAATTAGTGGGCGCAGCAGAATTTATGTTCACTGTACATTCCGTGGAAACCATATAGCGCAGAGGGAAATGGGCCAAAAACATTTGTTGCAGCGCAGTGATTTCCTTCTTGGGCAAATACAATGTTTTTGTTGTCCGATATCGTCCTGGACAGGACAGACGGAAAACTCTCTCCTTTTAATTGTAGCGTAGGGAATGTGACCTAAGGTCAAATGGGAGGGATGGACAGAGCACAAAGCACACATTTTTCAGACAGCAGACAAAGTTTTAAAGATATTGATATATACACATATTTTTACACATACTGTCAGTAAAGCCCTCCATACACCTTAAGATCACTCCATACAATTTCCTTTAGATCTACCAACAACTATGTAGTATGGTGGCCTCCCGGATAGAATAAATTGTCATTGGAAGGTATATATCACTGCTATGTAGTGCCGGGTCCTCCCTGAGAGAATGCATAGTGATTGGAAGGTATATATCACTGCTACGTAGTGCTGGGTCCTCCCTGATAGAATACATAGTGATTGGAAGGTATATATCACTGCTATGTAGTGCCGGGTCCTCCCTGATAGAATACATAGTGATTGGAAGGTATATATCACTGCTACGTAGTGCCGGGTCCTCCCTGATAGAATACATAGTGATTGGAAGGTATAGATCACTGTTGGTCCCCATTCAAACTAATAACATCGGCCAGAGATTTACGGACATGTCCGTTCTCTGGCCGACCAAGAATTGGGGCGACAGATTTGTCACCCCATGTGGGCACCCGTGATCCATGGACGATTTTGTATCCAATCGACGGCATACACATCGGTCAGCGACAAAATCGACCTAGACTCGCTACGTGTATGGGTGCCTTAACTCTCCTCCCCTAAACAATCTTATCCCTCTTTGTCCATAAGAGGTGTGGTCATTACTCATCTTTGCCAGCACAGGGCACTGCAAGGATAGAGCTGGAGCACATTTCTACCAAGAGACTACCGTTTTTAAGGCACTTCAACGGAAAACAAAATCATAACATAGAAAAAAGAATAGGTGTGACATTTCAGTTTGACTTTAAAAGGTATTACTTCCTATCCGTACAGTTGTATGGCAGCTGCCATCCAAAGTTCATTATCACTGAATGCCTATTCTGCAATGCCAAGATTGTAAAAAAGCCCCCCATACACATCTAGATTTTCTGTTCAATCAACTTAAAAAGATCAATTTGGGGGGGGGGGG
>CM070036.1:17033521-17051492 GCA_036250615.1 Ptychadena robeensis | reverse complement strand
TGAGATATAAAGCAGATTTTTTTGGAAAAAGGATAAAGGCCATGAGTGCAAAACAGGGGCAGTCTTAAGAAATAAAGCACCCCCCAATCTTTAGGATAACAGATGTATACAAGACCTAAAAGCACACAGTTCAAACTTTCTCTGGAAAGAGATCCTGCCAATAAATTTCGATTTCCCAGCACAGGACTTTACTTCTTAAAAAAAAAAAAAAAAAAGAAAAAAAAAAAAAAAGGAGGCCATGGATAACAACCCATGCATATGCTTTTCATTAGAAACCTTCAGGTGAAAAGCACTGAAAATTTCATCCAGGTTTCTCTGGAACTGTTAAGTGAAAAGATGACGAAGAATGCTTTTCAAATCCTGGCAAGCGCAACAGATGGAAACTTCCACCCAGCCCTTCTCCCAGTATAAACAGAAAAATGGAGCTGGGATTCAAAGACTCATTTACAGTAGCTAAACAAAGTGGCCAGACCACATGGAACAAAAAAAAACTCCACATATAATATATATAGCATGTTCTTTTTTTAAACCTGGCCACAGGAGCGGTACAATTTGTTCAGTATAGCCCACACTGGCACAAACAAGGCAGAGCTTCCAACATACACAGCTATCAATTACATCTAAATGGTCGAGATAAACCGAGTTATGTTCAACTTTCATTGTACTTGGCCCGAAATACAAAAACAAACCAACTACGCAAGACCAAGTGGAAGCGGAAACAAAACCCACCAACGAAAAAGGATTTAGGGTAACCATTTTCTTTTACATAGTTTCTAGTTGTTCTATCATATATTGACGCCATTATGAAAGGAGGTACGTAACCTTTGTTACGTAACGGTTCGCCATAGGGTACTTGATCATGAAGGTTCTTGGCTCCTCTCCTGATAAATGGGTAGATCCCTCATTTAAGAATAGGGTTGACTTCAGTTGTCCTGTTGACTGTAAACTAAAATATATAATACAATATACAAAGGATCTGGACTTTTATGCTCAGCTTTAAAGCAACCTCAAAGAATGTCTGTACTTTGTCAAAGACAAGAACCACATCTGTTCCCTGTCAAACACAAGCACTGGAGGTTGGCATAGCCCGACTGCTGGGCAGGCACATTGATGTACAGATCTAGGAGTATTCTACCAGGCCCTGGCAGGATCACCACTTTAGGATCAATCTCCATTCTGGTCATAGTGACACAAGATGATGGCATTGATTTAGGATTGTGATGGGAACTTTACATCTTTAGGTTAAGTTAGGTTGACCTGTTCTTGCCTAGCACAATAATAACCTTCCAATACAAGCTAACAAGTCTAACGCCTATGCCTAAAGCCAGCCATACACCGCTCGATCTTTCATTCGATTCCCGAACGATTGATGTGCACGTTCTCGCCGATCAGAAATCGCAGGCAGCCCACCAGGAGTGATCAATCACGCTCCAAATGATCATAGAACAGGGATCCAACATGTCGTTATTTCCCTGTTCAATTCCCCCAGGTGGTGCACATCGATTCCCCAAAGGATTGGTTGATGACGATCGCAGAGGAATCCAGTATATGGCAGGCTAAAGTCTAAGAAAATATTGATGACTTCTAATCTCTATAGGCTACTTCCGACAAGCTCACGTTAGACTTATGCCTGGCATACACTCGCCGATAAGCGGTCGGTTTTTCCGCTGACCGACGGGCGTGCGCGCGCCGGTCAGTTGCAAAATCTGCGTGTGCCCACATGGGGTGACAGATCCCTGTCGCCCTACTGCTCAGCCGGCCAGAGAACGGACATGTCGGATGTTCTCTGGCCGATGCAAGCCAATGCCATTAACTTCAATGAAGACCGGCGTCTTCATTGAAGCTAATGGCCGGCACACAAAGGGTGCCCGGCCGACTAAAGCAGCCCCAGAATGCACCAGAATGCAATGTGATGAGGTCATTCCAGAGCTCATCTGAGCTGGTCTGTCTGCACCCGTCTGTGAGTGTATGGCAGGCATTAGTTTAAATATATTAGCTAGACTATTAGCATACACCTGTAAAACCATACGTCTACCTGCTATAGCCAATGAGAAACAGCTGATGCAAATTTTGAAACCGTCATAAACAGCCTAAAGTACCAAGTAAAGATGTTCACCTTCTATGGCAGAAGGTAACAAATGGTACTTTGAAGATGCTCATTCTAAAAAGGACCTCAAACATATTACAATACTTTAGAACAGTGGTTCCCAAACATTCCTCACAGGGCCCCCTTTTCTATTTAGAAACATTATCGAGCCCCTCCCTATTCAAACACAGGTAAAAGATGAGGGCCTGCGCCCCCCAGTTTGGAAACCACTGCTTTAATAAACCCAAATTCGCTATTTGGCCGCACAGCACCTATACTTTCCTAAAAGGAGAAAATATTTATTATAAAGTATTTTGTTAACTGGACAAAAAACACCAAGGAACACACCATACCAATTTAATAAAAAATAAGGAAATTATTGTTGAGTTTTGAAAGGTCCCCAGCCAATGCCTTCGTTGATAAAAAGCAGTCATATCCCGATATCCTAATATTTCACAGATGCTTCGGCTCCAACTCCGTGCATTATCCTTACAGACTGATATGGTAGCTGGTGATCTCATACCAAACCCTGCCTAGCAACACAAACCGCCCGTCTGTGAGATTGGAGATGAAGCAGATCTAATGAGGGGGAAACAAATGCACCACAGAAGGGTTTCCATTTGTGAGGATTAAAAATATCAAGGCCAACTGTTTACAAAGTCACACATAGCTCCAACATCGCAAAAAAAAAAAAACATAAAAATAAAAAAGATAGCAACAGTTTGGTTAAATTTTTTTTAACTTTACTAAACAAAAAAAAGAAAGAGAAAAAACAAATTGTAATAAAAACTAATGAATGGTTGTGACGTGTAAGTAACAAAAGGATAAGAAATTATAGCCAATTCTAATATGCTTCATTGTTGACAGATAGGCAGTGAGGTGATCACGCTGCGCTCGAGGGTTCATCGATTGCACGGGTATCGACCAGTGTATGGCTAGCCTAAAGCTGCCCATACACGTCACAATGGGCGCTTGATTGATGACCCGATCGAGCGCTCAGGCACCCATCGGCTGGAAGAGAATCTGATGCAGAACCCTGGTCCCCATCCAAAGGATACAGATTGAGAGGATTTATGGACATGTCCAATCCCTTCTTCACCAACCTCTCTTCCAGTGGGATAGAATGATCCACCTCAAAAACAGTGGTGGCCTCATGGTGTTTGGTACTCACCCAATATGTAGGGTGGTCTCCCTCACTACCTTCCTCACTGTCCTCTGCATCAGCTTCCTGCATGGTAGATTCTGCTGCAGATGGACCTCCCTGTTCCTGATTGAGCCTCCTTTAGCTGTCTCCATCCACAGGTCACCAGCTGGCTTTGGGTCACATTAAACTCTCACAGTACAACACATTTGAACCCCCAGATCTCATGCCTCAGTAGTACAATCCTGAGATTTTCTGGCTTATGCCTGGCATACACCCACAAACGGGTGTTGACAGACTAGCTCCGATGAGCTCTGGAATGCTCTTTGGCCGATGCCGGCAAAGGGTGCCCGGCCGATGAAGACAGCCTGGGGATACAGCGTGATGACGCCATCACGCTGTATCCCCAGGCTGTCTTCATCGGCTGGGCACCCTTTGTGTGCTGGCCATCACCATCAATGAAGACGCTGGTCTTCATTGAAGTTAATGGTATCAGCCGGCATCGGCCAAAGAACATCGGACATGTCCGTTCTCTGGCCACCCGAGCTGTGGGGCGACAGGGATCTTACCCCTGTGGGGCGACAGGGACAAGTAACTAAAGCCTGGCATACACACGCCGATTAGCGGACAATTTTTTGGCCGACCGATGGTGCGAGCGTGCACGCAAAATCGGCCACTAATCGGCGTGTGTATGCCAGGCTTTACTTACCCCTGAGACTACCAGTAAAAATGTCATTCTTTCATTGTCATATTCTAGCTGTCACACAGTGCTTTTCTCATGTCAGCTTTTACTTACATATGCCTATTCCGATTTCATCCCCCAGATCTCTAACACCCTTAACAAGTCCAATCTTTTTTGGGATTATTCATTTACATTCCCAATGTCACCACCCTAACTGCAACCTTTCATAGTTATTCATGTTTCCCTGCAGTTATCCAAGTGACATAAATTGTATACATGTAACATTTAGCTGCCTCCAAGTTGTTAGTACGCATATGAGCTGTGTAATAATAATGCAGGTACGCAGAGCTAGGTTTTGGCCCCTTTTGAGTCCCAGAGTACCACTTATGTGCACTCTAATGCTCTCTAAAAATGAAGAATCCACTGTCCACCAGTCACGAGTGACAACACCAATGACTCCCAAGCAAGTTCTCTTTGGGAATATGAACACATTGCAGGAAAAGGGAAGTGCCTTTTATCGGCAGATGTCTCAAAAGACATGTCCCCATGAATGGACATCATTTACGGTCATGTCAGATATCCCGTTTTCGAGCAGGATTGATTGGTCCTACTCGAAAACTGGGATGCTGCATTTGATATGGGCCAGATAGATGGCCGTGAGCACACACGGCGTTTGAATCGGCCATCGATCTGGCCCATATCTACATGTGTGTACCCAGCTCTACAAGAACATAGAAAGACGAGTCAGATTGTATTAAGTCACATACATTTAAGCCCCCCATACACATTACAATCTTTTGTTCTACCAAAACCATGTAATATGAGGACCTTTCTAAACCTTCCAATCACTATGTATTGCATCAGGGAGGACCCGGCACTACATAGCAGTGATATATACCTTCCAATCACTATGTATTCTATCAGGGAGGTTCCGGCACTACATAGCAGTGATATATACCTTCCAATCACTATGTATTCTATCAGGGAGGACCCGGCACTACATAGCAGTGATATATACCTTCCAATCACTATGTATTTTATCAGGGAGGACCCGGCACTACATAGCAGTTATATATACCTTCCAATCATTATGTATTCTATCAGGGAGGACCCGGCACTACATAGTTGTTGGTAGATCTAAAAGAAATTGTATGGAGCGATCTAAAGGTGTATGGGGGCTTAAGAAAGGGTGTCTAAAGTTCACTTTGAAAATCTTTGCTGCTCTTTGTATTATTCTACTGAATAGGCATTCAAGACTTCATTACTGATAAAATGATCCGTCCAAGATTTCGGTTTTTCAGTTTTCCGCACAATAAGATGAAGCGTGCCTCACATTTTTATTCTCCCACATCTTGTCTCTCCAACAGAACTGAACAAAAGCAGCTAAATAACAGGACTGTTACTCGGGTTGAAATGTTGATTTTTTTGCCTCGTCAGCCCCTGCTGCTCTTTAAAGTTTAATTCCCACGTAACTACATAGCGAGAGCAATTACATGGCCGTGCTTAGGTGTAGCTTACAGTCATTAGGCTAGAAAGCAGAGACTTCATCTCCCCGTGGGATCCTTTCAGCGGCCTGGTGTAACCCTAACAGTACCGTTCCCATAACAGGTTCGCCCTTAATGAGAATTCCAGACGCATGCCGGCAATCAGGGATAAAGGCATTTCACAAATAACGCTTTACAGATTCTGAATAGACACGAACACCATGGCCGACTCCATCCCAAACTTGAAGACATGTTCTTGACATGAATCAAACCCTAGACCTGTAGGGCAAAAGTTAACCTCAAACTTGACTTGCAACATTGGGACTAGTGCTCAGTCTCACAAAAAATGGTGGTTTCTATATAGAACTTACTTTTTTTAAGCATATATTTACCTATATAATTCTAAGGGAAATAGTATAGGTAAATAGAAGATCATCAAATTGGTTCATTAAGGCCACCAACAACCCCTTCCTGAAGAGATGGAAGAAGCCAGCAAATAGCTAGTGGCCATACACCAATCAACTTTTGCTTGACTGATCACTCCATACAATTTCCTTTAGATCTACCAACAACTATGTAGTGCCAGGTCCTCCCTGATAGAATACATAGTGATTGGAAGGTATATATCCCTGCTATGTAGTGCTGGGTCCTCCCTGATAGAATACATGATGATTGGAAGATTATTACATGGTTTTGGCAGAAGAAAAGTTTATTGTACAGAAATTGTATGGTGAGATTGTGAGGTGTATGCGGGGGCTTTAGATTTGATCGACTTGTGTGATTGAAATATCATCTGTCAGTCTAACATAGACTGACTGTACCACCTCACAGTGTGATCCATTATAGCAATCAATTCCTGTCCTAAGCCCTGTGTGCAAGCTCCATAATACCATCAGACCGACATCTCTGAGCGCAGCAACAGCTGGCTAAGTCCCTAATCTTGGCTCTGCATTGAAATGTACACTTACAAATTTTCCCATAGAAAACCATAATAAACGCCCCTAGTGGCCACTGGCGATATTGACCTGAGTAAACCCCCTAAAGCCTGGTACATAAAGATGGAATCGCTCATATAATTAAAGGGAACAGCAGGCAAGTACATTTTTTAAGCATTCTGAAACGATGCACCACCATCATACAGCTCACTTGTAAGTCAAACTTTAATTTTATATATATATCATTTTTTTTTTATTATTGCTTTAAGTCAGCCTTAGCAAATCAACAAATACCTAAAATGAACCTCTCGGGTTAAATATACGGGCGCTGCAACTTGAATCTGAAGGTGCATGCTTACTTCATATCCTTTATTGACAACATAGCAAATCACCAGACACATTTGCTTGTTACGGGTCAGTGACTCACTAGTAACAGGATATAAAGAAAGACGGCACTGATGCACGTACATTGTAAAAATAAGGTCAGGCAATGTCCGATTATCACAAGTAATGCTTAAATGACTTTAATTACTCCCAGATATTGACACGGAGTGCAGACGGCACTGAGGTCAGCAAATCCAAACCCTGAAAATTATGATTTATGATGATTACAAGGTTCTGCAGTCAATTCCAGATGCATCTCAATATCCTCATCAAAAGACCAAGTGCACAAAAACGTTCTTCTACACAAAATGACTCCATTTTCACATGGACTGTAGAATACAAAAAAAAAAAACGTTTAAGAATTACCCGCTCCATGAAAGCTCCCTGAAAGAATACATAGTGATTGGAAGGTATATATCACTGCTATGTAGTGCCGGGTCCTCCCTGATAAAATACATAGTGATTGGAAGGTATATATCACTGCTATGTAGTGCCGGGTCCTCTCTGATAGAATACATAGTGATTGGAAGGAATATATCATTGCTATGTAGTGCTGGGTCCTCCCTGATAGAATGCATAGTGATTAAAAGGGATATATCACTGCTATGTAGTGCCGGGCCCTCCCTGATAAAATACATAGTGATTGGAAGGAATATATCACTGCTATGTAGTGCTGGGTCCTCCCTGATAGAATACATAGTGATTAAAAGGGATATATCACTTTCAAGCAAATTATTTTTTTACAAATAGCTATAAAAATAGAAATAATTCCTTTCCTCGATTCCGCCAGTAACATTGCATTCACTGCCCAGAGTATGAAAAGGACCACGCAAACAAAAAACCACATACGTTCTGCATTATACACAGTAATGCTAAGCATACACATGCCGATAAGCGGCCGATTTTTAATCTGACCGACGGGCGTGCGCGCTCACGCCGTCGGTCAGGTTAAAAATCGTCCGCTAATCGGCATGTGCCCACATGGGGCGACAGATCCCTGTCGCCCCACAGCTCGGCCGGCCAGAGAACGGACATATCCGATCTTCTCTGGCCGATGGGAGCCGATGCCATAAGCTGCAATGAAGACGGTGTCTTCATGCAGCTTGTGGCCGGCACACAAAGGGTGCCCAGCCGATAGAAGGGGCCCCCCCATGCAACCGGATACTAACGTGATAACGTCATCACGTTAGCATCTCGGCATACATCGGAGCAGGTCTGTCTGACCTGCTCGGTGTGTGTGTATGCCGAGCATTAGCGTTTCCAAGTCAGATAAAAGTCAAATGGTACACAAAGAATTTTCCAGCAAGGACATCAGGAACAGGAGATAATCCACTGAGGAAAACGCACCACAGTCCCAGCTCACGTGTGCCAAAGCAAACCAATGACAAGCCATGGATGGGACCATAGAACTGATGACACTTTAGAACCACAAAGAAGCACCATTTTATCTTGTATTTACTGTATTTTTTGTACTAGAAGAGTACGCAGAGAATTTTTGAATACAAATAAAGCACAACCATTCACATATAAAGTGAATTTTCCAGGTACATGCAGCATTCACTCTGTATTCTTCAAGCCAAAAGGCCAGTGCCAGGAGGGAGGTCTTTGTTCCAGCAGGGCTGAAACTGTAGCATATGTCTATACACTAGCAGTACACATTCTATGAACACACTGACCAACTTATGGAAAGACACATTTTACAATCTGGCACTAACAACTTACTCATAACACCTAATTACACATGGAAGGAGAGGAGTCTGTCACATTATTTTGCAATGCAATGCAGAATGTTAATATAAATACACAACTTGTGCATCTAAATAGTCTGAATTCACCCAGCTGGTTGGTCAGTGTGAGAATGGGTAATGCTAGGCTAGTGCCACTACAGCTAAAATTTCCCTCTTGGCAGTGGCCTTTTGGTTTGGTTGTAGGGAATGGAACAAATTACAGCCTCATGTGATGCAGAGCTATTGCTCCCAAGAGGTTCAGGACTTACATTTTTTTTATTTTACATATGCATACTACAAGATGCACATACATTCTCCCATTCATTTTTTGGGGGTGAAAAGTGTGTCTTATAGCCTAAGAAATTAGGAATATAGTGCCAACATATTACTCAGCTCGATATAGAGCTCATAAAGCCTAGCTTTTACAGGTGGTCAAATGCCATTCTACAACCTAATGTATTGGATATAGCTGATAACCTTACTAAAGAGACACAACTCTTATTACTTAAGCCCCCCATACACCTTACAATCTTTCCATACAATTTTTATACAATGAACTTTCCTTTTACCAAATCCATGTAATAGGAGCTTTCTAATCCATCCAATCACTATGTATTGTACCAGGGAGGACCCAGCACTACATAGCAGTAATATATACCTTCCAATCACTATGTATTCTATCAGGGAGGACCCAGCACTACATAGCAGTGATATATACCTTCCAAATCACTATGTATTCTATCAGGGAGGACCCGGCACTACATAGCAGCCATATATACCTTCCAATCACTATGTATTCTATCAGGGAGGTCACTATACTAGTAATGGCTGCCATACACACGACGGGTGCAGACAGACCAGTCCCGCACAATGTCATCACGTTTGCACCCTGGTGCATTATGGGGCCCCTTCAGTCGGCCGGTACCCTTTGTGTCCCCAAATTTATAAAGAAGTGAATGTGGCATCTTCCGGGCCCCCATGTTTCTCAGATGGAGTGGCCACAGTTTTGGTAAATGTTTCATTGTCCTTTATGGGAATTCCTTTTTGTTTCTGATATTCATGTACAAGTCAATTTTGGTGGCCTCTCTGCACTAGTTAAATATAGCTTTTTATAGCTTATGACATCAGTAAGTTTGGCAGCATGAACACACATTTATATCTACACGGACATGAAAATCAATGCAACGTGAAGCCAAGCCTCCGGTGATCGAAGATCGTGAAGGCTATCAATGGCAATGTATATCATAGTTGGAGGAGAGGGTGTGTACACCACATGGAGGACAGAGGTGATGAAAGGTGAAGCAAACCTGCTGGTAAATTCTATTTCCCATTATGTCTATAGCAGGGGCAGGTAATCTTTCTGATCTGTGGGCCACAATTGGTTATATAGACAGAAGGGCCAGAAAAAGAACCTGTAAATGCTGTCCGGTCACAACTCCTCCCAGCCTTGGTGGAAAAATGTTAACAGAGTACATTGACAAATAATCCATATTGCTTTAAAAATATATATATTTAAAAAATATATTAAAAGAAGAGGATTTGGATAGTAAACTTAAACATTCTAATGCAAGATATGGGCAAGCTAGGGCCTCTAGAAGAGACCATGAACCCCCCCTTAAGGCATTATCTACACTTTTGGAAGGGAATGAGCAGAGGGGAGCTAGGGTCTTGACAACAAGGTGACAAAGGGCCGGAAAAAAAGACTAAACAGACCACATCTGGTTTATAGGAACTAAAGGGTTCCCCATACATGGGTCAATACCCATTGGAAAGAAGAATGCTTGAATCAAAGCACAATTGTTTCCTGTTCGATGCTACGATCCCCATCCACTGTAATGGCAAACAGGAATTTACCAACATGTGATCGATTGTTCGGGAATTTAATTAAATTTGACCCGTTTATGGGGACCTTAACCTCCTTAACCTCCTCCTGCCCGAGCCCAGTACGGTCACAGTTTGTTCTTAAAACCAACTGTGCCCCCGCCGAGATCGGGCATACTACAGGCTCATCGATCCCTTCTGGCGCCACGTCCCTGGTGACGCCAAAGAGGAGGGGGCCAGCGTCATAGACCTCTATGTTAATGGAGGGGGCATTGCTTTTCCTGGAGCACATCGCTGGTGCCTCTATGACAGCCGCGATGGGTAGAGGGGAGCGCAGGTAAGCACGGCAGAGTGAAGTGTACTCTGCCGTGATCTCCCATGCGCTGTGGTTTAGTGCCAAAAATAATTGCGCAAATAGCATAACAAGGCAATACAGTGAACTCATTAAAACATTACATGTACCTGCTGGACTCTACATAGTATCATACAAAAAAGGGCAGCAATGTCTCCACCCCATTTTAGGAAGCTGCACTATGTGGACTTCGCCAGCAGTATGAACAGGTATTTGTGGGAATTGATTGCCATACAACAGAACGTATAAGGCAAGGTCTACGATAGTCCTATATGTGCTGCTCGCGTACAGACTGGCATAATGCCAGTATTTCTGGGAAAACCCTAAAGTTCAAATGTAAGCAAACCCAAGCGACGCTGCAGGAAGTAAGATTGCTATTGTGTGGCTGATGCTATCCAGAGAAGACGTGTAGCCAGGACAATTGATTACAAAATGTTCTGGTGCTCACAGAGAACACAAACACAATATCCAACCAGTAAAGCAAAACTGAAGCAGAACATGTTTTGTTTCTGGATGAACCTAATATATTTTTGTACCATCACCGAGGACTTTAAGGCAAAAATTCCAGAGTTCCCTTATCAAGATCATCCTTTCATCAATGCCTACCCCAGCATTACTCCAGGACCGCATACTTGTTCCAGGTCATTATCTCACTTGTTAGTGAAGCCAGGATGAGATTACCGGCCCTGGATCTTGTTTCCTTATTTTCCTTCCTGGTAGTGTTCCATTTATCGGCTTCAGAAACATCCTGGTCACCAAGTCCTAAATAATGGCAACTTGGACTTCCTGCCCACGGCCATTGCTATGCCTAGGAACCAGATCCAATAATATCAATTAGTTAAAACTAATACTACCGGTCAAAAGTCCCATGGTGGTTATCAAGGGAAGCTTCAGCCGCCCAAAATAGTGAGGTGCCACGTGTTTAACATAATATAATATTTGATTCAGGATGAGGTAGTTGGCCACCTTGTTTAGATACGGGCATGACATGGGAGATGTATATGTATAACCAATAATATCAATGTTATTGGGATAAGAGTGTTGCCATTGAATTACAGAGGCCGAGAACATCCAATATGAAATGGAGAACTCCCTCTCCGCACCTATGAGGGGATGCTTGGAGCTGGATGATTACTCACTGTTCCAGAGGTTTCATAAACTTCATATCAGATCTGGAACAGGAGAAAAGCCGGTTTGGAGTAATGTCTGGTTTCTCAGACACAACACATTCATGCAGAACAGTGAAAGGATCTTCCTCATACATAAAGTTACCTTTACAAAACTCCAGCCTCATCCACCAGAATTGTCATGCTCAGTACATGTACGGTTTACATTTCTATGCATATTAACTTTTATTTATATAGCGCCAACATATTACGCAGCGCTGTACAATAAATTAGAGTTCAAATGTTACACAAAATAACACACAGGTACAGGTTATGACACAGGGGTAGAGGACCCTGCTCAATGGAGAATACAATCTAAAGGTGCCCATACATGGTGCGACGGGCGTCCATTGACTGGACGGGAATCAAGGAGTGCCACATTTGGTGCCCGATTCCCGGTCAATCCTTCAAAAAATGAAATTCGATCAGAATTTATGGACATGTCCATTACCTGCTCGACAGACCTGTCTGAGCGGGATCAGTTGATCTTGCTCAAAGACAGGGGTGGCCACATTAGATAGGAGCTAGATAGATCACATATCTATGCGTGTATGGGCACCTTTAGAAGTTAGGTAACAGAGTATAGAATAGGTGGGGGGATGGGACTGGCATGGTGGTCATGTTAGGAATAAGAGGATGGGTAGGCCAGACTGGAGAGGTGGGTTTTCAGGGCTCTTTTTTGAAAGTGGTATAAGTAGGAGCAAGTCTAATGGGGTGAGGGAGAGAGTTCCAGAGAGTAAAGCTAGCCACACACGGTTTGATTTTTGGTTCAATCGATGCTCGATTAGATAAATTTTTTCATCGATTGAACGAAAATCGAGAAATGCCCACATGGTATGATCGACGATAATTGTTCGATGAAGGCAGAAAAATGTATCGAAATTTGATCGGATATGTTGGAAAATCATCGCCGATTGTGCTAAAATCGTTTTATAATCGTCGATGTAATAACATAGACCACTTCAATCTGAACTTCAATCGTTTCAATACCAAAATCGACGATTTTAGTAATATTTTGGAATCGAAATCTCACCACAATCGCAAACTCAATGTGGGGTGTATGTTGATGCGATTAAGATCGATTTTCAATTAGACGATTGAATTCCTCGATCTAAAATTGAACCGTATGTGGCTAGCTTAAGAGAGTACCTAAAGAAGTCTTGGAGACGTGCATGTGATGATGTTATGGGTAGGAAAGTCATTAGTAGGCCATCAGAGGAGCAGAGGGGACTGTTAGAGGTATATTTATGCAACTTTATGCATATTTATGGGAACAGGAGGTGTGGAGTGATATAAAAGCAAGACACAGAACTTTGAATTTGATTTTATGGACAATTGGAAGCCAGTGTAGAGATTAGCAGAGAGGAGCAGCAGATGAGCAGCAGTTAGAGGAGTAAACAATTCTACCACTCTAGTCACACCAATAGTATGCAGCTTAACATGTTAGTTTCTTAGTACGTCTTTTATCCCTACTTAGTATTTGCATCTCCAGTTCAAACAGGTTACATGAATGCGGCGATGAGCGTGAGATTCCTCTGAAACATGTACAGAGCGATCACACCCACGGACACAACTCCTCAGGTGTCTGTTCAACAACACACATGACAGACTAAATATAAAAGGGACTGTAATACAGAGAAAAGAAAAACACATATTATAACACGAGATACCAATGTATAAATACACACAGTGAAAGACTGGCACACAATAACTAAAAAATACGCTTTACGCATTAAGATTAAGTCAGTTAAGCTACAATATATTATTTTTTTGTTTTTAGATTTACATACCTTCTGAAACAGGGCTGTATGACTTCAGGCCTCGAGGACCACATAGGCCAGTGGTCCCCCTTTTCTACATAGGAACAATATCGACCCCCCCTGCAGCTTCAGATTGTGGGCCATTTCACACTAGCTGGATTTGTATCATGTTCCAGTATTAGTGTGAAATGGCCCTTTATTTGATAAACAACTCATACAATTATTTAGATTTCACACCAATCATACAGAAACATTCATCATTCATATAGAAAAGCAGACACTAGTTATGTAGAGACAAGAATCATTCACATAGAGACACACACATTACACTATACAAACTACCTGCAGCTGGTTTCTCCATGGTTGGCTTCCTGCTTGTCCCTCCTTCAGCCACCTTGCTGTGCCCCCCACCCCCTCGGAATACCTCTGTGCCCCCTCGTTTTGGAACCAATGGCATAGTAAATTATTGTTGGAACCAAACATTGGCCTAACTTTTTGGAAACCATACTTCATAAACGACCATTCATGAGAGAATATTGTGTTTGGTCCCGAGGGGGGGGGGGGGGGCAGTTCTAGAACAAACATGAAGAGATCTATAAAAGTAACAACACTATATAATAGGCGACTCCAAAAGCTGTTCCTACAGATATAGCTCAGGATCCCCAGAACATCTTCTCAAAAACAGCCTACCTATATCTTTATAATTTAACCAGACATGTTATCTGTTGTAATAACCCAAATCATGAGATTATAACAAACGTCTCCATTCAAAGCTATGCAGCCATTGCAAAAAAGTACAAAGAGTAATACCGAAACTTTGAGTTGTAGCTATAACAGAGTAATGTTGAAACTCATCTCTGGATTTTTCTTATTGGGGAAATTTTCCAGGGACTTGTGCAGACACAACCATACCAACCTGTACCATAGAAAGGGTCCCTAATGGAAGATTCGCCATTATTTATTAATAAAGTTTTGACTTTTGACTAAACAGTTTTGTTGCTGGAAGCTGGAGTGTTGTATGGGCAGCAATGTTCTGTTGTACTGGGAGGGGAATGGGGAAGATGAGCAGAAGATATCCCAATGCATACACTCCTATCTGGACAGACCTCTAAACCCCAGGTGCTCAATCTGCCGCCCGGGGGCCACATGCAGCCCTTTGGGCTTTCTTTGGCAGCCCCCCTTGGTTATCCCCCAAAACCTTACTGCTCTGGCACAGGCTATAGAAAATCACCTGTCTGCCGATTCCCGCTGGCAGGTCCTTGACAGGGAACTTCTTAGAGTGGAAAGAGGAGGAGAGACGATAAACTTACGTGATAGGCGTACATAAAAGCCAATCAGCGACCTAGATGGTGCCTGAGCAACTCCTCTTCTCCTCTAGTGTTGGTGGGGCATCAGCAGACTGGTAAGTGCCTATGCTCCCTCTATTTCACAAATTAACGGGGGGCACATAACATGAAAATAGGGGCATGTAACCTTTAAAAGCAGTATATGTTGAAAATGTTATGTGCGGCCCTTTAGTGATGCTGAGGGCCGCACTTGTGACCCTCCATATCAACTTAGTTGGCCACCACTGCTCTAAACCTTGGGGGTAAGACCTACTACTGGATTTTCCCCCAAGACTATCATGATTGATCATCTTGAGGCCCCCCCATACACCTTACCATACATATTAAGCCATGTGTCCCTGGCTTTAACCTTCCAATCACTATGTATAGTATCAGGAGAACCCAGCACTACAGAGTTGTTGGCAGATTCATTAAAATTGTATGGAATGATCTAAAAGGTGTATGGGGGGATTTAGGCGAGCAGGTGATTGTGCGTCAATATCTCACAGCCTAATGATGGACAACCACCAAGATGATATCTAAAGTCATATTTGTAAGACTTTTTTGAAGTTCCTTTAATGAAGCTGTAGGTTACAATCCAAATGTTCTTCGACATCAAGCTCACCCAATAATATGAATATAGAGAACATGGAATAATAACAAACCAAAGATAACATGGTGAAGACTCAGCACTCAACCTCACAGCAGGTCTTGTTAATATAATCTCATGACCTACCTAATGTAAAATAAACATTTCTTTCCACTGGCGTAATAATAATTATTTATAAAAGGTAACGCAGCAACCGGTTAGACTGAGAATCAAGTGGCTCGGACTGAACTTTTAGAATTTTCTGGTTTTACAGACAGTGACAATTCCTTGTAATCCTTATGAACAGTTATTTGTGGTATATGAAGACTTTTTCCTTGCTGTGACACCACACTGGCTGTTCACAATGAGGACGACCAAGGAACAGGAAATTGAAGAAGAGTGTTCAATTACACATTGGACAACGTTGAGGCCTACACTCAGTCTAAGGCAACCAAGCACGTACTTAACATTACTTTCTTTATACATGGACAAGTAATTTTAATTACTATGAACCCAAGATCCAACAAACTGCTTCCAAGACATCACCTTCGTCGAGCAACTAAGGGACTAATTTTCTGTACTTATTGACCTCAAATGCTAACCAATGGTCCATTCAAACTACGGTAATCATGCACTTCAAAATGACCAGACGTGATGACGTCATCACGTTGCATTCTGGGGCTGCTTTAATCAGCCGGGCACCCTTTGTGTGTCGGCCATTACCTTCAATGAAGATGCCGGTCTTCATTGAAGTTAATGGCATCGGCCAGAGAACATCGGACATGTCCGTTCTCTGGCCGGCCGAGCTGTGGGGCGACAGTCATCTGTCGCCCCATGTAGGCACACGCCGGTTGGCGACCGATTTTGCCACCGACCGATGGCGCGAGCGCGCACGCCCCTCGGTCAGCGGGAAAATCGCCTGCTAATCAGCGTGTGTATTCCAGGCTTGACCCTTCCCTGTATAGGAAGATGCCGAAGAATCCACCAACATTTAAGAGTGCCGAAACAAAAGCAAAGCACCAAGAACCCAGAAGGTGAAAAGACTATTTACACATTCATAGACATAAAACAACCTCAAAGAGTACCGAGTGGGTCCCCTTCGTGGCGAGGTTTGTCCAGAACTTGGAGCAAATGTTGAGTTTACTGGATACAAACCACAAATAAAATGGTCAATGTTACCAAGTCACCAATCAAGTTCCATCATTCGGATACGAAAGCTGAATAGTAATCTACTGTAGACGTAATCAACTTTCAGATGACCTCTGTTTACCAAGACAGCACCACAAGCGTTATCCACCATAACAATCAAGTTTATCTCTTTTCGGTGGCCAACCTGCCACATAAGGAACCTTGTATGAGCTTTTCCTTTAACCTCCTTGGCCGTGAACATATTTCTTTTAAAACAAATGGTCTGGTTAATTTGAAACACACAGAAGCTTTGGTTTGTCTGATTGCACCATTGGTTGGTATTTGAATAGGAATTTGAGGAGAAGTAGTACAGAAAATTAGTCCCTCAGTCGTTTGAGGAAGGTCCACTCATTCTTTTTAAATATTTCTCCCATATCCTGCAAATCAATTACACAATGGTGTCCGTTATTGGTGATCGGTAGACTTTTCCTAGAATCCATCTAATGAAGATCTCCGGTGAGTCACCAAACATTCTGCGGAATACATTTATGGAAATTAGATCTGAGGAGAACAGAGCTGCTGTCACAACAGTCCGGAGAAGCGTTTAATAAGACCAGACCGGTCGCCTTCCTTTGCATGACATAAACACGACCTGGTTTTATAACCGTCTCTTCCGCACACCACTGATGACAACCCACAGAAGAGTCCTACAGAATTTGCTTATTCAGGATTGTAATGTAAATTATGTAGGCGGGAACCTGTAAACGTACAAATTTAGTGGAATAATATTTCAATAATATCTTCAAGTACTAGGAAACTTTTATGCTGTAAATACTCAAATTTATAATCATCTCCAGAAATTGTGTTCTCACAACAGAGAACTTTATTTTACAGTATTGTGCTGACCGTAAATGAGGACCGGTCAATAAATAACGCAGAAATGTAAGCACAGTCAATAAAAACCAAGGAAATCAATAATAAAATCCAAAACAGGGAACAGCGCCATGCCTTGATGCTGTGAGTGCACCATGCCTTGACCATCGCAAAGATTGCCACCACCTCCATGCCTTCATGCTATGGGCAAGAGTGCCATTTCTTGATGCTATAGGAAAGTTTGCCACCACCTGTTGATTTTACCAAGAGAACCAACCCTAGATGATATAGGAATGAGCCCTATGACTTCATACTTTGGGCAACTGCACCACCCCTCAATTTGGGCAAGAGCGCCATCCCTTCAATGCTAAGGGCAAGAGCGCCATCCCTTCAATGCTAAGGGCAAGAGCGCCATCCCTTATATGCTAAGGGCAAGAGCGCCATCTCTTATATGCTAAGGGCAAGAGCGCCATCCCTTATATGCTAAGGGCAAAAGCGCCATCCCTTATATGCTAAGG
>CM070036.1:17007806-17018990 GCA_036250615.1 Ptychadena robeensis | reverse complement strand
TGGGGAGTAAAGGAGGGCGCAGAGTCGAAGGTGACACCAAGGCAGCGAGCTTGTGGAATGTGGGATTACAGTATTGAGGATTAAACAAGCATATCATTAAGATTAGCAAGGTACAATATTGGAACATTGAAATGTAACAGCTGGTTTTCTATTCTGTACCCTGACCCCCTGGTACCAGCATACTCAATAGTGGTGCCAAAACAGAAACCTTTCTACCAGTCTTGCTTGCCAGGCTTTGATCATTTAGACAAATTGCTCTTACATTCCAGATCTGCTTTTAACTACCATTCTGGCTCTGAAAACAAGGAAACAGATATGATAACCACTTACCAGTCATGTTTGCAACTAAACCATCTGTTTATAAATTGCACTTTATTCAAGTGTCACTGCCAACCACAACGCTGCCCACACAATGATACATGCAAAAACACTCTACAGTCTTTACAGTAACCTTTCAGCTGCTTCCTCTACTTTTTCATGGGGAGTTACAGCAGTTTTAGTTGCTGCTTTGTGCTTTAGTTTTAATGGCACACAGATAATATAAGGAGATATTGTAAGAAGCTTTTACAAAGACACTGGATCCATGTAGTTTAAAGATGTCAGAATATAGTTTTGACTTTCAACACAAAGGTAAAGGGCCTTAACTCAATGGCTTCTTATTGTTAAGCAAGGAGTTCAAAATGCATGACTTTGGGGTCTTATAGCATAGGTTTGAACCCCATCCTGTTGGCCCAATCTGGCCCACCAAGCAAATTTTGACCAGTGGCAGATCTGCATTTCAGGCTGTTTGGAGGAAGCCAAAATGAAAGACATAGAGTGACCGAGCCTGTGGGTCATCAGGGCATGTACAGTATATATGTAGTTCATGTGTGCCCCATCCCTGTGTGCACAGTGTGTGTGAAGTCAAGGGGTGTTAAACTATGGCCCAAGGGGCCAAAATAGCTGTCAATCTAATCATATTGTTCAATAAATATCAAGATTGATCTGCAACTTTGTCCAAGTTTTTAAATTTGGCCAAGTGGGCATGTTCGGTTTGATACCCCTCCCTTACAGCTTCTACAATTAAACATTGTTACAATCTCGAATACCCAGTTTTATGGGTTCAACACCTGCACGTAACAGCAATTTGATTAATCTTGTAATGGTGGGTCTTCTAATTTACTCTAGATAAAGCCCCCCATACACGTTCCGATTATTCTCCCGACCGATTTTTTGTCCGATCGTGTCACCCGATTTTCACCTAAAATGTTATGGTCGGTCGGTCGGCTGCCATGAAAAATCGGAAGTCGAATTATTACCGATCGATCAGCCTGACACTTATCAATACCTGACATTTAATAACAGTAGATCGACCAAAATTTACGGACAGGTCCGAAGCGATCCCAACCGATTTTTCGGCCGATTTTGAGAAATCTGGATCGGTCGGGTACATAATTCCGCATCCGATTAATCTCCCGATCAATTAATCTCCTGATTACGTTGGTCGGTCAGACAAAATTCGTACAAAAAATCGGATCGTGTATGGGGGGCTTTAGAGTTTAGCAGGAAGAAATATCAGTTTGTCTGATCTGATTACAGCTAACCCCCCCCCCATACATCTTTAGATCACTCCATACAATTTCCATTAGATCTACCAACAACTATGTAGTGCTGGGTCCTCCCTGATAGAATACATAGTGATTGGAAGGTATATATCACTGCTATGTAGTGCCGGGTCCTCCCTGATAGAATACACAGTGATTGGAAGGTATAGATCACTGCTATGTAGTGCCGGGTCCTCCCTGATAGAATACATAGTGATTGGAAAGGATAAGAAAGGCCCTCATATTACATGGTTTTGGTATAAGAAAATTGGTTGTACATAAATTGTACGGAAAGATTGTAAGATGCATGTAGGGCTTTAAATCGTTCTATAAACTAAATTACATACATGCTGATCAGCTGTTGAGCAACTTCCACCCAATGCTTCTCCTAAATCCTTCATGGCTACAAATATAGAGCTTCATCTATCTTGAAACTTAGAGAAAAGTATAGGCGAGGGCCCAAGCTCTCCAAATTGCCTCAGTAATGGAGGAAGGAAAGTACCAATCCCAAATTTGGTAGAATCAATCTTAATTTAAGAGTGGCATATAATTAGACTTATCACATGGGAAATTCGGAGCTGAAAGGTAATTTTAATTTGTTTAAAGTAACAATTTCCTTGATGGGAATTTCACACCTGCAGCGTTGCGCCTGTGGTGGAGTTTTTGGATAGTAAGGCACACACTACCGAGTCGGTTACCAACAAAAGCCTGCATTACTGCATTGCACTGAGCTTGCGGCGCCCAATCAAGTGTATGGAAGATACTTGTGCTGCCATAAACAAAGAAACTGAAGGTTTTTTTTGCACATTACCGTAACTGCAAAAGCGGGGCCAGTGTGTGGTTTGTGATAACCCTAGCTGTGCTGCATTACTTTACCGTACCACATCTGCAGTGCATGTGAAATGGCCCTTCATTGTCTAATTTTCCTCTCAGTTGGTAAGATCGCTGAAAAAGGTGGATACGTTTTGTGTGAACTTCCTAAGCGGTTAATAAAAACTAAAAAGTGTTGGATATGATGTACCCAAGGAAAAATACTTGGAGATTTTGAAAACTGATTTTGCTCAAAGCTTACACAGAGATCTCTTTGAACAGGCACTATTAAGGGCTTGTCCCCACTTAGGCAATCACCCACGGTTTAAATCACAGCACGGAGATCGTGCCCATTCATTGGAATGGTCTCATCCCCCACTGCCAGACGTAGTCGCGATTCTGCCAGCGATCTAAAACACAGCTCACCGCATCTTTCAACACGGGTCGCAGGCAGTGGCACCCAATCGCATCTGACCGTGCCCATAAAAAATCATGTCTCAATTGGTACATGATTTTTGAGCCCATCGCCATTCATTCACGGCCGCGAAAAATCTATCTCCGCCTGCGATTAGGATTGCGGGAGATCAGTGCGGAAAGTGCCTGCCCATGTGTGTAGAAGTCTCAGGGGGAGTTCAAGAACATCCTCATGTTATCCCTATCCAGTAAAGAAAAAAGTGGGGTGCCTAAAGTGTTGTATTTTATTATTGTAGACTTCCAGACAACATATTGGTTATGTGCAGTTTTTAATTAATGTCCTTCCTGTAAAAATATGGCTAAGGTATCTAGGACTTTCAAGGTACCAACAGAAATAAATAAAAAAACACTTATGTTGTTACCTTGAAAGTTCTAAAGTCTTTTCTTAGTCATGCTTGTTCCAATTACTAGGATGTAACTTCCATAATAAACATGGTAACCCCTAATTGTAGCATCCTTCCTGTAAAAAGAAAATACCTGATCTTGCCAGATCTTGCCCAGCTCCACCAGTCACTTTCACCCAATCTATCACATAATTATCCTGTGTCGCTCGATTACTTTCATGTCTTTCTATTACATGCAGTTCCTTATGTTCCTGTTTCCAGGTACTGCATTAATTCACAGGGTGTTTAATGTTTCTAATAATCAAACTACCTCCTAACAAGGTTTTATGTCTCAGCATTATACATAGTGACTCACTGTGCATTGCTGACAGTGGCTGAAGTCTCTGTAGTGCATGTTATCTCTCATGTTATTATACCTCTGAAATATATATTAACTCTTTTTCACATTTAATGCTTCATATCTTTAATGCTTTTCCTTTTGTACGATGTACATGTGAAGCCTCATTCCTTGTGCAGTGCTCCATGCAACTCTGTTTAGTCCAAAGACTTACAGTACACCTTTCCATGACATATTATTTATGCCTCTCTATTACAGGCAATGACTCACCCCTCTTTATAAGACTAAGTAATTAATTCTCTCTATTACGCATTAAATGCAAAATCTCTTACCTCAACTCCACAGAGTAGGCAGCTAAAATACCATTTCTGCTGGCTGTCCCTGAACAGTTGATCTCCACAGGTGTTGGGCTTTCTTTAAAGTGTCTCCTGTATCGGCAGTAGGGATCGAACATTTTTCGTGGAATTTACCGGGCCTGACTTCACTTTTCTAAATTTTCTCGTTCCAAATAACGGTGGCAACAGTTATGTAGCTTCCTGTATTCTTCCCTTATTTGGAGACAGATAACTTGACAGGTATGCCACAACCCTTTTCTACCTCTCCAGAAATGTTTATAATGTTATCTTCTTCAGGGGCTTTACAATCAACTCCCAAATAAACTAGTCGAATTTTTACACTATCTCTAATTTGGAAACCCCCCATTTAAGTTAATGGGAATCAACTCACTATTTTCCTTGCCAAGTACTGATATGAACAAACTGTTTTTTATTGAAGAGCCTGTAGCATGTGCAACATCATTAAATTCAAACACACAGTGTACATGGCAATAAGGCTTGTCCCTTCTATGAAGATGGCTAGCCTTATGGCCAGTATAAATATTTCTCTGGTCTGACCAAAAGGTCTGCCTATACTGTATATAGGTGTAGAAAACATGCTTAGAAAGACAACCATGGTGCCTATAAACATTAAATAATTTATGTTTTAGGGTGCCCCTGGACTCCAATGCATCCACTTATGCCACAGGCTAATCTTACCCCTCAGACCAAAAAAATGCAACCCCATTCCTACTTTAAAGCATTAGTGGGGGTAGGGGTCATTGGCTACAACTCGGAACATGATGTCACAAGATGTCATCATACACACGTTAGGCAACTTGCCGAAAATGGTAAAAATTACTGAGCCTTGTGTGCATGTTGATATCTTATCATATGCCCACGCTGTACTCAGAGGCACGTCATAGTCTGCAACTTGCCATTTTGTGCTCATGAGAACACTAGGCCTCACCTTTCCTTGCTGCAATGCAATGGACATGTCAGCATGAAGCGCTTTTTCAATTAAATAGAGCATTACCACCAATGCCTTGCTTAACGGCCCTATAACTTGGGTAAACCTATGGGTTTGGCTTAATTAAAGGGTCAGGTGTAGACACGCTAAGTTTTAATACCTCTTTCTTGATGCAGATCCCCATTTCTTTGCTTATGCTGTAATTTCAACAGCCAAATGCTGCAACCACTAGTATCCAACTAGGGAGTTGTAATAAAACAATAAATATGAAATGCTATACTAATATAGAATTTAAATAAATATAATAATAGCAATAACATCTATAAATACTTATTGGTTTTCCAATATTCATAGTGCCATCATTCAGTTTTATGTACCATATGTCCTTCATAGTTTATAAATATCTATGGTCGTCCTTGGTAACAGTTCATGTTCCATAAATATAGTTCCTATTAATATGTCAGTTATCAGTTTTGTTACAAGAAAACTAACACAAAGCAGAATGCTGTTGTCAGAACACCTGCTCATTAAGTCATCACAAATGAAAGATGTCTACTTCCAATTCATTTTCAGTGATTTGTGTCTGTTCATGTAAATAAAACTTGTGTACACAATGGAGCAAAATTTTCGATCACTTGTGGCTCGCTAAGTGTTTTTTTGATGTCGCTCCGGAGGATAGAGTTTCCGAGCAACGTCAAAAATGCTTGTGACGTCCATCATCACCATTTTAGTTAACGTAGCTGTCATCCAACGAAACCCGAGTGCTCCCATAAATGAATAAAATATGTAATTTAGTTACTAAGCATTCATTCCCACTTGCCTGGAATGACTCAGCAGTGCCTGTGAAATGAAAACCACGTCACCTCTTTGCCATAAATATCCAAAAAAGTAGACTAGCTGGAGCACTTAGAACATGTTTTTTAACGTTTGAACTTGAATATCATTGGAATTTTAAGGCCAATGCCCATTTTGATTAAAGACCAACCCAAACCAAAACTTTTTGTATTGAAGGGAAAACTCCTTGCTAGGGAGATATTTGCTCATTGTCTTTTGTTTTAATGAGAGTCGGTAAAGCCCCCCATACACCTTTGGATTACTCCATACACTTTCCATTAGATTTACCAACAACTATGTAGCATAGTGACATCCCTGATAGGATATATAGTAATTTGGAGGATTAGAAAGCTCCTTGTTATACATGGTTTTTGTAAAAGAAAAGTAGAGATTGTACAGAAATTGTATGGTAAGGTTGTAAGGTGTATGGGGGGCCACCAGTGTCAATGATAGGAACTAAGGTAGGGTAAGGTAAGGTAAGTCCAAAAAAGAAGCCCTCAAATCAAGACCAAAAGATTATATTTTTTTCTGAAATGTACAATATTTTACTGCTTTCAGTACCCCCACCCCCCGATTGTGGATGAGACACTAACCCACATGGGCAAAATTCAGCCATTTATGGATTTTGGCCACCAAGCTGACAATGGACCCAAATAGTCAAAAATATGTCAATGTGCATGTAAAAGAAAGGTAAGCTTATTAGGTGTGACTGGCCAAATTCTTGTTTTTAAAAAAAATGCATTTAAATAAATAAATAAATTGTGAAAGTAAAAAAATGCTTTTTTAATGCTTTTAAAAAATAATATATATATATATATATTTTTATATATATATATATATATATATATATATACACACCTCCCTTATTTTTCACACTATAAGACACATGCATCTTATATTGCAAATGCACAACCACCTGCGGCCCAATACAGTCAAATCTGTCTATGTGAGCCGGCAGCTCACATACACAGTCAGAGATGATCCGGCAGCGGGCAGATTTCTCCTCTGCAGAGAGTGTATGTGACCAGGTCTAAAGCTGCCCACTCACATACACAGATCTGCAGAAGCAGAAGGGACTATCTGCCCACGAACATCAGCTGCGGCCCTGCTCACATACACTCTCTGTAGAGAAAAAATCGGCCCATTGTCGAATCGTCACTGCATGTGTATATGAGAAAGATCTGCAGAGCAGAATTAGGCAGCCTTTGACATTTTCCAGCCTCCTTTAACTCCTGCTCTGCTGGTTAGAACAAGGAGCTCCAAATGGCAGAGCGGCAGTTCCCTGTTATTTTATAGGCTTTGCTGTATAGGGTGCATCCTACACTGTGAAGCATCTAATAGTTCGCCAAAATGCAGACTTCACTGTCTTAATTTAGTAAGGGTCAATTCACATGGTCAGGATAAGGGTGGATGACAGTTGCCAGCCACAGTGAAACTGCAGCCCCCGCCACTGTGTTTAGCTGTTATGCACTGTGTGCAGGTTGGTGGCAGTTGCCAAATAACGACACTCCCATGTAGCCCTTTTCTCAAATATAAGAATTCATTTTGGGCCTCGAGTACAAATGTTTAACTAACCTTTGCCCTAACCCATGTTTTTAGGAACCCATTCATTCTTTATTATTATTGAATGGTCTTGCCAATTCTCTGATAGCATAATTCAGACATGTCCTGTTTGTTTCTTATTTAGTACACCTTCTGCATGGATTAATTGGCCATTAGATTCCCAGAATCAACAAGCAAAACAAGCAAAATGACCGTTAGAATTTTCTAGTTTTAGCCAATCTCCTCAATCTGGAAGAGTCCAGTAATATGGGTAAGGTGAAGACTAGTGATGTCATATTAAAATAAAAGAGGACCAGCCCATAAAATAAATAAAAAATAATGTTTAATTTTTCCATGAGCTTCTCCAAGAATTCTTCTGCAATGACCACCCCTAAACCATCGGTAACTGTAGAAATGTATTCATAGCTATGGTGCAAACTACAACTAGACTGAAAAGGAGGATGGGGTGGCTATAAGTAGTGTTGAGCTCGAATATTCGAATGTCGAATATTGTTTGCGAATATCTGCAATCTGAGAATTCGCGAATATCTTGAATATGTTGGTGGATATTCGCAATTTCGAATATTCGTGGTATGGCCATGTATTGCGAAAATCATATTCGCAATGCGAAATTAAACATAGCATGTGACCATTCATTTCGAAGATTTTCGCAATATTGGTCATACCGCGAATATTCACATTTACGAATATTTTCAATATTCAATAATTCAATATTTGTAGAATTATTCACAAAATATCGCAAATTCAAATATTGCCTATGCCACTCATCAATCATTCAAATACAGGTTAAAAATGAGGGCCAGCACCCCCTGGAATACTATCGTGCCCCCCAGTTTGGGAACCATTACCATAAGGCAAGAGCGGCCATTTTTATTCCAGATGCTTCTTTAAATAAGGTCACATACTGTTGGCACATCACAACTGGTATGGTTTGTCCTCCACCTGCTGAAACAGTGCTTCTCTTTGTCGGTGAATTCATCAGAAATGCAGACTTGTAAGCACATGTTCCTGCCCTGAATCCCTTACATTTTGTAATTTGTATTATAAACACACAATGACGTCACCCAGAGACAGAGGAGACGGCACATAAATAACCAGGAGGAGATCATGCCAGCTGGCCATCGAACATGATAAACTAAAATGAAGTGTTCCATGGAAGACTGGAAGGTTTGACGTGCACCCTCCTCTCTTTCTTGATTACATTCGATTTAAGAACAATTTGTTTTCAAAATAGTGTTTTAATAACTATAAATAGTTGAGGATCAGGCCAATGTACAAATATAAAATGGCTGAGGGTACAATTCAAGTTGGTTTGTTTCTGATTTATTGATGTAGTTAAAAGTTAGAATTGTGCATCACATGGTGCCACAGCAATAATACTAAATAGGACCCATTGACCTTTTTTTTTTCTAAAGGGACATCCCACATAAAAGTGATATTTCACATATAGGTGATTATTTCCTTGTGTCACTGACTCACTTTATTTATAACTCATTTGTAGATCCCCTACATAACACAAAAGTTAATATGTTGGTGAAGCATGTTTAAATTGATCTACCACAATAGCAATACTGGGGCTGTACCTTTACCTGTTTTTTTTTACAGAGCTCAACACAGTGGATTTAATTAAAGCTGAAATCTGGGATAAACAAACATGATCTAAATACTGGGAAACTTAAGCCCCCCATAGACGGGCAGACTCCTGGCCATAGTTGTAGAAGACCAACCTGCGTGCTCGCTCCCGCCGAGCACATCAAGGTTTGTCTGCCGCAACTATGTGGGAGCCCACCTTGAGTTATGTTGAAAAAAAGCCGGCAGTTCGGATAGCACACGGATCCGACATGCCAGTTCTTTTTCTGTACGACTGACAGGCAGAACAGCTGCAGCTTGTAAACTCGGAGGGGGAGTCTCCTCCCCCTCCCAGTTAATTGGCTAGTCTGATGGGAGTCCTGTGTGTCAGTGGAACACACAGGATTCCTGTCCGACATTTAGCAGACTGCTCACAGCGTGGTGACGTCACCACGCTGTAATCAGTCTGCTAAAGGTCTGCCATAGATCGAGGTGTCTATGGCAGGCTTAAGACTAATCACTGCTGCTCTCCCTCCTTGTGCAGGGTGGCTGGTCTTGTATCCGGTCCTCTTGTAGTATTCTATAGGCAGTTTCTAGTAGGTGGGCCTGCGTAATCCTTCCTATAGCTCTACTTTCTGCACAGGCTATTTACAGGACATTTATCAATGTTACAATAAAAATAGGGCCTTCCTATTCTGCCCAGGAACACCAAAGGCTTAAGCCCCCCATAGACAGGCAGACTCCTCCATACAACTTTCATGAGACCTACCAACAACTATGTAGTATAGTGACCTCCCTGATAGAATACATAGTGATTGGAAGGCGTAGAAAGGTCCTCATATTACATGGTTTTGGTAGAAGAAAAGTTAGTTGTACAGAAGTTGCATGGAGGAGTCTGCCTGTCTATGGGGGGCTTTACATTTGCTTGCTGTAGCTGGGTGTGTCTTCACAAAAAGTGTCCATTGTGTCAGGGCTCCTGACCAGGAGGAGACAGGTGGCTCACAAGGAGCGTGGGCCCAAGGCCTGTGGCCAGTGCAATTTCTGTTTATCTTTGTATTAAAAAATGAAAAAAATGAAAAGGTACACTGTTCAAGGGGTCCAGGCAAATTGCCTAGTGCCCTTCCATTCCAGCATATGGATATGTTGGTATTTATTCAACAGACCAAATTGATAAAAAAAAAGTTACAGAAAAATACAAATGATAAACACTATCTATGATATTATTATGTCCAATGCTATGTAAGACTTGTGTTTCTATGATGGGAACACATTTGCTCTTTCCGACCTGGACATTGTATTGCTGAATTGATATGAACCAAAAATCCCTACTTTTGCCTTTGCCCTAGAATCCACGTCCGCTATTGGATCCTATAGACGCGAATGGCTGCGTCGTCATCAACGCGACACTCAATGGGCATCTCGTGCACACTGTTCAATGCAGGGGTTGTAACTGATAGTGGAGCCTAGGTCTTAACCCTTGTTCCTCCCACCTCTTCCCCCTATATATAAATGTATAATGCTGGGCATAGACGGGTCATCACGCATGTCCACTAGTGCCGAGAATCAGCCGTTCCCATCTGAACTAATGGGATCGGCCAGGAATTTACCGGCATATCGGATTACCGTGCGATCCGACATGCGGCAGATTCCTGGACGATATGACCGGGGGGCGCACCCGATTCTCTGTCGACTCGACCACCGATCAATTTCGGGCACACGCACATCAGGAATCTGCCCGTCTATCCCCAGCTTAAGTATTGTAACCCATATTAGCTTTACTGCTATGTTATTTCACTGAATGTACTAATTATTATCTCATGTTATGTTACTTTTCACAAAAAACATAACAAGATAAATTAATACAAAATTTATTGGGAAAAAAAGCTATCACTGTCATAGTTAGTCAAGGGGGTTTAACAATATTCACTGGACTGGTGTATTGCATCAAACAAAAGTCTCATTATTCTTTTCACAATCTGTTTAAGATTTGTATCTGCAATGGGTTGGCTTAAAGCCCAACTCTAGTCAAAAAATGTTTTTTTATGTGCTGTGACAATGGACTGTTAGGTCGTGGAAGGAGTCTGGGATGTAATTGCCCAGCAACTGAAGTTTGCTGAGTGTTTTTGTTTTGTTTTTTTCTTAACCTCCGTAGCGCACTGCTGAGGTCCTGATTTCTGTACCAAAAGTGCACCATAGACTTCAATGGTAAATTTTTCTTTATGTTGTAGGTAACTTTCCATAATATGTCCGTACAAGGGTCTAATATACATCCTGAATATAATAAGGTTTGAAACAAACAATTATGTAAAATAAACATTTATTTTTATAATAACATTTATGAGAAAACACAAAAATCAGGGCACAAAGCTATGCTGCTATGTACTAA
>CM070036.1:16951496-16969191 GCA_036250615.1 Ptychadena robeensis | reverse complement strand
CTTATGTTCAAATCCCATTGACTATAATTGTAGAAATCCTTCGTGCGGATTTATTGCGTGGAAAATTTTTTTCTTGGGAGTTTTGCCATGGATCCCCGTCTGTCATGTCATTGTACAGGTGTTAGACCCCTTGAAATAACTTTCCCAACACTATTGTGGCCAGAAAGGGTCCCTTTGTTTTTTAATGTTCGCCTGCCCACTGAAGTCTATGGGGTTCGCGGACATTTGTGGAGGTTCGCGTTCGCCGTTCGCGAACAGCAAATTCCATGTTCGCGCCATCACTACTCTTTTGGTGCTCCCCTCCCCTCTTTCCGCCACCCGGGCCTCTTTTGGAGCCGTCCTGTTGGGCCTGACGTGTGCCCTCTCCCCACTATTTGTGGGGACACAGCTGTGTCTGCCTGGTGATTCGCGGGCCCCTGGGACCCCCTCCCCTTCCGGCTTCCCCTCTCCTTCCTCCCTCCAGTTGAGGCATTCCCATCGCTCGTGACCACTTGTATCCTGGTGTCCAGGTGGGCTTCTTTCATTTTCATTTTCGAATACTTTCATACACATAGATACACTACCAGCCATGTGTAATATTATACAAAAAACTTTCTTTCGGTTCTCGTAATGACTGACCTGATTAAGCTACATCACAACTGTATTACATACTATGACTGTGTCTATCCAATATGCTTATTTTCCTTCTTTGGGATTCCCTAAACAGATGGTTATGTGTCCTGAAGAAGCCCAGTAATGTACGGGCGAAACATGTAGACAACATTAACCATGGTCAACTCAAACATCAAAAAAGGCTGTACTCATCTGGGTAATTCCCTGTTTTCTGTCTCCCTGTACCATTTATGTTAATTGTGATATATCTCTGTGTGAATAAAAATATTATTAATCATTGACATTGTGGAATGTGCAAATAATCCCAGCTAGGTAGGTCTGCCACTCAAAGTACCCATTGAGGGTGCCCCCCATGTTCCCCTAAAATCGAATCAGAACTTGATCGTACTAAAATCGAACCGTGTATGCCCAGCTTAAGGTCTCCATGCATCATTAGATGTATCTTTTAGATTTCCTTTTAGATCTCATTTTATTTGACCAAAACCATGTAATATGTGACCCCGGGCACCCAGAGGCTGATGAGAGAAACCTTATGAAAAACACTAGGGACACACTTCATCTCTGCGGTTGCTGGCACTGGTGTTGGTATCCCACACACCTTATACTAGCAGCCAAAATCATTTTAATAATTAGCTGAACAGTTGATACGCTCCCTTCTTCCTGTATAGAGCCGAAAACACTCTTATTATCTAAATTTTCTCGTCCAAAAATGGCTGAGCCATTTCTGAAGACTCCGTGGGCAGGACAACCGCCTCCGTACATGTAATATGAGGAACTTTCTAAACCAACAATTCTTCTAATTCTAGTGCGTTAATGCAAATGCCCTGTGGCCAAAAAAATGTATGTTTGTACATGTAAATAAAAGGAACATCTGAAAAGCGAAATTATTTTTCATACTTATAGTTTTATGGGTGCATCAGGAATATATAACAACTAAAAACAATACATAAATACACAACATAAAGTTTTTATACAAAAATCATATAGATCCGGTATCCAACCTGGGCCATCATATCATGGAAAAAGTTTGAAATACATTTTTTTTTTCAACCAGATCCGTGCCGATGGCTGCGTTGCTATCCGCATGGCTGCAGCCGCTCCCAACCGCACCCATAATCAAAGCATTGGCCAGGCTCCACTTGTGTGGCCGCGCAAGGATGCGGTCGGACACGGTGTGGTTCTGAACACCCGCCTAACGCGTTTTCGTGCAGATGCCACGCCCGACTGCATCCCTTGACAAGTGACCTGCCCAAAGTCCACAACCGAACGTATGGACATCCATGTGCATCCGCATGGGGTGCGGTCGATAGTGGCTGCAGCCATGTGGATAGCACACATCCCAGGCCATCCGTACGGAACTGCACTAGTGGAAACAAGCCCTTACAGTGATCAGAAGGGCTCTCAGTAGGTGTATGGGGCCTGGGCAAAGGTCTGAAAGTAAAAATGGGTCAGTATAAGGGGTGGGTGAGTAGGTAGTGTGTAGGTGTGCAGCTCCTAATATGAAGGGGGAGTGTGACCACTCTGTAACAGACAAATAGGAACAAGGACACAAGGCGCACAACCTAGTGCAACAAAGTAAAGTACCGTAAATGATAAAATAAAATACATTAAAGGAGGTAGTTTGCCAGCTTACCAAGTAATGATCTCTTCTGTGTGCTTATCAACTATAACCAACTACAACCATATGTTGGTTGACAAAGAGCTGCCACTCGAAACGTGTCCCATTACTCCTACTGCACCCTCTAGAATCTGTAACCAGGAATTCATCTCATCCATAACCCAATGTTATCCTGGTATCCACATAGCCCGAAGAAATCAATCATTGGTAAGCCTGCAAACTACCACCTTTAACCTCCCTAGCGCTCTTGCAAGGTCCAGATTTCTGCACCAAAAGCGCACCATAGACATTTTTTTTTATAAAATGTATCATTTGAATGATAAAATCTCTTGAATACTTATTTGGTATAAAAGATTTCAAAACAGTATTTATGTTTGTTTATAATAAAATTTTTATTACAATTGGAAATGTGTTTTGTTTTACTCTGAATTGTATTGGATACAGTTAGCACTGTATCCAATACAAGCCATTTGGCACCCTCTGAAAGGGTTAACTTCAAAGAGCACACCTTGAAATGACACTGGGGGTGATTTTCCAGATGTGCTCTTTGAAGAATGTCCCCCAGGGGCCGTGGGACATTCATATGCAAATTGGGCTGGGAGAGGGGTGACATCGGCTGGCTTTCTTCAGTAAGGAAGCAAGCTTAGGGCATCAGATCCCCCAGACAGCACAGAACAGTGAGTATGTGCTGCTGCCGGGGGATCTGAGCTTAGCTGGATGGCTCCATCTCGTCAAGATGGAGCCGTCAGAAGCTCTAGGGGGGTTAATGTGATTTTTTTTCTTTTATTTGATCATTTACAGTACTTTTCTTTGTTGCACTAGGTTGTGCGTCTTGTGTCCTTGATCCAAAATAATGAAATTAATAAGTAAATATATTTACCTGATCTTCACCACCATCTTCAGTGCGGGCAATGTAATCCTCTTCTGCTAGTCTCGGAAAAATCGCCCCTCCTGGTGTCAGAAAAAGTTTTTTCATGTTGGATCGCAGATCGCAGCAGCTAATACTGGGAAGTGACCTATGAGGTGGTAGGCCCGCTTTAAGAATAGCTTCTTTTTCAATGAATTTTTTCTTCAAGTGAGGCCTTATTCAAGAGTTCTCAATGTTAAAAGTCAGTTCTTCTAAGCTGCATCGAATATTAGCAATCCCCCTCAAAGTGGCCTGACTTCAGAAGGGTGAGTGCGGATTGGTTGTCACACTTAAGAATTAGCTCTTAAAGCATAAGAAATCCGTAAGAGCTCAAGTGATAAAAGCTGAGCCTACAGGGGACTATGTGCAGACATTATTGCTAGATTCTGTTAAGCATTATAAATATGCTGCTGTCGGTATGAAGAAAGTGCTAATTGACACTTCACATTCAGTTCATGTTACCTTACAATAAGCAGCAAGACATTATTCTGGGGAACAAATTGTTCACACTTCAACCCCCCCCCCCCCCCCCCCCCCCCCCCCCCCATGCTGGGTACTGGATAACTGAAGTCTGTTACAACACATGAACGGAGCTCAGACCAGGATCAACCTGCAAAACCAATGTCAGGTCAGGTAGTGATAACTCAGGGAAGTTTGTTTATACAAAAGCACCACAAGGCCATGTGTGCACTGCTTCTATTCCCCCCCCCCCCCCCCCACCATCACGTGTTGGCTGTGTAATGAACGTGACAACGTACACTCTGCATTGCCAACACCGCTTTTCACAGCTGTTCACTGTGTTTGCTGCATATTCATAGCGGCAGTGTGCAGTGTCCCCCGTAGACAAGTAGATTAACCTCCCTAGCACTCTTGCAAGGTCCCAATTTCTGTACCAAAAGCACACCATAGACTCTAATGGAATTTATTTTTTTGTGTTGTAGGCTTGTAACTTCCAAAATCTGTCTGTACAAGGGTCTAATAGACATCCTGAATATAATAATGTTTGAAACACACAATTATTATAAAAAAAAAGTACATTAAAAATTTTTTATGAAATATATCATTTGAATGATAAAATCTCTTGAATGAAACAGCATGTATTCATATTTATGTTTTGTTTACAATAACATTTTGATTACAATTGGAAATGTGTTTTGTTTTACTTTGAATTGTATTGGATGAGGTTATCACTGTATCGAACACAAGCCATTTGGCACCTTCTGAAAGGGTTAACTTCAAAGTGCACACCTGGAAATCACACTGGGGGTGATTTTCCAGATGTGGTCTTTGAACATAGGCCAATTTGCATATGAATGTCCCGCGCGGGGGGGGGGGGGGGGGGACATTCATATGCTAATTGGACTGGGAGAGGGGTGACATCGGCCGGCTTCCTTCAGTAAAGAAGTTGGCTTAGAGCATCAGATCCCCCCCAGCACAGAACAGTGAGTATGCGCTGCTGCCGGGGATCTGACGGCTACATCTCGTCCTCTGCAATACTGACATAAAGTGCTGGACGAGATGCAGCCGTCAGAAGCGCTAGGGGGGTTATAGATCAATTAATGCATCTGCGGGTTGCAAAAATGCAAATTAATAGGGCGCGTTCCCACCGATGCGCCTGTCCAGAAATTGCATTTTTTCCCCACGCACGTGGACACATGGCCTGCTGAAGCTGGCAGGTTGAATTTTCTATTCAATTGACAAATAATGAAAAATATTTCTTAAGACAACCCAAAGTGTTGTAAATAGAGCATAGACTCAAGATCATGTTTGGTCAGTTTGTAAAAATTCAGTAGCTAATAAAAAGGTAATAGTCGCATGCAACTGTCACACCATCAGGTGTATGGAACCGAGTGAATCTCAGAATACAAATGGGTCAGTATGAGTGGTGGGTGATTAGCGTGTAGCTCCTGACATGAAAAGATAAAATACTGCCAATAGGATTTTTTTCCACTAAGGCGTTTACCCACGTTTTGAATCATGGCGCGGATCCCGCAGGAAATTGCTGGGTGCGCTGTGATTCAAACTACAGACACAGACCTGCAGGCAGGAAGGGTGGGGGGGCAAAAGTCCTGTCCCACCCCTGCCACTTCCCGCACCCATAGACAGTGAATGGGCCCGGTTAAAGACTCCATGGATGGAGACGCAATTTTTAACCACGTCCATTCACCTGTGATGAAGGGGGCAACCGCCCATGGTCCAAAAAAACGTAAGCCACATTTCAGATCGTGGACCACACTGCGTCCGACCACAGTATTGGGGGTGGCCCCATTGAAATGTATGGGAGCGAGTGGAAGTGGAAACAAGCCCTAAAAGAGATGGAGCGCAGGCTTAGCTCCTACCTACATGTCTTCAACCGTGTCATGGCCTGGTAGGTGATCTGCCCTTGCAGATGTATAGAAAAATACCTTTGAAGAATAAAGATGCAAAAAAACATAGACACAATAGTTTTGTCCCTGCACACTTTTCTAAAACTAAGCTCTGCCTCCTGGCACTGGTCTTTTGGCTGGAAAAATACAGAGAGGATACTGCGTGGACCAGTCCTGCACACTTTACTTTAACATTCTGTATATTCACTTTATATGTGAAAGGCTGTCTTTTTTTTCTCAAAAATTTCTCTGCATAACTGGGGTGTGTGTCCTATGGTCCAGTACGTCTGGAGGGGGGGGGGGGGGGGGGGGGGGGGGGGGGTGCTCCACCCTCGTCTAGACCCCCTCTGCTAAGCACATTGCTTGGCAGGAGGTCCAGACATAGCACATAGATTTGACCTGCTCGGCAGATACTGTGTTCAACTGCCAGAGGTTCAACATACTCCACTACGCTTAGCGGCAGAACGCCTCAGCACTGTGAGAACACAGCATCCACCGAGCAGGTAAGTGAATGTGCAATGGGCTTAGCAGAGGGGGTCCCGACGGATGTGGAACCCCCCCCCCCCTTATAATCTGAAAATAATTGATGTAAAAAAAAAAAGTAATTTGTGTAAAATTACATGTGCTAATGCAGAATACATTTCCTGTAATGTTCACACAGCCCTTACCTTCTCCACTCCCCTCTAACAAAAGTTTGACCTTCTCTAGTGATGACCTTAGCCACGTTAACAAGTACAGCTGTTGATTTATCCCACTTTGGGAGTCTCACTCTTTTTGCTACGATTTTATGAAGTAATTTAGAAATTGTTCTATTCCCTTTACACTCTCCATAACGTACATAAAAGACCTGAAAGCCAAAGTGCCCCCTCCATACCAAGTCATCTGTGCAAACCTGGTAACCTCCCTGACAAGCATTACATAATTTTACAATGATTTATTACGTTACTATTGTGAAGGGTTAAACAAAGAATATCTTATTTGCATGGCATCCATTCTTGCTTGCTGGGGGTTCTACATTTCATCACAGATTTGTAATTTCTCCTTCTATTAACCATCTTTATAAAATTGAATGTATCTAAACCCAAAAAGTTAAATTAAATATATCTTTACTTACCATTCCCTGATGATCCTGCCAGTAACAAATTTTAGCTGGGCATACATGGCTTGGTTTTCCGTTCAATTGACTTAAAAAACAAAAATGTAAGTCACAACCAAATCGATTCCTTTCCTTAGGCCTGTGCCCATGCTCCATACCCGGTTTCCTTGAAAATAAGGCACCCTTTAATTTTTTCCTCATGCTGAAATATTAGGCATCACCCTGAAATATGAAATATATCCAAAAGGAAGTCCATCCCTTCAATAACCCTTAATAAGAACAAGAAAGCTTACAGAAGTCCATCTTAATAGTTAATGAAGAAAGGGTGATGAGGACAGGTCCAGTCTAGGAGAGCAGTGACCAAAATCTGGCCAACACTAGAAAGTGACAACAAGTGGGTAGAGAGTCTGCTCTAATGGACAAGTTCAGGCTGATTCTCCACGAATGGCAGCACTCCGCTGACGTAGTAAGCTATGCCGAGGGAAAGCAGAGCGATCACAATGAGGAGGAGAAGCACCCTCCAGAATCCCAGATCCTCCACAAATTCCTGCCAAGTGGTGCGGAAGCTGGACAGGACGCCTTCCCCCTGCTGCAGGTTTGGATTGAGGAGAGAATGTCTTTCTGCCTCCTGCCCCCCTTCCTCCTGATCAGTGAAGAGGTGACGTCATGTGTGAGTATACTGCTACTAATGACATCTACTGGTTGAATTTGATATTGCATTCATTAAATATTGCATTAACCCAATTGATGTGAATACTTTTATATATCAAATATTTTTTTCCTGATTTTCCTGCTCTGAGTGCGTCTCATGGTCCGGTGCGTCTTATAGTCCGAAAAATACGGTACCCGAAAATAAGCCCTTATGCATGTTGAATGAATTAGTCAGTGTCTTATTTATAGGGAAACATGGTAATTCACAGAACATAGCTGGGAAAACATGCTTTGTGGTTTCAGTTTGGAACATGTGTCTTTGTGACAAGGACATTGTAATGTATTATTTCTGTACTTGCCAAAAATTTACTTGGCTAGAAAAGCCAAGACACCACTCGGGACACTTCTCTTCATACCTGTCCCAATGGAGTTATTTAATGTAATGTCATTGGAATTAGAGCCAGGGGACTTATTTCAGAAAGTTGTACTGATTGCCCAATAGATCACACATGGTATGTAAAACTTTAAATTAGGAAGCAGAGACGGAATACACAAGGAGCATGTATGTACATGCGGTATATATATTTAGTAACTAAAACAAGTTTTTCTTAAATACTTAATATGATCTACAATAATAAGAGCATATTCACATACATCTTTACAAAAAAAATAAAATGACTGACTTTACCTGTTCTGCCACCAGAATGTGTAATATCAGCTGGGGTAGACAGACCCCATTAATACCAGGATTGTACTAAGAGTATGTGAACACATTACAAGAATAAAGGTTCAAAGAATAGAACAAAAACATTTTAAACACAAAACAATATATAAATGAATGTCAGGTGTAACACTTCTGGAGAAAGATTGAAATGTTTGTGAAAAACAGAAATGACCATTTACACTGGAAACCCCCTCAGGCCACTTAATGAGTCAACCAACCACTGTGTTTTCTTGGTCTAGGCAAGCCATTGTGATACAGAACGACATTCTATATCCAAAAGGAAGTCCTTCCTTCCAATAACCCTTAATAAGAACGAGAAAGCTTACAGAAGTCCATCTTAATAGTTAATGAAGAAAGGGTGACGAGGACAGGTCCAGTCTAGGAGAGCAATGACCAAAATCTGGCCAACACTAGAAAGTGGGTAGAGCGTCTGCTCTAATGGACAAGTTCAGGCTGATTCTCCACGAATGGCAGCACTCCGCTGACGTAGTAAGCTATGCCGAGGGAAAGCAGAGCGATGACAATGAGAAGGAGAAGCACCCTCCAGAATCCCAGATCCTCCACAAATTCCTGCCAAGTGGTGCGGAAGCTGGACAGGACGCCTTCCCCCTGCTGCAGGTTTGGATTGAGGAGAGAATGGCTTTCCATAGCACTGGAAGAAAAGCAGACAAATTAGAAAAGTAGTTCATTATCACAGCACAATACAAGCAGGCATTGACCAGAGTCATGTACGAGAGGAAGCTTTAAGCCCCCCATACACCTTTAGATCTCTCTGTCAGATATCCTTTAGACCTACCAACAACTATGTAGTGCCGGGTCCTATGCGATTGAACACAGGTAGACTTGATGGTTTAGAAAGTCCCTCATATTACATGGTTTTGCTAAAACAAAAGGAAATCTGACAGAAATCTAAAGGTGTATGGGGGCCCCACATATCACTTGTCAGGTCACATGATACGATTCTAATACAGGACTATCTGTGCTCAATTCCTAAAACTCCTGGGCTAAAGTTTACCCCAAGGGTAGCGCAGGTTAAGTTTGCTTACCCCACAAACTCATTCCGAGCTACAATCTGGGATGCTCACCTATCCCCGGCAAGCCTGCTGGGATTATGAATTTTGGTGGACTTCGCAATCTTTCCTGAGCCTTGCCTCTGTGGCGTGGATTACAGGGTCTTCGGCATCAGAAGGGGACCGATTTCATTGACCCCCACATCCACGATGATGTAAAGGTGGGAGGAAATCTATCAAAATAAGCTTTCTAGTACTATGAATTACTGACCTGACACTCCTAAGCAGAGCATGTCTCTCCTCTGACTTTTATGCGTTCCTTGTTTGTTATGAGCAAAACAGTACAGTAGAAGTTAGACCTTCAAGTAATAAATGGCAATGACCGTGTTCCAAAATTTGTCATGGCAAGTTTATTGTTAATAATCAGTATATGTGTTCATGACTAGAATAAGCCAGTATATCCTTGTCATCCTCCGATTAGAAAAGAAAGGGGGAGGTATATTCCTGCTTTCTGGTGCCGTCGGCATGAAAAATCGGAATTTGAATTATCACCGATCGATCGGCCCGACACTATTTATTAGCAGCAGATCGACCAAAATTTACGGACAGGTCCGAAGCGGTCCCGACAAATTTTTCCGCCGATTTTGAGAAATCTGGATTGGGTACATAATTCCGCATCTGATTAATCTCCCGATCGATTAATCTCCTGACCACATTGGTCGGTCGGGCAAAATTTGTACGAAAAATCGGAACATGTATGGGGGGGGATTTAATGAATGAATCTCCTCCTGACACAGCGAGACAAATAAGGTTTTAGAAATATGTACACAACATGCCCATCATCTAAATCAGTGGTGGGCAACGGAGTTAATCTGGAGGGCCACAAGTGCAGCCCTTGACATAACTAAAGGGCCGCACATAACATTGATCCAGACCCTCATCGACATATCTCAGCAGGCGGTGGACCAGATCCTGACAGGCAGTCAAAACCTGACAGCACCCACCCCACTTCCTGTCCCTGGGTGCAGCTCTCATATGTAGACCTGGTTTCCCCGATCAACATTGACAGGAAAGCTGGGTCAGCATGTGACCACTTCACAGGTGAGTTGCTATGCCCTATGCATTAACAGTTCGGTTTTGGTTTCCCAATGTGAAGGACCAAGGGGGGCTGCCAAACAACGCCCAAAGGGCCGCATGGATCTAAATGCATGAAAACAAAGTAAAAGCTTTCTGCAAGAGCCCAGTGTACTTACAAGTACATCCGTATGAAGTATCGTGCCCATGTGTATTAGGTATATGACAGGCTTTGATTTAAAGGGGATGCTTGATCTGCTGTGCTATGTATCGTGACAGATAATGTGGCACTTTAAGGCCGGGGGAGGGGGTCGGAGTTGGACTCATTGGGTGCGCATAGTGGAGCCCTAACCTAAACACAAATAACACTGTATATACAGATATACACAGAACGCGGCTAACTAGAGACACCTACAGGTTATATGTGTGACGTTAACAGGAAGCGATTATAGAAAATATAGTAATTGACAAAATATAGTAATTTGGCTGCTCAATCCATAGCCGATACTTTAGATTGGGGATCCAGGGTCCCCCTCCAAAGTACTAGCAATCAAACAGAGATTTACCAACATGTCAGATCCCTGTTCAAACGACATTTAGTTCAAGTGGGATAGAATTCGATATCTGACCGATTGACATTTGCAAACATGCACACCGATCGATCGTCCAGGAATCGAACACAAAATCGACCCGTGTATGGGTACCTGAAGAATGTAAAGGGTACTATATGCTGATATAATTGTATGGAAGGTGAACAGGGTAAATGTGGACTATGTTGGAATATGCAAAAGCTAACAGGAATGAGCTACCAAGCTTTTCACATTTCAAAGAGTGTAGTAACATTGACTTTAAGGCAAACTTTCTGTCTTGCCAAAAAAAACAAAAACAAAAAAACAAAAAACAACATGGCTGCTACATGGTCTGCTGCTCGGAAACCTTAGCACATAAGCATTGTTGTGTGTAAGCGTTAGGTAATGTTTAACCTTCCTGGTGGTTACACCAAGTGTAGCACAAACCAAATTCACCTCAAGCTACATTTTATTACTAACCTGTCCCTGGCGAGCCGGCAGCGATACTCTACATTTGCAAACTAACCAATTATTTTGGGTTCAGGTAATGTCGCTTTAGGTCCTCACATTCCCAGCATCAACTATGCCACCAGGTATGTGAGGGGGGGTGGAGAGAGGGAAGATTACTGGAATCTGCTTTGATTAGCTGTACCACAGTACAGGCTGATAAAGTAATTCGGTAAGAATGTAAAGTGGTTTCAACATACCAGTCTTCCTCCGTGGAACCTTCAGACAGTGTGCTGTGTCCCTTTTCCATTAACAGCTCAGAGCACTGGACATATCTTTCGCTTTCAACCGTCTGCATAGTCTCCATCTTGGAGTGAGTGCCTCTGTTGAAGCCTTTCACTTCTTGCTCCTCCAGAGACTCTAACATGCGGATGACTTCTTTATTTACCCCTCTACGTTTGGCCAAGACAAGTGGTGTGGCCCCTTGATGATTGCTGGGAAAATAAGTAGGTACATTAGAGAAAACTTTAATTACAACTAAACTGCCACCAGATATTTTAGAGCCAACTTAGCGTTCTGTGAAACTTTTTAGTTGCCCTACAATGCCCTAATTGGGAGACCGGCTCAGTTACAAATGTTAAAGGGGGATTTCATCTCCTCACCTTGGAGAAGTTTCCTTATTGCCACTTCTGTCTTTGGAACAGGAAGTAAAATCTCCACGAACAAGACACAAGCAGGAAAAACAAAACTGCTGATGTCTATTATATGTGTTGTGATGGTCCTCAATCTGCAGTTTCATATATCTGGATTGTGACATTACCCAAGGCACCGCTTCCCAACAGCTAGGTACTGCAACTGGATCAGCATGGTGGCTCCAGTGGTTAGTCTGGTCTGCAGCGCTAGGGTCCCAAGTTCAAACCCTGGCCTTGGCACTATGTGCAAGGAGTTTGCATGTTCTCCCCGTGTCTGTGCGGGTTTCCTCTGGGTACTCCTCTTACACTCCAAAGACATGCTGGTAGGTCAATTGGCTTCCTCCGAAGGATTCTATGTTAGTTACACATGACTTAGAGACTGTGACATAAGACTGTGTTCGTTTCATATATATTTACCTATGGTAGGGGCATTAGATTGTGAGCTCCTCTGAGAGACAGTTAATGATAGGACTATATATACTCTGTAAAGTGCTGTGTAATATGACGGCGCTATATAAATACAAGATAATAATATTTATGTCTGTGCTGCAAATTGTTGTTATTGGCAATGTTTTCCCTAAAGCAAGGTCTTTTCCATAAACCAATACTTAGTAAAAGAACCTTTTGATCTAATTACAGCCTTCAGTCTTCTTTGGTAAGAATCGGCATGGCACATCTTTAGATGCCCAGCAGTCTGATAGATTTGTGCGATGCTGATATACTACTACCCAAGAAAACGGAACACTGTTATACATACCTTCCAATCACTATGTATTCTATCAGGGAGGACCCGGCACTACATAGCAGTGATATATACCTTCCAATCACTATGTATTCTATCAGGGAGGACCCGGCACTACAAAGCAGTGATATATACCTTCCAATCTGTATGTATTCTGAGTTCTCCCTGATAGAATACATAGTAAATGGAAGGTATATATAGCTGAATACATAGTGATTGGAAGGGTTAGAAAGCTCCTCATATTACATGGTTTTGGTAGAAGAAAAGCGGATTGTACAGAAATTGTATGGTAAGAGTGTTAGGGGGGCTTTAGTAATAAGGATGCACACATGTTCAATCTGGCAGGATTCATAAAGAGAATGATAGCGACCAATAAACTATAACTGCCATAGATCTTATCGCTCAATATGATACCCTACTTCAGGAATAACTATAATATAACGTAGGAACTATTATATGACCTACTGGGAATGGAAATATACAATATTTCTAAGTAGGCTAGAGTTGTAGTTCCCAACCTTAATTCTTTAAGCCCCTTCCCCTTTTCTGTGTCCAAGACAAGCCAGGCCCCCCCAACTCCTACCCGCATACACACATTAAAAGAGATTTTTCTGCAAGTGATGTTGCAACACTCTTGCCTTGGGGTAACGTCCCCTTGTTCCTAACTTGCATGCACACACCCCTTCTTTATTTATCCAGCAATTGTAGGGGTGATAACATGTGTAGGGGCTTTGTACTTATCTCACAAAATCAAAACTCCCCAAAAAATTTCACCATCTCTAGTAAAAATGTGTAAAATGTCCACAAGATGGCGCTGCCACTTGTTTACATTTCACCAAAAGCAAATATATTCAGCCTTAGCTGGACTCTGCTTACAGATAGAGGGAGGGCAGTGGGAGCACAGAGATGGAAGAAACAGGGTGGCATGCCCCCAGATACCACTGATGGTGTGATCCCCCACAGTCTATGCTATGCAATGCTAAAGCCTGAGTGCCATGAATCCCTATCTGAACACATATGTGAAAGATGAGAGTATTCTTATAAGCAAGATCTGACACAAACCAATAGATGGGGGGAATCAAAATATGTTCTCCCTTTGTCACATGAGCTATGGAAAAGTTACAAGGACAGAAGCAGGAAAGAATCCACAATAATGTAATATTTGAATAACCTGAAATAGTTAGGATTTTACCTTGTCTGTAGTTACCTTTTCTATAATTTCTCTACGATATTGGCAGGGAACATGTTCTAAATATTAGCAGTTGTGAATAAATTAGCTCTGCATTGACGATCAGCCAGGTACGATTTCTGTGGAAGGAAACGAATGCAGGGAACACAGACATAACTGCAGCAAGCACTTACCATATGTCAATTTTAAGTCCATTGGTGACCAGGAACTGGATAGTGTCAACGTGGCCACATAAGTGAAGGGCCGTGTTCCCCTGGTAATCTGTGGCAAGAAGATCTGCTCCAAACTTGTGCAGCAGCTGACATATGTCTACATTTCCTCTAGCCGCAGCTAAGTGGAGACCAGTGCGGCCGCGGCTGTCCCGGATATTGGGGTCAAATCCACTTTCAAGGAGCCGCTTGGAGAAGTTGAAGTCCCCATCAATGCAGGCCTGCAGTAGCGGCACGTTGGTCTGAGATGAATCGTTTACAAATATATAGGACATGGTTGTCGAAGGATCGGCTGCAACAAGAAACAAGAAATCGCCTCATACAATATATCCAGTATGAATTTGATGCTCCTAAAGGATGGTATGTCACATTTTTCAGGAAATGTGCTTTTAAAATATACATTTCACCTCCCTCCATAGTAGTCAGCGCCTTCACATTTTCTGCCCTGCTTCCTGCCCCCATCAATGATACTGGAGATGTAAGAAGGAAAAACAATGCAGGTCAATGACGCTGCCGCCCTCTTTGTTACAATGGATGGAGAATCGCAGCTGGCTCACAGGGGCAGGTAATTATCCCCAAGTGTAGTATGGGATGAGTTTCTTTTGTAAAACAACCTTACCCCGAGCTACATTTTGTGAGGCTGCTAGGGAGGTAAATATATACAGCTGAAATCAAATCTGCAAACACAACTTTTATCAATTTACGGTTTAACCTCCTTGGCTGTCTGCCCATACCCAGTTTGTGCAGAGTTTGTTACCAAAACAAACTCTGTCCTACCCGGTATCTGACACACATACCAGTCCTCTGCAAACCCTCAATGATTCTGCATCGCTGTACGTCTGCAAATCGTCTCTGGCACAGCGTGCAATGCCAAATGGGGGGGGGGGGGGCTCTATTATAATGGAGGGGTGTCACTTTCCTGGCCGACAACACATTTTTACTCCCATCATGGCGCAAATACTCAGCAGAAAGAGGAGGAACTCATGCCAGAAATGGCACACATTTCACACTAATGCATAGGAACTTACCTGTTCCCCTACCCCCCTTCTGACAGGTCCTTGTCTGAGATTCTCTTAAGGCCCCCATACACCTTACAATCTTACCAAACAAGATCTGTACAATCAACTTTTCTTCTACCAAAACCGTGTAATATGAGGACTTTTTTGATCCTTCCAATCACTATGTATTCTATCAGGGAGGACCCGGCACTACATAGTTGTTGGTAGATCTAAAGGGAATTGTATGGAGGGATCTAAAAGTGTATGGGGGACTTTAGAGTGGAAAGAGGAGAGGCGATAAACATATGTGATAGGCGTACATAAAAACCAATCAGCAACCCAGATGGTGCCTGAGCAAGTTCCTCGCCTCCGCCTCTTCTTCTCCATTGTCGGCGGGGGATTAGCAGACAGGTAAGTGCCCATGCTCCCACTATTCCCCCAATGAACGGGGCAGATTTAATAATATATTGGCACATAACCTGAGAATAGGGGCACATAACGATGTATACGACATAAAATGTGCATTACCATACTACAGTGTTACCTAATGCTTGAAGTATCATTTAAAACAGTGTTATTTAAAAAAAGTGTCTTCTGACTATGCATGTTGTCATTGATTTATTAAAAATGCTTATACAAGTCAGTATAGATGGAAAATGTTATGTGAGGACCTTTAGTGATGCTGAGGGCCACACTTGTGGCCCTTCATATCAACTCAGTTGGCCACCACTGTTCTACAGGCTGCTGATATGTTGTGCGTCTGTGCTGGCAGGAGTTCCTCCTCCTCTGTCTGCCAAATGCACAACCCCCCCCCCCCCCCCCCCCCCCCCCCCCCCCCCCCCCCCCACTTCCTCCCCACTCTGACAGCAGAGCAGAAGACTGTGGGAGAGGCAAGGAAGCTCTGGAACCCTTTAATCTCTCTGTACAATTTCCATTCGATTTACCTCCCTCGCTGTTAGAATACATATTGATTGGAAAGTTCAGGCGCTCATATTACATGATCATATGATTAGTATGCTATTTAGTTCAGAGTTTTTCCCCTTGTTTTCCTTCAGAACACCTAGGCGCATCTTACGGAAAGGTGCGCCTTATAGTGCAAAAATAATGTTAAGGGGGGGGAAGTTTTTTTCCCCATGACACTTAGACTGATTGCTCACAATATACCAAATTTTTCGGAGCATAAAAAGCACTTTTTCACCCCCAGCATAGTTGGAAAAAAGTGCCTGCATCTTATGGTCCGAATGCGAGACCCCTGTGGCCACTCAGCCACGGGTGGTCTCGCTTTGGCTACCCACCAGCTCTCCCGGCAAGGAGATTAGCCGAGGAGCTGTCAAATGTGAGATCCGCCTACGGCTTGATCCCCCATCTGAACTGTAGAATTGCTTATGTCAACAGAGCTCAGAGCCCTGCTGGCATAAGCAATGAAGAGAGAGAAATAGATGAACTGTCATCTATCCCTCTCTCTCTGTGTCCGTGGAAACTTCAATCACTGCTGCTTCCACGGACTAAGGCAGCCAAAGAAGAGAGGGATGGCAGAGAAGACTGGGCAGCATCCTGCCCCCCTCCTCCTGATCAGTGAAGAGGTGAGGTCATGTGCTGTGCGTTTACTGCTGCTAGTGACATCTACTGGCTGAATCTGATATTGCATTCGTTTAATATTGCATTAACCCAATTGATGTGAACACTATTATAAATGAAATATTTTTTTCCTGGTTTCCCTGCTTTTAAAACTGGGTGTCTTCTAGTCTTCTAGACCGTCCATGTACTTGTACTGAATTGTAGTATTCCCTTAAATACAAATGACGCACAAGAAAGGAAAAAAGGAAACTTACCTAAAATAAAGTCAAGGGGATCCAGTTTCTTAAACTCTGTCTGACAACTTGCAATTGAATATATTTGCTGGAAGGAAAATAATGGTTATGGTCAGTACACATGTACTCTGTATGTATACAAAATATCAACATCACCATGTATGTATATTGAGCCTACATATTGTGCCATGATTTTACAGATGACATATCTGTAGGAGAAACATAGTAATGAAACATTAATAATGAACTCCCATACACAGATCGAATCGGGCAGTAAAATCTCTATTGGATCATAGAGCATGTGCAACCACCAAACCCAAGCGAACAGTTGGGCATCAATTAACCTCCCTGGCGGTTACCCCGAGGATTCAAGGAGCTTTTAACCCCGAGCTACACTCTGGGATACTTACCTATCCGAGGAGAGACTGCAGCGATTCTCAATATCGGCACACTAGCCAAGCTTTTCCAGCACTGACTCTTCGGTGTCATTGAGGATGCACAAGAGGCGGCAGCATCCATAACGCTGGGGATGTGGAGAGGGGGAAAACATTCGGTTACCTGTACCGCTTTGTTGTAAACGTGGTGGTATTGGATTATTATTATCTTGTATTTATATAACGCAGCATATATAGTCACATCAGTCACATCACTAACTGTCTTTCAGAGGAGCTCACAATCTAACGTCCCTACCATAGTCATGTATATGTAACTAACACAGTCATAGGTCACATGTCACTAACAGAGGAGAATCTTTATTTGGGGAAGCCAAGTTACCTACTGCATGTCTTTGGAGTGTGGGCGGAAACCGGAGTATCCGGAGGAAACCCACACAGACACAGGGAGAACAAACTCCTTGCAGACATTGCCCAGACTACCCTGCACCCCTTCTTACACAGACACCCATTTACCAGACTCTGGGTGTCACCTGACTACCCTGCACCCCTCCTTACATAGACCCCCAGTGTCCAGACTCTGGGTGT
>CM070036.1:16930209-16947651 GCA_036250615.1 Ptychadena robeensis | reverse complement strand
AATGTTCCATGAACGGCTAAAGCCTGGTATTCCCAACCAGCAGCATAGTAGTAGGCTAGTAACATTATATCCATATGCCACGTCAACCAAGACCCATGCGTCAGGCAGAGTTTAGTTCACACTGTTAATCCTCCTCATCCCAGATCACATAAAAAAGTGCACCCCTGCTGACAGAAGGCTCTTGACTTGCAGCAGAAACATGATTTTTGTTCATTTATTAAAAGCTGTCAGGATAAGAAGGATTAATAGCATACACTTAGCTTGGCCAGCTGCATACATCTTGTAGGTTGGGAATGATTAGGGTCACAGCACTGCCTCCCATGATGAAGGCTTCTAATAGAGAGCAGGGGGCAGGTTTGGCTACATAGAAAGAAGTAGGGCTTTTTTTTTTGCTAGCACAGCACTTTCTCCTGACCAATAAACACAGAAGCTGGATGTCATTTTGACCAGTAAAGGTAGCCATACATGGTTCAATTTGCAAGTATTGGAAGTATTCGACCATCAAATCGTATATCGATTGTAATTGGATTGAATGACACACCACATTGAGTGTTCAATCTTAAACATTTCCATTACTGCAACAGCAGCCTCGTGGTCACATGACCTATGCAGAGTAATCATAGTGGTCTGACTACAATCAAAAAAGCGTACATACAAACATTCTATTCTGCCGACCAGTAGAGAGAACAGTATGCTTAGTGTTAGTCGGGATAAGGAATAGTATTTATTTACACTCGATGTGGTAGCAATCAGTTAAAATTTTGAAAACTGGTCCGATCAAATTTCAATCGAGCAAATCGAGCGAACTTGAAACTATCGTTTAATGTGGACATGATTCAATTTTCAATCGACCGACCAAAATAATCGATCGAATTACATCGATTGAACAGTCAATTGAACCGTGTATGGCTAGCTTAAGTGCAAGTGACATATTGGCATCAGCAGATCTATCTGCAATATAGCGTCACTGAACATTCCAATATCAGTAGTTATATTTCATGCAGGCAGGGGCGGTCCTAGACGGTCCTGGTGCCCTGGGCGATCAACCCCCATCCAGACCAAAGCAGGGGGGTGGTAGCGGTATCTAACCGGGGGGGGGATAATATTGTTGCCCATGTCTAAAACTGCCACTGTATTCAGGATTAGAAGTGCACTTAAAAGCCTTAAAAATACAAAATACTAAATTAGCTGTGTGTTGGAAAAAAAATCCAATAAATAAGAGGTTGATCTCCTACAGGTCAAACGTGTCATGCCACTAAAATTAGAAGCTGGATTTCATTTTGACCAGTAAGTGCCAGTGACATATTGGCATCAGCAGATATATCTGCAATATAGCGTCACTGGGCATTCCACTATCAGCAGTTATATTTTATGCAGGCAGGGGCGGTCCTAGCCTGTCCTGGTGCCCTGGGTGATCAACCCCCATCCAGACCAGAGCAGGGGGGTGGTAGCGGTATCTAACCGGGGGATAATAATGTTATTCATATCTAAAACTGCCACTGTATCCAGGATTCTTAGAAGTGCACTTAAAATACTAAATTAGCTGTATATAGGAAAAGAATTCCACTAAATATGAGGTTGATCTCCTACAGGTCAAACGTGTCATGCCACAAAAATGTATAGATTATATTGGTGCCCTACCATAGACCCCATGAGGGTCTTACTAATGCTAAATAGGGGCTTTTAAGACACGTCAGTAATACAGAAAAAAATGTGGTTTACATAAAGAGGTCTTTATTCATAACAGGACCTTCATGTTCGTTAAAAATATGTAAAGTAGAAATATATCACCAATATAGTTAATGACAGATTACAGAGATTCATGTGTGGATGTTTCGCCCCCCTAAAGGTGGGGCTTCACAAGACCGATACAATACACAGAATCTGATTGTGGTCACTATTGATGTGTTTCCAATCACTCAGCAAATAAAAACAATGGTTACCGGATGTTGTCAGGTAGGAGGAGTATGCCACCATGCAGGTAAATATTGCTCCCCACCTCTCATGGAGGCCTACTTAGTGGACTCGTGGGGTAGATGGGACCCCCCAATGTATGGGGATAAGCTGGCTGGTGATAATAACGATCAGTCTGCCGTGTATTCGGCTTAGCTGTATATCGGCATGTGAGGTTCTTCTGCCTTCTTCCCTTCCCTGTGTTTCTTGTATCCTGAGAAAGCCCAATTTAGAGAGTCCTTTGTGGAGAGAGGAGACCCTTCTTGATGGACAATCATCTCTGCAGCAATCCACCAACCAGGCCTGTATGGTTGAGCGGCCAAACAGAAGCCACTCCTCAGTAAAAGGCACATGGCAGCCCGCCTGAAGTTTGCCAAAAGACACATAAAGGACACTCAGACCATGAGAAACAAAATTCTCTGGTCTGATAAGGCATAGAATGAACTCCAGGAAACCAGGCAAAGATTGAACTGCTCATCACCAGGCCAATACCATCCCTAGAGTGAAGCATGTTGGTGGCAGCATCATGCTGTGGGGATGTTTTTCAGCGGTAGGAACTGGAAGACTAGTAAGAATAAAGAGAAAAACTACTGCAGCAATGTACAGATATATGCTGGATGAAAAACTGCTCCAGATCGCTCTTGAAAGCAGACTGGGGCGATGGCTTATCTTTCAGCAGGACAACAACCCTAAGCACACAGCCAAGATATCAGAGGAGTGGCTTCAGGACAACTCTGTGAATGTCCTTGAGTGGCCCAGCCAGAGCCCCAACATGGATCCCATTGCACATCTCTGGTAGAGATCTTAAAATTGATGCACTTGAGGAATGGGTGGCACTGGCCAAGGATAGGTGTGCCAACCTTGTGGCATTATATTCAAAAAGACTTGAGGCTGTAACTGCTGCCAAAGGGGCATCACCGAAGTATTGAGCAAAGGCTGTGAATACTTCTGTACATGTGCTTTCTCATTTATTTATTTATTTTTGGGTAAATTTGCCAAAACCTCAAGTAAACTTTTTTTCACATTATGGAGTGTTGTGTGTAGAATTCTGCGGAGAGAATTAATTGAATCCATTTTGGAATAAGGCTGTGGCATAACAAAATGTGGAAGAGGTGATGCACTGTGAATACTTTCCATATGCACTGTACATGCTTGTTGAACACCTAAAAAGGATCTCTATCCCCCTCCACCCTTCCCTCTTGCCTGTAAAAGTAAGGGTTAATCATGTGTCTATACCAAAATCTGACTTCATCTCTATAAACTGCATCACCAATGACATTGAAAGTCCAACTTTGTCATGTTGAATACATTACTTTACAATCCATTGCCCAGATCTTCTAGCATTGCCATGTATGAATAATACAGAAGGCATGACGCTGGCTTTCTGCTTCATTCCCTGAATTACCACAGGCCACAGACAGGCTTAGTGATGGTGCATATGATATGCCGCCTGTTATAGCCGTGTCTGAGATAATCCATTATTGGCGATATATCAAAGCATACGTCAGATGATTTTTATCTAAAGGAGCAGAGAGTCCTCCCTGGAATGTTCACTTCATTCCTGATAGAGAAGATCTTTCCTGTGCAAACAGCTAAGACTTGAAAGCGGACCTATCACCAGCTTTTGTATTTGCTAGGATAGGCGTTAGGAGTGCCAATAATAGGACAGAATACAGCCAAAAAAATAAACTCAACAGTAATGAGTTTGTAGTGAACATAGGAATCAATCAGACGACAAAGGCGGCTGTAATGCTCAAACTGTAACTTTATTGTTCGGTGGGGCCCTAAGCCCTAAAGGTGGGTCTCACTATTGACAATCAGCACGCCAATCAGCGGAAGTATGGTATAGTCCAAAGTTAAATCTTTAACTACAGTCCAGAATGAAGGCACGTGCTAGTAGCACTCCGACGGCTCTTACCCCACAACAGGCCAGGGACACGGGCAGCAGAGGACCTGGGTTGTTAGAATCCCCGTAACTAGGTAAGGCAGGATGAGCCCACAGGCACGCCAGCAGGCTGGGTTGAGGAACTCTGGCGGGGCCCAGGCATCCACCCCACTGGAACGGTAACACAGGTCTCAGGCGGCGGACCCGACAGCGCGTAGCGCGACTCTGTGCTGGAAGCTGTGCGTGCTATTATGCCTGCCGGCTGCACACATGCCGGGCTATTCAGGTAGGGGTACAAGGCCGCAGTTGGGACAGCAGCAGATGTGCTGCTATCTTCATCCTTGTTACTCTCCAAAGGCCCAGCCCACCGGCAGGGAACTCCTCTTAAGTCCTCCGGAGACCCTGGGGCATGCTGGTCCAGGGGCTTAAAGGGGACCTCACCCTGACACCCCTGGCCACTACAAGTTAAAGGGGCGATTGCCCCTCGCAGCTCGTCCTCTCTGTGATGGCGCAGCACCGTGGCAGTTCCAGCATCTTAGAGAGCAGTGACAGCCAGGAAAATACCTTTTCCTACTGGTGGTATTACACCAAATAACCTCTGGAAGTCTGGCAGATAAATATGGAATCTTTCTCTCATTTAAGAATAATTTTTTTTAAGATTGCATAGTGCTATGCCACAAATCGAACACAATCGCTTGCAAATCTAATCCTTAACCTCCTTGGCGTTTGGCCCAAGTTAACTTGGGCTGAGTTTCATCTATCATGCAGATCGGCGTGTATGCAGATGCTTCCGGGCCTGCCCCTGATTGTGTCACTAGTGACGCGAAGGGGGTGGAGGTAGGCAGCACCATAGACCTCCATGTAATGGAGGGGGCGTCACCATTTCCCAGCACAACTCTGCCATCTCCGGTGATGCCGGAGTTGTGCATAGTGGTAGAGTATATTGACATATGACTAACGTGCCCGGGCAATATATTGTATAGTGACTGGGCAGTAAACGTCAGTATGACGGGTCCATTGACTGGTCCATTGAAGCTTCGGTCAACATGTATGCAAAGGAGGCTTGACCTTTGATGTGTTCATTGACAGTCAATGGACCCATCATACTTACATATACTGCATATATACGGCAAGTTAGTCATACGTCAGCCCATTGATTTAAAGGAGGAACCAATATTGGCTGTGGTATGTAAGGTATGCACATGACTGACTATCTCTCTAACCGCTGCATTTACATGCTTAGAGTGGGCTACAATACAGTACTAACTCGTGGAAGGATCACCAGTGATTACCAGTACCTATCTATTGCTCAATTCATGAATTTAGTACAGGACTAAAAAGGGAATGAGCATGGGATAGGAATTTCTATGTCGGTTCATTATAGTTAAATTTTATAAGTCACTTTCATCTTAGTGTGTCTCCCATCTAACATACATCTGAGCAAACCTCTTCATGGGGAAGCTGAAGATCTCATCCTGTATTTGGCATGTAGCCTAGCTCCCATGTCATGTCTTAGAAGCAACGATCTTTGTGACAGGAAAAATATTTTCCTTGCGTAGCAGAATCTGCTGACAACGCAGGATCAAAGGTGTTCTTCTAGGGTGCAACACTTTCCATCTTCAAGTTTGTAAACTTTCATTTCACTCATATTTCTAAACAAACTGAGATTTGTGCTTCTAACTATCAAGACCATTGTGTCATACGTAGGCCGGCCTACATGGGCAGATGTCCTATAAAATGTGTGAAATCTATCATTACAGAGGGCCAGTGATTGTTAAGCTAGAGACACACAGCTCGATGAAGTAACAGATTAGAGGAACATTGTGCACGCTCACTGCTCCCGATTCTCCTCTAATCTGTTTCTTCATCTGAGCCATCCCAATGGATCCTGCTCAAAGGAACTCGACCAAACAGGTTTCCATGTTGGAAAACCTTGGTTGAAATCCATTGCATTGAATAGGGACTGCGCTGTCCCCATCCAATGTAATGGACAGGCTGAGAGCTGAGCCGGACACACAGGCAGCTGTGTGTTCAGATACCCAACACAATGTTTTCTACACTCGTGATGGCTTGTCAAAGAGACTTTGGGTATTAAGAACAATAGGTTTTCTTGCAAGAAAATATTCTGATTCACTGCCCCAAGCTACATACCCCTGCTCATGTATTGTGCCATGCTACTCTAGTGGAGGCTCTTCTTCCTCCTCCATGTAACCATGTAACAATGCTCATGCTTATTCATATCAGGAGACACCAGGAATTTACTAAAACCTCCTCTGGAGGTGGGAGTAAAGGAAAGTTACATGGTAGCATCAAGACTTGGCCATAACCATTCATTTTTTTATATTTGGAGCTTAAATGTTAGATTCGCAGCAAAACAAAAAGGCATCACATGGATTGCAGACTTTTTAAAGTTGTGTTATGAAGATTTGGAGGCTAAAGATAGTCCCTCAAATACAAAAAAAAAAAAAAAGCAGCACAGTGGCTCAGTAGTTACCACTCTGGCCATGAAGCGCTGGGATCCCAGGTTCTTGGCATGTTCTCCCTGTGTCTGGTGAAGTGGTCCATCATACTTGTTGAGAATTTCCTTCTTACAATTGGGGATCAGTGGTAAATTGATCCATTATACTGGTTGCCAATGATGGACCACTTCACCACTGATCCCCAAATGTAAGAAGGAAATTTTCCATTGACAACCAGTATGATTTTCTTTTTAAATTAGGGGTCAGTGGTAAATTGGTCTATTTACCACTGACCCCCAATTTAAAATCATACTTGTTGTCATGAGAGACTTTCCTTCTTACATTGCGGATCAGTGGAAAAGTAGTCATTCATAGTGTTGGTTAAATCAAGAATTTAGTTCTTTTGGGGATCAGTAGAAAAGTAGTCCCTCATTCTGGTGGTCAATGGAGAATAGGCGTCTTACATTGGGGATCAGTTGTAAAGTGATCACTTATACTGGTTGCCAATGGAGAATAGCCTTGTTACATTGGGTAACTGTGGTAAAGCATTTACTGAAAATGAGGATCAGTGGTCAAATGTGCACTCATTCTTGTTGTCAATGGAAAATAGCCTTCTTACATTGGGGATCCGTGGTAAATTGTTCACTCACAATGAGGATCAGTGGCAAAGTGATCACTCATTCTGGTTGTCAGTGAGGAATTTCCTTCTTACATTGAGGATCAGTGGTAAAGTGGTCCATCATACTGGATTTCAATGGAGAATTTCCTTCTTACATTTGGGGATCAGTGGTAAGGTGGTCCATAATACTGGTTGTCAATGGAGAATTTCCTTCTTACATTGGGGATCCGTGGTAAAGTATTCACTCACAATGAGGATCATTGGTAAAGTGATCACTCATTCTGGTTGCCAATGGAGAATAGCCTTCTTACATTGGAGTTCAGTGGTAAAGTGGTCCATCATACTGGTTGTCAATGGAGAATTTCCATCTTACATTTGGGCATCAGTGGTAAAGTATTCATTCACAATGAGGATCTTTGGTAAAGTGATCACTCATTCTGGTTGTCAGTGAGGAATTTCCTTCTTACATTGAGGATCAGTGGTAAAGTGGTTCATCATACTGGTTGTCAGTGGAGAATTTCCTTCTTACATTGGAGATCCGTGGTAAAGTAATCCTTCATACTGTTGTTTAAATCAAGAATTTACTTCTTCTTTTGGGGATCGGTAGTAAAGTAGTCCCTCATACTAGTGGTCGATAAAGAATTGACTTCTTACATTAATAAATACGTTCCCTGACACAGAGGGTCAGTAGTAATGCTGCCCCTAAAATAAGGGGTCACTGGTAGGAAAATCCTCTTGTATTGGTGTCTAGTGAAAAAACACATCCAATTAAAATATAATTTGTGTTAGTTGTTACTTCGGTTATAGTAAAAATACTTTGCAGCACAATACATATAAATTCATATCAGTTGTGAGCAGAAGGTTATCTCAGCGTTTTCATGATAAACTGCAGATGATAACGAGGGATAGGTGAAGCTATTTGTCAGGCAGAGTTATTATCACGGAAGAGCTGGTTCATTTAATGAAAGACGTTTGCTCTCCTGGATTATTCCTGGAATGAGGACTTTCCTTTACACTTATAGCACATATCTGTGTTTGATTTATAAATGGAAAATTTCCATAAGTAAATCTTGTAGTGACAGCTCTGGGTAAATAAGAGGGAGGCTTAAATGTCAGATGTACAGCAGTCAGCAGCGGAATGTGTCTTTGGCCAAAAGTCAGAAGGCGTTAGGACAGTCAGAGTTTCAATAAAGCTTCATGTTTCAGCACATAAAAATAGTCTGTACTGCAACCTTCCATGACTAGAAGAATGGAAATTTTTCAAACGAGCCCCACTGCCACCAAACTGAAGTCATTAACACTAAGCAACAGTTATACAAATTCACATGGTCAGTGGGAAATGACTCGCCATTGCCATATGGAGAATGCAGTGAGATTTCTGTCCGTCAACAGACGTCTCCCATACAAGTGCAAGTTTCCTATGGAAACCTGTATACCTTGCGTTAACGCTAGCCACCCTGCATTGTGGTACTATACCGCACCGCTGTACAACTATAGTCGAATTGTTCTTTTTTATAACAGTTTTTATTGAATTAAAAAAAAAAAATTCAACACAAGCAAGGATACAAATACATTGCATATTAGATCATCATTAGATATATTTAACAATCTCATTAGTATATCACAGTAGCAACCTTGTCCTTTCCAGTGTCAAGTCTATGAGATCCCATATCATCCGTCCAATATATCTGTAGCAATGTAAAGGCCCAGACCCCGCGGCTGTTAACAGCCAGGTGTAGATGCGTCTGAAGGATGAATGAGCGCGGGTCTAGAGTCCTCCAGAAACCACAACACAATAAAATTAAAAGGGACAAACACATTATAAACTATAAAGCAAATATTCACACACATATTAACCTTCTATCACTACGCACCAGCAACAGTAACAATACCAGCAACATGAACCTTTCAGCCAGCATATGGTTCGCACTCTTCCCCATTCTCAGCACTCCTACAGGTTACCCCCCCTACACACAGCGGGCCCAGAGTATTCCTAAGATCTGCCAATGCATACCACATGGAGTATTTGTAATTTTGCATAAGGATGTCCAACTCCTGCGGTGTAAAGCTGGCCATACACCTTCAGATTTCTCTGTCAGATTTCCTTCAGATCAGATTTTGTTTTACCAAAACCATGTAATATGAGGACCTTTCTACACCTTCCAATCACTATGTATTCTATCAGGGAGGACACTATACTACATGGTTGTTGGTAGATCTGATCTGATCTGAAGGAAATCTGACAGAGAAATCTGAAGGTGTATGGCCAGCTTAAGAGTCGCCCGCAGAAACCTGCACCACCTTCTAATTAGTTTGGTTATTTGCTTATCTCCCATCATATCTGCTGTCAACCGCTCCATGTGGAAAAGATCCAACAAGACTTTCCTCAGCATGGGAATGGCGGGAGTTTTTCGACTTGCTAACTTTGTGAGCTAATTGCAAAGCCCCTGAACATGGTATCATCACCACAATTGCTGGAGATGTAGAGAAGGGTTGTGGAAACATTTGAAAAAAAAGTGTAGCTCTAGGACATGTGGTTTTTGCATAAATTAAGTTCAAAGTTAAAGTAAAAATTCCAATTTTTGAAATTTTGACTTGACTTGGAACTTATTTTGTGCAAAAACTATTTGTGTTAGAGACATACTTTTTTTGTAGTATACCCCCAACCCTTCTCTACATCTCCAGCAAGTTTGGTGATAATACCATATTCAGGGGCTTTGCAATTAACTCAAAATCGTCAATTTTTTTTAAAAAACATTCAACCATCTCTATGCACAACTAGTGTGACAAGGCCCTTAGACATTCCCTGTTCCATTTTCTGCCATTCGCCCATAAACATAACATAGGGGCGGATATCACACAAATGCACACAATGGCAGGCAGGCATTTTCAAGGTCATTGCCAACTGTTGGCTGCCCTAAAATCGAACATGAATTTAGCTGTAACGGCTGTTGAGGCAGCTGAGACATCAACATGAACTTCAATACTAAACTTCTCCTATTTGTTTTCGTGTGGTTTGTAAAAAATATCTCTTAAATATATCTTCATCTCCAAATGGAGAACTTTGATGGATCTCAGGCCCTTTGGATACCAGTGGTGTAACTATTACCCTGCAATCTGCAGTTGCATAATGAGGATAAGTTATCATCTTGTATGGGAGGATTACAATTTCAAATATCACTATGACCATTCCAGGTTCCACAGTTCCACTTGTAGTGTAATAGAATTGTATTTAATGTGTGTAAATGGCACTGTATATTTATTTACTGTATATATCTTTATGCATTACTCTTTACATTTTTGCAGTGTAAATATTCAATTATGTGACCTCTCTCCTCTCATATGTAAATAGCATAGGTAAGTTGTTAGTGCAGATTGTAAAATGGGCCTCTCCATAAGTAGCTCAGTGTGTTCAGAGAATAGGTACTTCTAATGCTAATATTGTTCTCAGAATGTTTGAAACTTAAAAAAATATATTATTACAGACATTTCCTATAAAATTTTAGATTTTAATTGGAAAAAGTGAGCCTTCTAGTATGTTCTATGTATGCTTAACTTTCTATAAATATTCCTTAATAACCACAAAGATTATTAATCAACTTGCAAATGCTTTGTAGGTCCAGATATTGTAAAATGAGTAGAACCATTGCCATCACTGTAATGAGTGTGGAAATTGGGGAAAGTCCCTTGTACATTGAAGTTCTGCCCAGACAGGTGGAGGTGCAGGTCATCCTAGACAGTAAATAGGAGGGGCCAGGGGGTCCTGTCTATGATTTATCTGCTTGCATGGAGCTCCAAGGCTTTCGAGTGTATCTCCTGAAAGCTTGCCCATGGGAGCAGGCCCTTATCTACAGGCCTTCAGGGACTAGAGGAACCAGCGATTGACATGTGAGTGTATTCACTAGAAAGGCTAAGGGTTGAGAAAAGAGGACCTCCCTTTAGCATAGCCTGGGCTTCATGGATATAGACTGTTTCTAACATAGACCCTATGCATTGTACCCCATCCCTGGCCTTACAGTTAATGGTGCATGGACTGTAAATACTCCTTTTAGTTAAAATTATTCCCCTTAAACCAACCTCTCTTCAATCCAAGTGTGTATTACAAAGTGTACAGAGGGGGGGTGGAGGGGCAGTGAATTCCGAAAGTTAATCGGATCTAATGTCCTTCCAATTTGTTTCTCTTTGCCCGAGGGCAAAGACACGGGGACTTTAAATGTGGCCAACCCAACCCTTAAAGATTACCTCAGATTGAGGATTTTAGGGAAGATTAGAATACAAAATACATATCAAGTAGAAAATCATATATCCATTAAATAGTGATGTTAACGTAATCATGAAGTAACAAAAGAATATTATATGTCCAAGGGACAAAAATATATAAAAAAAGTCTTTATTGTTTTTCACACGATCTAGGCGGTATCCTTCAGTTGTGTGACTGTTTGCCGATCCGTATGGGAAACTTTGTTGATTTTGAATAACCTTAGGATTGATAAAGGATCCACTACCTCGACGCGCGTGTCATTTCCAATAGCAGCTGTCTGAGTCAGAGAGCGGTAGATGACGGCAGCATAAGGGGTATTTTTAAGACACAAGTGTCAGATGAGTGAGGGGTTCTACAAGGCTGATGTGCCAGAACAAATAGAATGTTAACACGTTCTAGAAAATAATAGACATTTCTAAAAAATTTTTTTATCTAAAAGAGCAATTAAAGCACATATTACCGGCAGGGTTTATTTAAACCAGCGCTACATAGTATTCATAGTACTCTGAACTGTACAGCCCTGACGGTCCCCATGTGTTGATGTCACTTTTCTTCTGAATGGAAAGGGGACTTTACTATCAGGACATCCAATAGGAAGTGTCCATTTTTAAGAAGTAAAGTTGACATTTGAAGAAGGACTCTCCAAACAGTGAAAGAAAAAAGGCTCCAGACAGGAGCATCACATGATTGCGATTAAGTAAAATGTCTTACATGCAATATAAATATATTTATTGATTAGTAAGAGGGGCTGAGAAAAGGGCAAGTGGGGGTACTCCAACCCTAAGGCCAGACAAGGGTAGCCCCATCTTAATTCAGAGGCATTGAGGGGTGTCGTTGCCAACCGGAGACATGCGTGGTGCACAAGGCAAGACCCTCTTATTACCACCCATATTTCTAATAATTTGAGAGTGTATGTAAACAATGACAAAATGAGTGTAGGGTACTTACTCAGCCGGTCATCCCACACTGATCCCAGAGATCGCAGACAGTGTTGGAAGAACCTGACACAAGGATCCATTCAGCCTGAACTACTTTTCGGCCACACGGCATCCCTGAGTCCATACAGATGTGTTCAATACAAGACATGTTGAACCGCGTTAATGGTGGGAGCAGTGCTGGCTAGCTGACTGGCTGTTTGGCCAAAACTGCATCCCCAGACACCATGTGGATGTGTGTAACACAGCACAGTCCAGGTGGACATGTATAGGACAAGCTAATTGTTCATCATTTAATGAGACTTGCACATCATTGTCTTTTAATGCCTCTGTATAGCAATGTGATTGGGTGTGCTACTGTGTTTGATTTACTAACAGTTTTAACAGTGACCTTGACTTTGGATTGTCCCTGATCATGTCTCCTGCCTTATACACCTGTACCGTACCTTCTTGGATCAACTTTTGTGTATGACCCTTGGCTTGTTTTCTGGATTACCCAATAAAGACCTGGATTTCTAGTGTTGGTAGTGAATGGGTGCCCAGGAGCGTCACCATTTGGTTGTCTAGGAAATGTTATCTGAGTCTCTGCTATGTCATATATTAGAAATTAAGTCCAGTGCTCCCCAACCAGAATATTAATGAGAGGGTCTTAGGTTTCGGTTCTCTAGGTTTGGGTGAAAAAAATTGTTTTCTCAAACTAAAACATACAAACTGTTACTTATTTGTACCGATCCTTATAAGCTGATTGACTTGGCCACTTGGCCACTTGGACGTGGTGTTATCCACAGTGTGATCTGCTCCTTATAATCCATGAGACAGTTTCTAGTTTCATTCTGCAGACAGTACTCGACGTACTCTCAAAGGAATTGCAGAACCTGTTGATGCAATTGAGTATATGGAAACTTTTCATGTTATCTTTGGATAATGCATTCATATACCAAGTACAACCTATTACATTCGGGTCATTATTTCATAAATAGCATATGTGTAATAACATCAAACCCTTGTTTGGTCATTACAAATAGCATGCTTACTTTGGGTCCATGACTATAGACAAGCCACAAACCCAGTGACTGAGATGACTAGACTCCTTAACATGCTAAAGATGAACTAAAAGACAGGAACCCTAATCCCCCCCACCCCACCTCAAAAGGGTGCGAGAAAAAGGAAAAACATACCTGTGGATAAAAAGTTGAAAATTATACTTTATACTGTACCTACACTGAAGGCAGTGATGTCATAAAACCTTCCTGTGAGATCCTGGGGGCACCGAGCACATTGCGGTAGAATTATTTTATGAGTTTTGAGATTTTCATCCTTCCCAAAATGTTCCCAGGATTATGACATCACTCTTAGGGCTTAGCTGCCATGGGTAGGGTAAAGCTAGGCATACACGGGTAGATTTGTGAATTAATTTGAGCACAACTGAGCAAAGTACGCGCTCATGGTGCTCTAATCTATTTACAAATCTTCCCATGTATGCCTTCCTTCGAGCGGGATCAATAGATACTGCTTGAAGAAACTCAATTGTACAGGGTTCCAACATGTTGGAGAACCCCTTTGAATCTTCATTACTTTGAATGGAGACAAGAATCTGCACTTTCACGGCCATCTATCTAGCACATATCTAATGCAGCCAATCCCGCTCAAAGACAGGGTTATTGGACATGACCATGAATCATGGTCCATTGTCCATTACCATAGATGCCCATAGATGCAAAGCATCGGCTGAGGTAGACAGGGCCGCCGTCAGGGGGGGACAGGGGGGACTCCCGTCCCAGGCCCGGGCAGCTAGGGGGGCCCGATGGTCAGCACGTAGGGGCCCCGGATCGGCACTGCAGCCTCTGCTCACTGTCAGCCCAGACTGCGTACGGCAGTCCAGGCTGATAAGCTGATGCACCGATCAGGCAGCACGCTGGGGGGGGGGGGACCTCCCCCCCCCCCCTTTTCTGGGGCTCCCAATAGTTTAAGATCTAGTTTAACCCCTCATATTTCTTTCCCTTTTTTCCCCTCTCTCACGAAACCACCCCTCTGGAGGTCCTATAATACAGGAACCCTTTGGGAACCTCTTCATTACTTTAAACCGAACTTATATAGCGTTAGAGTGTTAGCTTACTGTCCACGATGATCTGTTGTATATTACTCTGGTGATTATTCATGAATTCATTAGATGCTAGTATTGCAATATTGAGAATTGGAGCATTCAGCCCCCATGGGCATGATCTAGTGTTTAATTATGGCGGTCTCTCCCCAGCATTAAGGCATATCAATCATTTTTATAATTACTATGGATATTACTTCTGGAGTTTAATCCGAAGCAGAGAAAAGTTCAAAATGAGAATTACCAGAAGTCGGAAATAGCAAATATAAAAGTGTTGAGTTTTTATAAAAGCAATTTTCTGTTCTGTAACATCACTATACTCAGCGTGTAACCTGATCGTGGGGAAAATATCATGTTAATGCAGCTCAACTAGTGTCCAGCATTCTCATTAGAGGGAACAGCATGCTTTTTTCTGCCTAAAATGGCTGACGACATAAATATTTATTCAATGTAATCATTAAATGTTGATACGATGTAAAACATTTCAAGTTGTACCCTGTAATAGGATTGGTTATGTATAACTGTATATCCCAGGCGCCCAACCTGCGACCCCCCCCCTCCCCCTAGCGCTTCTGATGGCTCCATCTCGTCCAGCACTGAGTTGTCAGTATTGCAGACGACGATATGGAGCCGTCAGGTCAGAAAATCAGATCCCCGGCAGCACATACTCACTGTTCTGTGCTGTCCCGGTGAAAATTCCATTAAAGTCTATGGTGCACTTTTGGTACAGAAATCTGGACCTTGCAAGAGCGCTAGGGAGGTTATTGCATATGTCATAGGAACTTACTGGTTCACCGATCCTCCACCGACACGTCCTCGCCTGGGAACTTCTTAGAGTGGTAAGAGAAGGAGAGGGACTCGCTGAGCACTCTAATTGGCATATGTGAAAGCTAATGAGTGACGCAGACAGGGCCTGAGCGCCTATGTTTCCACTACACTACTTTGATAATATCTATGAGGCATATAACCTTTATTGATGTAATGGGGCATTCCATATATCACTATGTGTAGTGGTCACACGTTGACCTGGCTTTCCTACATGTTATGTGATGCTCCATATCACCTCAGTTGCCCACCACTGCTATAAATTGTGTTACATGTTATATATTATATAGTTTATCCAAACAATAAAAAAGTGTGACAATACTAAATATAGCATATATAAGAGTATCCAAACCTACCCCCTAAATCATAATATATTTCACTTGGTGACAGGGGCGGTCCTAGGGAGATGGGCGCCCCTGGCATGATTACACCCCCCCCCCCCCTTTTGTCCCAACCAAGATAACTAAAGGATATTTGCACAATTATTTTAATTTACAATACAGAAAGTTTGGAGTTCAAGTGATCCCCTTTATTAACTAAAAAAGCAAGCTTTCGGGATGTCTCAGATCCCTTCTTCAGGGTTAATTAACTATTAATCTACTAGTTCATTTACAATAACATTTAATTTAAAAAAAGGACACAGTTAATATCATTCTCTGTGAAAGTCAGAGACAACATTTAAGGACAATGTTATGTGTTACCTAACACCCCTTGATGCTGGGCTCGCTTTGTTTACCATCTGTAATTTCCATTTGCTCTTGTGATTAAATACAAGCCATTGCGCTGTAAAAAGTAACAGTGTCACAGTGGCAGATCTTGGTCACAAATGCCAGGCATATTTTCCAAGAACCTAAAGCAACTGGCCTATTTAAAGTCCGGAACCCTCCCTTCAGCTGTCAGTAGGAACTCGGGAGAACAGGTTGAGGATCTTATTCTGGTGGAGCAAGAACAATATTGCTGCAATAATATGGCTCCTGATGAAACGAAAACAATGAAACCCGCTCAACGGGCCATAAGGAAGATCAAGACTATAACTTTGGTGTCCAGCTTAACCAAAGGTTGGCAGCACTGGGCTGCAGAACATTCAACTAAGCAAGCCCAAGAACCTTCTGGTTGGGTGCCTGGTACTGAAGGTGAGGTTACAGAGAAGCACTTAGCAACACTGAATATTGAATTAAAACCTGCAGTTGTTGCGAAACCAAAAAATGATAAAGAGACTGAAGAAACACACATCAAAACCAAATCCTGGTCAAAAAGTTTTGAAAGCAGAGCCAACGAGAAAGGAATGGATATTGGTTCATTGACTGAAAGATATGAAAAAGATCCAAGTACCCAGAAAGATGATGACTTGATGGATAAACTCCTTCAAAGCAATGTGTCTCCAACCCGGAGAAGGAAGTGCTCAAATCTGGTTTCCCAACTCACCAAAAGCTGGAAACAGATAGGACAAGATGATGACGAAACCGAACCATCTTCCAGAACTCTGCCAAAGCTTGCCGAATGCCGAAGCGAAAGTCTAGAAACGGAAGATAGTGGCTATGGAGATAGTGAGGAAGTCACAGAGGATGCTGCAAGAATCAAACGATCATACAACTCGCAGTAAGTTATTGTATAATGTGATATAGGGATTGATGTGTAACCCAGGGCAAAACTTGATCTTTAGATAGAGTAGTGAAAGGAAAATATACTTCATAAGATGTCCTCATATGAATATATTTCAATGTACTTCATTTTAAATAATACTAGGAAGTGAAAATCTTTCACCTTTGACACCTATTAAAAGAAAAAACAGTAGGAACAGAACTAAGTGGGTGGGGGTTTGGAAGCACCAACCCCAAAAAAATTCAAATAGTCCATGCAATAGGGGTTAAAATAGGAGGAAAATAGTCAATAGTCAAATAACTTCTATGGCAGGTAAAGCAATGGATAGGTGTACTGCTTCTACATAGAAGGAGTGTGACCCCCTCCGTGTTTTGTTCCCATTGAAAGATACTATATCCCCTCTACTTCTATTCCAGTGCAATTTGGATTGAACATGGACCCCATTGAGATATTTACAGGACAGTTAGTGAGGTTATATCACCCCAATTGTGACAAAGAAAGAAAAATAAACCTTATAGGTAGAAATGCAATTTTCACTAGCTGATTTTGTTAGTTAATGGCAAAGCTCCTGAACATCCCCACTCTCCAATTGTGATGATGCTACCATGTTCAGGGGCTTTGCAATTAACTCTCAAATAAACTAGTGGAAATTACTTACAAACTTTTTCTCTGGACCAAAAACTCATTTGGCTGTGTGTTAAAGCTGATCTCATCACTTCTCTGAAATCTCTAGAACTTAAGTCCCCCATGCACCTTTAGATCACTCCATACAATTTCCATTAGATCTACCAACAACTATGTA
>CM070036.1:16917090-16930109 GCA_036250615.1 Ptychadena robeensis | reverse complement strand
CTCATATTACATGGTTTTGGTAGAAGAAAAGTGGATTGTACAGAAATTGTATGGTAAAATGGTAAGGTGAATGGGGGGCTTTAAACAATAAGATTTGTACCTCTGGATAGTCACATGAAAAGGTTTCCCCTAGTTCAGACACAGCAATAAAAATCTAACTGAGGATTTCATTTTCTTAGACTACCTAAACTCGAATATGTAAAGCCATGGGTAGGTGACTTCCAGAAGGAAGTGTGTGAATGTGGCAGTTTACATTATTTTAATGACTTGTGTGTCACAAACTCTCTCTTATATTTCCTACAAACTGTCTAATAGCTTCATGTTCTAATCTTTTTCATGCAAATCAATTCTTGAAAAGTATATTCATATTAAAAAGCCTGCGTCACAAAGGCCTGAAATAAATGTATAATCTCTCATTTCTTTTAAAGCCGTTATTGGATGAAATATTTAATGGTCCCAAAGTATTAAACAATCCATCATTTATGAAGCTGTAATTTCACGGAGAGGTCTGTGATGCGTTTACACAGAGGGACATTGATCAGAGGAGGGTTGGGAGATATTTGTATGCAGGGTACATCAGTTTCATTATAAGCTCTGTGGCCAGACTCATCACGGGCAACGTTCCAACAGGTGATCCATTCTGTCAATAACTTACACGATTTATGAGAATCTTAGTGAACCTGCACTGCAATAAAAGTCATAGCAAGAGGGGATTCTTGGCAAAATAGACTTCAGAAAACATATAATACTAATAAGTTGATTTCAAGATATCGCTATATATATGTTTTCCCTATCCCCCGAAGTTTGTCTAAAAAACTGAATATGACTCCCTACCTAGGACACCCCAGATACAGAGATATGGCCACTGTGGTCTAGTTTTTCTCCAAGATATGCTGGTAGTTGTAGACTATGTATAGTGACGTAAGAAAAGAAATAGCTAGGAGGTAAGGCTTCTAATGACAGAGGATGTGGCAATGGCATGCTATGGCTGGAATGTTGGAACACCCTACTTGCCTAGGATACTAGAAGGTCAATCCCTTGCTTAGCTCCTAGCTTTTCTGAGTAGACAGCTTCTAAAAATGGTAAATTTGCCTTGGAAAAGTTCTACTGCAGCAGAGCTCATAAAGAAGCACATGATCTGATGAGCTGAAGGATTTCTACCTTTCTGATTGGCTGGTTTTGTTGTAGCCTACACAGAAATGAGACATGACACGTCTCATTGACCATTGACAAGTCCAGTGGATCCTAAACTTTCCTTGCAAGGCCCCCCTTTTCTATTTAGGAACATTATTAAGCCCCCTTCCCTATTCAAACACATGTTTGGAATGAGGGCCTACGCCCCCCTGGAATACCTTCGCGCCCCTTCAAGGGGGCCCGCCCCCCAGTTTGGGAACCACTGGACTAGTCAATGAGGTACAAATCGATCAGCTTATTATTGATAGGTTACCATGCTTCTCCATCAATTCTCCGGTAATAGTAGTCCTTGATGACCTTACCCTCCCTAGATATGACAACAGTACTGTTACCAACTGCCAGTCAAGAAATCTCAGTTTCTGGATATCTTATGAAGGGGTCTAAGTAAAGCCCCCCATACACCTTAAGATCAATCCATACAATTTCCATTAGATCTACCAACAACTATGTAGTGCTGGGTCCTCCCTGATAGAATACATAGTGATTGGAAGGTTTAGAAAGGTCCTCATATTACATGGTTTTGGTAGAACAAAAGTTGATTGTACAGAAATTGTATGGAAAGATTCTAAGGTGTATGGAGGCCTTTAGTTTCTGAATGTACTTTTGGGGGACAGATAAGTGCACCTTTATTTATAATTACAGAAATGTCTCATTTACACAACTGATTTTTAACCGCCCGGTAAACTAGCACATGAGGCATCCGCCAGTTTTCACACTTTTACTTGCTATACCTGTCATGGGGTCGTTTTTAAAAGACCCCCTGTGCACATGCACACGTTTGTAGGCACTCGTTAGAGGTCGATTTCCCAGCTGCTGTGGGAACCTTTAAAGTTAATCTATGTGCCACTTTAAGAGGAACAAGCACACTGGGGACATAGGCAGGCTGTCCTCACCTATGCATGTATTATCTAATAGGCATAGACATCCCAAGTCCTCAAATCCCTGGTGCCACTTTCAGCCCTCAATTCTTGATGGAATCGACCCATCAGATAGGTTACTAAAAAAAAACTTTGCATGCCAAAAAGATCCAGAGACATGGGCAGCAGAAGTTATATGTACCTCATATAACTCATATGGACAGATACTGAGGGTAAAGGTGCTCAACTGGCTGAACATGTATCCAGACCTAAACCCTATTAAACCTCAAAACAGAAGGTGAAGGAACACAAGGTCTCTTACATCCACCATGGAGGAGTGGAAGAGGTTTCTAGTAGCAACCTGTGAAGCTCAAGTGAACTCCTTGCCCAAGAGAGTTAAGGCAATTCGGGAAAATAATAGAAAGCACAAAAAACATTGAAGCTTTAGGCACCATTTGGCGATTTTTTACTTACGGGTCTACCTTCTTTTGTTGCCAGAGGTTTAGACATTAATGGCTTTGTGTTGAGTTATTACCAGCTGTACGTTGACTACTTTATATTGTATACAGCGTGTAATATCTTTAGTGGTGTCACATGGAAAGATAATATAAACTATTTACCACAATGTCAGGGATGTACTTACTTTTGTGTAATACTGTAAAGGCCTCTACACACGTACCGAATGAGGGCCGACAGAGCAGGACAGATCAGCTCTGAAATGCAGCGTGATGATGTCATCACGCTGCACTCCAGAGTCGACAGTATCGGCCGGCACCCTTTGTGTGCCGGACTTTAGCTTCAATGAAGATGCCGGTCTTCATTGAAGTTAACGGCATTGGCCAGAGAATATTGGACATGTCCCCCCATGTGGGAACCCCCAAGCGGTGGCAAAATCGGCCACCGATCGCCCATCGGACAGCGCCAAAATCGACCAACGATTGGTGTGTGTATGGCTAGCTTTAGTTAAGCCCCCCACATATGCTTAGAATTTCTGCCAATCTCCCGCGTGATGACATCATCATGTGCGGCCGCTCCTGCCGAGAATCAGCCGGGCACCCTTTGGGGCCTCTGGTTCTCATCCAAAGAAATTACATCGGTCTAAGAATTACAGACATGTCCATAATGGCTTAGACTCATATGGCTGCCGATTTCGGACTGAATGACAACTTTAAGCTTTAGATTTCCACCCAAATCGACCACCGTGAGCGAATGTTTGGGGGCTTCACAAAAAATCGTAGCAGGACCTGTAGCAGGAGGTCTGGAATCCAAAATTCTACAGAAAGTTGACATTTGGAAAGAACTTTTACTTATATTTTTTAGAAAGCTTCGTTGGATAGGTCTGAGTTTTGACAGGTTTATTTAGGGATGATACCTTAATTGAGCATCAATGCCTAAACCTGTGTTTAGACTAATGCCCTGTTCTTGGTCTCTACAAACGATGTAGACCTTAGACTATGTAATGAGTTTTCAATGGTTGATTTTGTTAAGGTACATCACCTTTGACCAGAAATATTGTTTATTTTCAGGAATAACAAGGCAGTAGGAGAACTTAACAGCATAAACAAAGCCTACAAGAGGTACAGCCATGTGAACAACGTCAAGGGGAGATGGGAGAAGTGGTCAGGTGACCACACAGCAACCCAAAGGCTGAACCCCTTCAGTGATGATTTCGACCATGACTTCGCAATGTCCCAGAGGCTACAGAAGGGTGACGATGGATACGGACGTCCTAAAGAAGGAACAAAGACGGCCGAAAGAGCCAAGAGGGCAGAAGCTCACATACACCGGGAAATGAGAGATCTCTGTTTCATAATCTCCACCATGGCTAATCCAGGGAGAGACGGGAAAGTACGTGTCACCTTTGGTGACCTTTTCGACAGATACGTTCGGATCTCCGACAAAGTGGTCGGAATCCTCCTGAGAGCTAGAAAACACGGGATGGTGGATTTTCCTGGAGAAATGTTGTGGCAGGGAAGAGACGATCATGTGATAATAACATTGTTGTGACAAAGCACCAAAAGTGACTAATCATTTCCCTTAGACCATATTTCTTCACAAAGCTTGTTTTTAGCTTACTTTTAAATTAAAGGGTTATTAACCCCTTTGCAAAACCATAATAGAACTGCATGTTACTTTAGGCAGGTTACTTCCTGTCTTCAATCAGAGGCTTGAGCGGTCTATTTTCTGTTTGATATGGTGACACTGGAAGGTCCATCCAAGGTCCTCTTTTAGCACTGGATGGCAGTGTGGCCACATTCTCTATGTTCATAGTCATTAGCAGACTGGCTTTTCATCATGGCCACACTGTCATTTAGTGCTGAAAGAGGGAGGAGGACTTTTTTTTCTTTTTTTTTTGCTGAAGGATTAATATAAAATAAGCTAAAAACTAAAAAAAGGTAAATTCACTAATATATTAGATATACAACAGTATATGTAATTCATTTCTAAAAGCATTATGTCTATGTGTAAAGCTATTTCAGACATATATATAAAAATCATTTTATCATTTATCATGTTAAATACAGCTGTAGGATGTAAGTAGGATGCAAAGCACTACCAACCAATCAGGAGTTGACGAGAAACATGCTTGCTGTGCTATTGGCCATGTAATATAAAGCTTAGGGCACCCATACACCTTCAGATTTCCTTTGGATCTCCTTTTGTATTACCAAAACCATGTGATATGAGAGACTTTCTAAACCATCAAGTCTACCTGTGTTCAATCACAGAGGACCCGGCACTACATAGTTGTTGGTAGATCTAAAGGATATCTGACAGAGAGATCTAAAGGTGTGTGGCCAGCTTACCCGTTAACTTAATCCAAAAGATATTTAATGCTTCTCCTGCTCTGCTGTGTGGGATCCCAGTGGAACGGATGTGACTGCCTTTTCATCCAAGCTATATATGTCACCAGCATGTGATTCCTCACAGATCAATTGAAAAAAGCATGAGCCGTCTGACATCTCTGTATACCTTGATCCCTGGGAATTATAGGACTTAACTTCTGTCTGTGATGTAATATCTACATTGATGAACTGCCTATCTTACCGTGGTTTTCTGTGTTTGCGATATACATTTTTCTGTGGATAATAACTGAAATAGTTTGGTTGCCAAATAGGTCTTAATGTATTCAGGTTTACTATAGATCTGACGAATATCTGAGATTTTAGATATGAACCTTTCATGTACAGCTGCTATGTTTGGGGGGTTAGGGTACAAATGATGTTATTTTTGTATGACATATTTAAAATGTTATTTATTGATTTTCTACCTTGATAAACGGTTTGCAACAGTTGTCTGTGCTATTTTTTTTTGTCTTACACTATTGCCATATAAAATGTTCTTGTTTTAATTTAACAAGATTTTTAGTCATTTTTAGACCGCCATGGATTTCTAACATCAAATGGCAGTTACCCTACTGCCGCAGTCATTAACCTCCCTAGCATTTGGTACTCTGCTTAAATTTACCATCCTCCCCCCCACCCGTCCACTGATGACAACAATGCCCCTCAATAATGATGGAGGTCTATGATGCGCCATTCCCAGAAACCCGGAGGTATACCCAAACCCAAGCAGGGGATGAACTGGTCAGTCCAAGTGTCAGGGAGTTAGAGTGAGACAGTGACACTACCAATATGTCATGGTAGGAAGGGATTGGCCACAGCCACTAAAATAGGTATTTTTTACTTTACTAGATAGTTTGGCTAACACAATTACAATGCAAATAGTCATAGTAGAGGGTTTTACCATGATAGCCTTTGATGAATACAGAAAGTTTGGAGTTAAAATTACCCATTATATGCTAACGGAAGTCATTGGAGAAGCAAGCTTTCGGAGCCTGAAGAAGGGATCTGAGACATCACGAAAGCTTGCTTCTCCAATGACTTCAGTTAGCCAATAAAACTTTCTGAATGCAAATAGTCCTAATATCTGCATTGCAAACTCTGGCTCTACATAGGCATTTAAAATATCATAAATGGCCTGTCAAAAAGAAAACAAAGCAACCTAATATACTTCCCGACTCACTTTAAAGTGTGATGGATATATATACTGCTAAAAAAATAAAGGGAACACTTGCACTTACACTGTGTTGTTTAAGTGTTCCATTTATTTTTTTGAGCAGTGTGCATATCCCTCATTCACAATGGTCTTGGTCATCTACCCTTAAGTGACTGAAGACCAGTGACATCATACAGGTTACGATAAAAAAAAAATACAGTACAAAAAGCCATTTGGAAAAAAGTAAGGCTAAATTTACGCTGTTGTTTTCCAAGCTGCTTTCAGCCCACAGCTGCGTGGGAGATGACTGCAAAATAATGCAGGCGCTCACAGGTTGTTTGGATTAGGACTGTTGTGCATTTGCATATAGCAAATATAGTGTAAATATTAAATCATCTAGTTGTAATATCTAATGACATATATACATAAGCAATTTTGTTTTGTATTCTCAATTTTGTAGTCTGAGGAGAGTTATGCAAGACCCATCTCCAGATGTCCAGTCTGAAAACAATGGACATTCTTATGACTAGATATCACAGGTTGTCCTTGGATAATTTTTAGAGCGTAAAAACAGGCCTATACAGGATATCTGTCTGGGGTGTATAACATTGTATATAAAAAAAATGTTAATTACTTTCACAGGCATGTGATTCATCCTAGAATCAAGCAGGCATTGTTCACAAAATACCTACTCTGAAACAATGTAACTTTTAACACCTGTTGCAACATAGAGGTCCTATGGGGTGAAAGCCCGAAAACCAACCACCGGATGCAACATTAGGTTACGTTTATGGGGCGTTTAAAAACCACCAGTGTAAATGAGCCTTTAAAGGCAAGGCTTCACCGTCCACTGAAGCCTCCGTTGCCTTCCCATTGGCGTAGTTTGCTGTGTTGATTTGAAGGCAATGGAGGCTCGGACGGACTGTGAAGACAGCATTGTCACAGCCCCATTGCCGACAATAGGCAGTTCTTGCATGGACGGTGGAGCCTAAAGTTGGGTTTACACATGTTCATTACTGACACCAGCTGCGTGAGAGGGAAAGCCGGCGCTCCTCCATTAACATGCGACGCGATCAGGGCAGTGCCGCAACCCCGGAAATGCTGCAGCGATGAAGACAATCGCTGCAGCTTTCCGGGGAGGCATAGGGTCTCCCCGCTGTCGGCTTCCCCTGCGGTTGAGAGGACCCTGTTCGGCGAACTAACAGGGTTCGTCTCAACCGCTAGGGAGGTTAAAGTCCCCCATACACCTTAAGATCGATCCATACAATCTCCATTAGATCTACTAACAACTGTGTAGTATAGTGGCCTGCCTGATAGAATACATAGTGATTGGAAGGATTAAAAAAGCCCTCATATTAAATGGGTTTGGTAGAACAAAATGTGATTGAACAGAAATTGTATGGAAAGATTGTAAGGGTTATGGGGGGCTTAACACAGCATAGTAATGGGCAACAATGTACAGAGATGTAATGTGTCATAAATGTTCATGTTGATATGCAAGGTAAACAATATCCCCCCCCCCCTCCCCCCTCCAAGTGACGTGACTCGGGGAGGCCGCGGGAAATTTGAAAAGTAAATTGCACAAAAGCAATCACACTAGGTTAGAGAGGGTTAACTGCAAATGGGCGCATCTGGGGCACCAGGGACTTTATTTGGGCGAGATTTAGTACATAGCAGCATAGCTTTGTGCCCTGATTTCTGTGTTTTCTCATTAAATTTATTTAAAAAAATAATTTTTTATTTTACATTATTATTATATTCAGAATGTCTATTAGACCCTTGTACGGACAGATTTTGGGAAGTTTCAGGCCTACAACATAAAGAAAAATTTACCATTGAAGTCTATGGTGCACTTTTAGTACAGAAATCTGGACCTCAGCAGTGCGCTAGGGAGGTTAATTTATCACCAGTAAAACTGTAGGTAAACCAGAAAAAAAACTATATATATTTACTAAAACATGATCACCGACCCAGAACAAGTAAGATAAAAGGAACCTCAGTTACCTCTGGTCTGTATACTTGACCCGGGTTCCTGGCCCAACCAGAGGTTCAGCATTATGGCCAACAAATTAGCAGAAATGTCAAAAACACATTTTTAAACTTTTTTTTAACCTAACAGGACAAAATGAATGGTGACATTACAATTCGGAGGATGGTGTAACATTTGGTTTGTATTAAATAATAATAAGCACCTCGAGTGCCCTGTAAGGAAGAATACAAGTACTGAGCTATCAGCCCAGAATAAAGATGTTTACTGTGTCATTGAATCATATAATATCCATCAGCCTCCCTACTCATTCCTGGAGTGGTAGGTGTGCACCTATAGGAAGGCTTACAATGAAATAGTGACACTTAATTTCTTGATGAATTACATTATTATTCAGGTTCTGTTTTTGGTAACATACTGTATGGTCTTGTATGAGTTTAAACCATCTCTGGTTGTGTGAATACTTTGAAAGAGTTAAAAAGAATTGGGCACAGTTTTTCCTGGGGTCATCTTTCATACAGTCCACCTGTTTTCTTTTCACGTCATTGGAAGGTCCTCTTAGATGTCAGGTCATCATGGCTGCAGCTGCTTTACCATCTCCGTATATAGATCCATCTGCTAAAGTATTCCGCTCTACATTTACAGGTGCATGTTCTAAACTGACTGGCAGCAGAGTATACAGACTTGATAACAAGTTTTGTATACAGTTGAAGCCAAAATGATTAGCCCCCCTATTGAAATTAGACAACATTTGATTTCTTCATGAAAAAATACCAAAACAAAGATCCTGGAGTGGCCCGCCCAGAGCCCAATCCTATTGAGAATCTGTGGTGGGTACTCAAAGTGAATGGCCATGCTCGGAAACCATGCAATTTGTACCAGCTAGAACAATTTGCAACAGAAGAATGGGCCAAAATCTCACAGGAGACCTGTGGCAACCTAATAAAGAACTACTCTGAAGCTGGGAACACACATGTAGATATGGGCCAGATTGATGGCCGTTTTGAGCGTCTCCAGCTCCTCCGACTTTTGACATAATGTCATCATGCTGCTGCAGGAAACCGGCTCCAATATTGAGCCGTGTCTTCCCAAAATTTTTTGTTAGTTGTGGTTAAGGGTACACTATTGACTATTCAAGTCCGGTAAAATTTAACTTAGGGTGGGTATGCCCAAGATAACTTCAGGCATACTCACCGGTCCTTTGGAAACCAATGGCGTTCCTCCATATTGGCAGACTTGCTGATTTTTTGTAGGTCCGCTTTGATGCGGGTATTTAAGACAATAGATGTCGCACCCACCCCGGTTCAAGCTTGGACAGAGCTGGGGTGTGACATCAATTGTCCGCTACATGCAATGCCATTTTATCACCTCACAGCTTCAATCATGCTAATGTAGTAACACCTACCTCCATGAGGCTGGTTAACATTATGTGGATTGGAGCTATACCCCAGAGTATATATTCCCAGTAAGGTTGTGTACCGTCACTCTGAATTGAGAAAGCCAGTCGGATGACTAGCGAAATGTCTTCAAGAAACAAAACACAGCAAGTCCAGTTGATTTGATTTAAACACTATAGATAAATAGTTTTGGATGTCTCATTTTTACCCTTTCAACTTGGTGTATCAATAAAATATCCTAAGTAACCTTTGTGGACATAAAATAGTAATTTTGTTACCAGAATATCAAAAACTTGTTCATAGTCATTTTCATGGAGAAAAAAAAACTATGACTAATTTCATAAGGGTGGGCTAATAATTTTGGCCTATGGGCTTGATGCAATACAAGGTGGGTATCAAGTGGCAACTAAGCCTGTGGGCCATGTTACAGTTGATATCAAGGGTGCATATAGGCATCACAATGGTGCAATCATTCTATTGTGTATTATTAGAATGTGACCATGACATTCTAGCCATCACGTATAACGCTTGTACACAATTACGTTATTATAATGCTTACATGTCCCATTGTGATTGACAGCTTGCATTACAGTTAGGTCCCCCATACACCTTTAGATTTCTGTCAGATTTCCTTCAGATCTCCTTTTGTTTTACTAAACCATGTAATATGAGGGACTTTCTAAACCATCAAGTCTACCTGTGTTCAATCACAGAGGACCCGGCACTACATAGTTGTTGGTAGATCTAAAGGATATCTGACAGAGAAATCTAAAGGTGTATGGGCAGCTTTATTGTAAGCACAACCACTCAGAACACAAAGAGTGTGACCGGCTCGATTTAACACAAATGTGAGAAAGAAATACATTCATTTAAGAAAAAAGGCAGTTAGTAATTTCAGGGACTCTACCGTGTTCAGCAGCTTTGCAATTACTTCAAAATTCAAGGACCCTAGACATCAACGCTTCACTAGTTCTCCCAAACACTTCATCAATGCTTTTCAACTGCTTACAGAATGCTTTGCCTGCATTGGGAAAGTGTTGCCATTCAAGTCCATGGAAGGAGTTGAACACGTGACAATGTACTGTGTAGCTGAGCATGGGTAAATTCCAGTGCAATCGACCCGCAATCAATCACAGCGTGGTCACGTCGCCATGCTGTGATTGATCGCGGGTCAGTCGAACAGTAATCAATGTGCACCACATGGGCACATCAATTGCCGTTCGATGGGGACCCGGGACACATGCAGTTCTCAGTCCATGTTGTGAGAGATTTTCTCACAACACAGGCTGAGAATTGCATGAGGATAGAAGGAAGTCCAGCATGGCCCCCCTCTCCTTGTAGAACTGTGAAAGGCCCTGCCCCTTGCTACAGCCGGGAGCTGAGCTGATCACAGCTTGTAGGCTGTGCAGCCACTCTCTGCTTTTGTTACTTCGGAGGGGGAAACAAGGTCCCCCTCTAAAGTAATGGACATCGGCCTTGATATATGGATTGATTGATCCCGCTCAAAATAAGGCATACTGGGGCAGATTTCTTAACCTCCCTAGCGGTTGAGACGAGCCTAGCTCGTCCGAGCTTTAGGCTCGCCTCAACCGCCCGGGAAGCCGTCGACGGGGAGACTTTATGCCTCCCCGGAAAGCTGCGGCGATTGTTTACATCGCCCCAGCATTTCCGGGTTGGCGGCTCCGCCCCGATCGCGTCACGGTGACGCGGAAGGGGGCGGGGGGGGGGGGGGGGGGGGGGGGGGGGGGGGGGGGGGGGGCGGCGCCATAGATCTCCATGTTAATGGAGGAGCGCCGGCTTTCTCTCCCGCGCAGCTGTTGTCAGTAATGACAACAGCTGCCCGTAGAGCTCCGGCGGGATGCCGGAAACGGCGGGCAGTGTACTATGTACACTGCCTTGATCGCCCATATCGCGCCGTTGTAAACGGCGCGATATGGGCGGTGCGCTAGGGAGGTTAATAGATTAGAGCACAATTGAGCTCCATGAGCGTGTACTGCGCTCGATTGTACTCAAATCTATTCTGAAATTTTAACCTGTATGACCAGCTTAAAAAAGGGTTAACCCTAAGAAGTAACGGTATCCCTCAAGATATATACATTAAAAACAAGCACCCCAGATTCCTCTGTCCCCCATAACGTTTTTGTTGGGTCTCCGGTCAGACAATTTCTCTGCAGTGTCCAAACGCCTACATTCCCACATATTGATAACGGCGAGACGTCTTTCTAAAGCTAGCCATACATGTGCCGATTCCATGGACGATCGATCACCCATCCGATCGATTCCGGCGATGCTAGAGGGAATCGGATGTCCGATCGATCGCCCAATTAAGCCTGTCCCTACCACCTTGGGCCATTCCTGGACGATTCCGTGCCCAATCGTTCACTTCACAAATGGCAACTCCCCCTGATGTGTGCTGAATCGATCAGAAAGACCAGCATGTTGGTTCTCTGTCGGATCCGATTCAGGGGGCCATGTCGATCGGGCAGGGTCGATCGGGCAAGGTGGGCTGCACTCAATTCTTAGCCGATCGATCGGCGTGCGCGCGCCCGGTGATCGATCGGCCTGGAATCGGTTGAGAATCGGACCCGTGTATGGCGACCTTATTGTGGAAATCCTGCTTACCCCCATCAGTGTCAGATTTGGATGCAAGAATCAGGGATATAGGTCTTATGAGCAAATATTTGCCCGCATTCACGACACAGTTGAGAAGTTTAATAAGACGTGGGAGAAGTGGAATGACTTAAAGCGGACCTACCACCAGAAAATGATCATTACATGAATGGCACTAGAAGTGTTGATAATAGGGAAGAAAGCATAAAATAACACCCCAAAAACATGCCTGTAATGAGTAATATAAGAAGATGCCCGCAGCCCCCCTCACTTCCTAGCCTGGCCGCCGATATCTAGGAACACTGTTTGCTGGGTGATTCTGTGATCTCAGCACCCCACTTACACAGTACATTGACGAAAATTCCCATAGAAAACCATTGAACGCCCCCAGTGGCCACCCATAATATTGCACCTGGAGTTAACCCTCGGAAGCCTGGCGAATAATTATGGAATCGCTCATACGATTCCACTGAACAGCAGGTAAGTATAGGATTGTCCTAAGACACCGGCTCAGAGGTAAGTCAAACTTTAATTTTACATATGTCATTTTTACATATTTCCATACATATTTTACAGGTTTCCTCGTTGGGGTGAACCTCGCTGTGTGGGGTATTTTTTTTGGGGTGGTCATTTCCAGAGGCTTTCATTTCCTTTTCATTCCATCAATACTCCTTCCTTCTCCGGTGTGGCTACCTTGACATTATTAAGTAATGCCTCCTTCATGGACTTCTGGTCACACTTACTTACGCTTGTTTGACTGTTATTAGGAGTCTGGTGTCCTTCTGCCCCCCACTTCTTTCCTTTGGATGGTCCAAGTCCCTTTTTTACACGGTTATCGCTATTACTTCTTTGATGTACGGGTCTTGTGAATGGTTTTTTTTTTTTTTTTTTTATTATTGGTAAAAAATGTCTTCTCTTAAGGCCCCCATACACCTTACAATCTTTCCATACTATTTCTGTACAATCAAATTTTGT
>CM070036.1:16895893-16910675 GCA_036250615.1 Ptychadena robeensis | reverse complement strand
GTTCTTCACACAAACTCTGGACGAGATGGGCTCGTCATGAACACTAAGGAGGTTAATAGTCAATAGTGTAACCTTTCTGAGCCACAACGGATAATCTCTTAGATTTACCATGCTGGTACAGGTCTCCTGAGGGATTTTGGCCCATTACAAATTGTTCTAGCGGTTTCATATTGCATGGTTTTCCAGCATGGACATTCACTTTCATCACCCACCACAGATTCACAACAGGATTGAGGTGTGGGCCACTCCAGAATCTTGGTTTTGGTATCCTTGAGGAACTGTTGGACTCATTTCGATGTACAGTTGTGAATTTATTCAACCCCCAATTCTGTAAAGGGTTTTAGGGAATTCAGTGTACATTTGTTATTGTGTTCATGAAATCTTACAAGGACTTGTTAAAATCAAAATCAATGTCAAAATGGCCAAAACACTCAATTTTAGTGGGGGTTGAATATTTTTGAACACAACTATATGCTTTGTGTCATTCTCATGTTGGAAGACTAGACTACATAATTGTTAACATAATTTTCTTTTTTTTATATTGCCATGCACCCATTATTTAGTATTTTTTCAATTACTGGTGCCTGGAGTTCCTAGAGAGAACCATAATTAGTTTAGGTGCCCATAGACATTTTGAAATTCTGTCAACCTTCAGGCAGATCGACCCCACGTGATGACATTATCTTGCACGTCCGGTCCTGCCATAAATCAAAAGTAATAAGATCATTCTAAGAAATTACATACATGTCCGTAATTTCTTAGATCGATATTCTGGCCGATTTATGGCAGAACTTTTAACCATTAGATTTCGATCGGTGGCAAAAATTGGCCGCAAATCTAAACGTCTATGGCCAACCACATGGGCTATGATGTACCGCTCTTTGAGTAAAAGTGTTCTTCTAGGACGATGGACCTGAAGCCCACCATGATGAAGAGCCCTCACAACTGTGCTCCTTGAAACATCAATTCCAGAATAGGCCAGGTCAGTAACAATCATCATGGAAGATGTCCAGTGCTCCTAGCTGACATTTTCCTCTCCAGAGTTCTTGAAAACGTGCGCATCTTGTTGACATTTTGAGGGAGAATATGCAGAAATCTGCTCGTAGTCAAGGTTTTCCAACAAGACAATGACCCACACAGAGCCCAGAACTCAATCATACTCAGAATCTGTGGCAGATGCTCAAAGCGATTATCCATGCTCAAAACCTTTTGCAGTTTGGAGCAGCTAGAACAATTTGCAATGGAAGAATAAACCTCCCAAGAGACCTGTGCCAACCTAGTAAAGAACTACTGTTGTCAGTTGTGGCTCAGAAAGGTGCAAGGGTAGAGTTCAGGTACAATACAACAGGGGTCTGGCAATGTTATTATATTTAGGTAGTAAGATTGTTTTTTATGTAATAAATTATTGTGTCTTATTTTAAATGTTTTTTTTATCATGTGTTACTACACTTGTTCCAAATTCAATGTTTACACAAAACTTAAGTTTGAATGAAGAACCTAAAAAATACATCCTCAATTTTAGGCATTTCTGCAATAAATATCAAGATTGGCCAACGTTTTTAAACACTATGTATTTGAGTATGACACCCCTTGCATTAGAATAATAATATCTGATTCATGTGACAAAGTGCACATCGCCCTCTAGAGGCCTCAGGTAGACGCTACAGTTTTCTTCTACAAATGGAAAAGATTTTCTTCATCCAGAGAGAAAGTTTGGAGTTCAAGTGGCTTTATTGGCTAACTGTAGTCATTCCAGAAGCAAGCTTTAGGGATGGCTCAGATCCCTTCATCAGGCTGAAGAATGGATGTGAGACATCCTGAAAACTTGCCTCTCTAATGACTTCAGTTATGCTCGGCATACACACCGAGCAGGTCAGACCGTCCTGCTCCGATGTATGCAGAGATGCTAACGTGATGACGTCATCACGTTAGCATCCCGTTGCATTGTAGGGCCCTTCAATCGGCCAGGCACCCTTTGTGTGCCGGCCATAAGCTGCGATGGAGACGCCATCTTCATTGCAGCTTATGGCATCGGCTTCCATCGGCTCGTGCCGGCCAGAGATTTTCCGACATGTCCGTTCTCTGGCTGGCCAAGAAGTGGGGCGACAGGGATCTGTCGCCCCATGTGGGCACATGCCGATTAGCGGCCGATTTTTAACCTGACCGACGGCGAGAGTGCGCACGCCCGTCGGTCAGATTAAAATCCGGCCGTTTATCGGCATGTGTATGCCTAGCATTAGCCAATAAAGAGGATCACTTGAACTCCAAACTTTCTGTATTCATGGATGGCTTGCACCATACAACACTCTACTATTGCTTTATCCACATAGTAGTATAGTGCTATAAATATCTCCTAGTACCTGGGAGGTGGATGCTTAGGTATAGCACACAACACATTTGATATATTTTTTATATATAACTTCTTAATTGAATAAAATTGTGTGGATACGGTTAATAAGGCTAAATTAAGATCATGGTTTGCAATCCCAAACAGACATGTTCATATGTTATCCGTATAGGTCTCTTTTGGGGGCTTCAAATACTTTCCATAACCTAAAACATGGTGGCAGATTAATTTACCCATCAAACTGGTTCCAATGTATGTATGCATATGCCTGTTTGGCACAGCGTTGCACACAAACGACACATACACACTGGATGACCGTTTGTCTTTGACTGAATGCTGGCTCCTTTGCCCTATTAGTAGACCCTGAGTGAACAATGCCTTGGCATGTATATGGCCTGGCCCCAGATATAGATCAAGGAGATGCTGTAACTTAGTCATTAGCATAGGAATGTATGCAGACAGAAACTGAACCAATTATGTACAGCTTCAAAACTTCTCTAGGTTCGCTCCTATTCTCTGGAATTCTCTTCCTCACCTCATTAGACTTCTCCTACTTTTAACACTTTCAAAAAAGCCCTGACCTACCGATCTTCATATTCCTAACATCACCCCCATTTAATTCCTACTTCCCCCACCTATTGTATACTTTGTTCCCCAACCTATCAGATTGTAAGCCCCATCAGGCAGGGTCCGCTACTCCTCCTGTGTCATAACCTGTACCTGTGTGTTATTGTGTGTTGTATCTTAACTCTAGTTTAATGGACAGCGCTGCGTAATATGTTGGCGCTATATAAATACATGATAATAATAGTAACAGCTGCTGTACATAGTGGTCGTAATTTCAGTCTACATAGAATTTGTATGCTAATGTTGAAATTTTGGTATCTCATAGACCATCTCAAGTCTCAGATAGACACCAGTTCTAGTCTTTGGATTACAGGTTGTAGGTCCACTTTACAAAATGCATATTAAACTCTACATCCCTGTGAAGTTCCAGAAATATGATATAGTGATATCCAATTAAATAAAACTTTTTTTGTTAAAGTACAAAGACATTTACCCTCCTCCGCCGAATGCTAGCGAGTCCATATCACCTTTGATAAAGAACATATTATCCCCCGTCCATTTAAACACCTAGGAAAGGAACAAAAGCACAATGTTATTACATTGATTTCCTTCCATTACACAGTCATACATCCTACCGACTGCTGATCATTCCATGTGATGTGTGTTCTCTATCATTTGAATTATAGAAGTAGCTTTTGTTTACCAAATAATAGAGTACAGAGTTCAAAGAGATAATAGCAGTGCTGGATATTCTGGTAAGAGGAGAAAAAAAACCAGAGGAAGCGGTCTGCGCTCATTTCCTTCACTTTGATGGAAGTGAAGATTACAAGGTTAAATATTCATGATTAATACTGAAGCATTACTGTACAAAAATTACTGTCATTAGAATTCTAGTGAATATATAGAAGTTGAATATTTGCCCCACTGGCTGACAAGTCAAATCTTTGTAGCTCTGCAATCACTGAAGCATCTTTGTAAAGCAGGGTACAGACGGCTTGATATTCGAGCCGTTCGATGTTCCCTGCAGCTGCACAATGGCGTCATCACGCTGCTGTCAGATATCGGCTGGCTGGGAGAGACCGCTCTGCTCTCCTTGGTTCAGCTGAAGCTTTGTCTCTAGGCAAAGCATCGGACATCGGCCATGTCCGATAAGGCTGTTTCCAAACAGGATTGATTTGTCCCACTCACAAACAGCGGTGGGCACAGATTATACGGGTTAGATAGATGGCCGTGAGCGTACCCTGCTTAAGTGTAGCACAGAGGTTCCCAAACTGGGGGTCCGCAAAGGTATTCCAGAGGGGTGCGGGCCCTCATTCGTTACCTGTGTTTAAATGGGGAGGGGGGCTTGAAAATGCCTTAAACAGAAAAGGGGGGCCCTGCAAGGAAAGTTTGGGAACCAGTGGTATAGCAAGAAAAGTGATAAAGGAGGAGGAGCCACATATAGTGGGCGGAGCTAGACTTGTTGGATAGGTTCGGTAGGGTAGATGGGTGGGAGTTGCAACAAATATCACAGCTGCCCCTGGGCCTTATTGATCAGGAATACACAGCTGAACGAATATCTGGACTATTTTACTGGCCAAAAGATTTGCAATTAATCTTCCAACATGTTTAACAGACAATGTTATGAAGCCTGACTGGCCCGTACATACATACTGTCCACCCCAATCCAATTTCCCCCAAATTCTCGGACAATTGAAACGGCTCCTAAACTCATCTAGTGTACTCCATGACTTTCGCAGGCTAACTCCCTGCTGCTGCTACATTGACATATTCTGAACGGACAGTCAAAAAGGGACGAGTAAATGACTTCATGACATTCCCTATACCAGTGGTTCCCAAACTTTCCTGGCAGGGCCCCCCTTTTCTATTTAGGAACATTATCGAACACCCCCCTCCCTATTCAAACACAGGTTAAGAATGAGGGCCTGCGCCCCCCTGGAATACCTTCACGCCCCTCCCTCCCAGTTTGGGAACCACTGCCCTGTACGAACCTATGGAGATACTTTTTCACTTTAGAAAACCACTATCTAGCACCATCCAGTGGTAACACCTGAAGACTAGATGCTAGAGGATTAAACATGGCAACTGCCAGTGTTTGAGGAAACAAGGTAGTGTTTGAGGAAGTTCAGTAAAGATTTTCTTAAATGGCTCTGTTTTCCAGTTCACTTTAAATATAGATCGATGGACACCTTAATAGTTTCCCCGAAAATAAGGTTGTGTCTAATATTAATTTTTACTCCCAAAGATGCCCTACGTCTTATTTTCGGGATAGGTCTTATTTTTCCATGAAGAAGAATATGGCACTGGGGTATCAGGGTGGGTGGGGGGGGGGGGGGGGGGTGTAACTTAAACTCAGAGGGGGGATTACCATTTTAGTAACTCCTTCTGATCCTCCTGTGTAATTTTTATTGCCTCCTCTGACCCCCCCCCCCCCGTCTAGGGTTACAGTACTGTATTTTCAGGGGGTGCCTTATATATCCAGAGTGAGGCAAAAATGTAAGGGTGCCTTATTTCCGGAGGATGCCTTATTTTCAGAGAAGCGGGGTAGCCACAAAAGGAATCTACTTTGTGTGCATTAGCAAGCATAACCTAGATATTCCCCAAAAAATACAGTAGTTATAGCTACACCTAATATTATAAAAGAAAAGAGGGACATGCTGTATTTTGGATGATAGTATGAAAGAACAAGCTTGTTTCTTGTATGTTAATTACTATCGGTGGACGCAGATTTATTAAAGGGTTCTGGAATAGCAGATGGCGCTCAATAATGAGTAGTTTTGAAGGTCGAAGTGCTCATTATTGCTTCCTACAGATGTATACTGCCCGCTTCTCAGCAGTGTTATTGTATCTGACCCGTTAGTGTCCACTCTATGGATCTACCATGAGAGGAGCAGATTACCTGATCTGCATTGGTAGTTCATGTATTCGTTATCAGAAAAAAAACATAGTTCATTCAGATCTCAGACTCCGGAAGGCTAGGCTGTGTACACATGTCAGGAAGAGATGGGTTCTCCCACACTGTAAACCTAAATATGTCTAATTAAGGCTTACAAATGGTTGTAATCACCAGGGCTAATCATGGATGATTATGTATGCTGATGAAGCCATAATCTGCCCCCAACAGCCAGGATTCATTCAGCAGAAATAACTACCATCAGATGAGAGGACAAAAAGGGCGGCCCATTATAAAACATTGGAGGTGTCAAATACCATCTGTGTTAAGCCTGCCATACACCCACCGAGCTGCGGCCGATTTTGCCGGACGGACCGGTGTCTTTATTGAAGGTAAAGCCGGCACACAAAGGGTGCCCGCCGATTCTGTCATCTCTGGAGAGCTAATCTTAGCAGCTCTGTTGGCCCCCACTCTGTGTGTGTGTGTGGGGGCCTTTACAATGAGTTGTCCACAGTATTCCAGCTATCCTTCTTTAAATGAGACAGAAATGAGAAAGTTAAATGATGTTTTATATACCGTATTTTTCGGACCATAAGACGCACCTTTTCACCCCCAAAATTTAGGGGGAAATGGTGCCTGTATCTTCTGGTCCAAATGCTCGACCCCCACGGCTTGGCTTCCCCCCAGCTGTCAGATGAGAGATGCGGCCTCATCTGTACTGTACTGTTTCTACCAGCACAGCCCTGCGGATAGAAGCAGTAAAGCAGAGACATAAATGGAAGCATCTTTTTTTTTGGAAGCATCTTCTAGTCCGGTGCATCTTCTAGTCCAAAAAATACGGCAATTGTTCTACTCTTCATTCTGTGAGGGACCTTACTGAAGGTGTTTATTAACTATATAAACTCTGGATGAGCTGGGCTCCCATGATAGTGGCATATCAGCTATGGCGATGTGATAGACCTCCATGTCAATGGAGGGGCCTCGGCTTTCCAGCCCTCACAGCCGGTGACATCAATGATGCCGGCTGTGTGGACAGGGGCGGGGGAAATTGCAGGCAGTGTACACTGCCACGCTTGCCCGTACCACGCTGTTAAAAACTGGTGATTATATAATCCTGAATGTCCCTCATGGCTCCTCCCCTCCGTTTACTAGAGATGGTCGAATTTGTTGCTGGAGATGTAGAGAAGGGCTGCGAGATCGTTACAAATAAAAAATAAGTATTGTTTGTTCTAGGACATTTCATAAATAAAGTTCAAAGTAAAAATTTTTTACTGCAATATATTTACGGCAGGAAAGAAAAGCTGATGGTTGGATCCCAATTAAAGTCGAGCAAGACTCACACACTCTAAATAAAAAACATTATGGTGATGGGTTTTCCCTATTGAAAACCATTAGCTGATGCCCCCAAGTGGCCATTTGTGGCACTGCAGATAACTAGCCCCCAGAAGACTGACAGATAGATATGGAATATCTCATGATTCCAGGGAACAGCAGGTAAGTATATTCTCTCTACATTCTGGTAGAAGGGACTGTAACATTCACATTTAAATATACATACACATTTTTAAATGTATTTGTTAGTATACATCCACTATAATTTACTGTGTCCATTAGTATGCAAAAAAACTGACTTTATGAAATAGTCAAAAGTGCAATATAGGTAGAATCTGGCAAACTAAATTGTCTGTTCACTTCAGATCACATGGAAATACACCCTTACAAAATATTGTGTCTCTTCATACTAAAAGTGGAACATATATTCCTAACATCAGTATAACTGCACAGAAAAACACTAACAAAAGAAAAAAAAAAGAAAAGAAAAAAAAGTCTGCAGAAAGTAGTGGAAATTATAATAAGAGTGTGAGAAACTTTATAATAATAATTATGGTTTGTAATATACATCTCCAATAGATGTATGTAGATGTGATGGTCAGTGTTACATATATCAAACATTAATCTAATACACAACAGTCAGGTATCCACAAACTTTTCAGCAACGGATTGGATTAGCATTAAAAAAACAATACAGGAATTATACAATATAATGTATTAGAAATACAATAGAGTTGTTGCTTCTCCCTCCCTGTTAGAGGAATGGCACAGAGACGCAATCCTTCTTTGCTGACTCTTAGATTCCACTAACAGGCCTGGTATTGCACAAAAACCCATTGTTGCTACATCTGCAGTCTCTGCATTAGTTTCCAGAGTTTTCTCTGGAGGAAAGGTACAGGCACTTGTGCTCAGAGGGGAAACATAAATTGGGATTTCATTAGTAGTGACTAGAAGAACCTTTCGGCTTGGCTCTACTCTGTCTTGACAGAGAGTAATGGGTCTATTTTCTGACAAGGGTGTTCACCTGGGATAGCATAAATAATGGAACAGGAACACAAGAAATAAGACAGACTTATTTTTGGAGAATCCACTCACCTGGAAGTCAGGACAGAATGTAAACAGGAAGGTCTCCCCGGTGCCATAGAAGCAATCACTCACTTTAAATGGTTCTGATGCTAATGCACCAAAAATCTGTAAAAACATCACATAGCCTTCTGAGTACACAGAATACGTATATGACCTCCTAGCTTTAATACAGAATTCAAGCAGTGAATTTTGGCATTGGGCATGAAAAGTTATAAAATGATGTGGCATTTCTCAGGGCCATAAGAAACAAGGACACGAGGCGCACAGCAATTAAATTCTGTAAATAAATTGGAAAATTTAAAATACTCACAATAATGGAAATACAAAGCAGGCTTAGCAAGGAGTAGTGAGCTCATACTAGGCCTTGGGTGTTCAGCCATGTGGATACCAGGATCACTTCCTGGTTACAGATGATAGCACTTCACTAGATTATGTGCCTCGTGCCCTTGTTCCTATTTGTCTTTTACAGCTGGGCCACACTCCCCCTTTATATTGGGAGCTACTCACCTCCATGGTTCTTAATCACCCCCTCCTCATACTGACCCACATTTACACAGATTTTTGCCCAGACACCACGTCAGAGCTTTTCTGGCCACTGACATTACTTCTATTGTGCAAATGCTGCCGACAGTTAAATGCAACTATTTATTACCTTTTATTGGTTTATTCTCAAGACCATGTCTATTTAAAGTGGGTTTAAACAACATATTTGTACCCTGTCAACCAATTCTGGGTGACAGGGTACAAAGTGCTATCAGATCTATACCTTGTGGGTAAAAAACCTTTCAACTGGCCTGCCACAACGTTTTATTTTATGGATTTAAAAACGGAGGATGGAGCGTTCCTACATGACATCAGGAAAATGGTTGAAGGAGTTACCTGTGCATCACTGTCTTTAATCACCAGGAGGACAGGAGTGTCTAATCCCAGCATTGTCCTGTACAGAGTCTTCAGACTCATGCCATGCTTTGCTGTGCTGTATACAAGTGTCCATGGATAGCCAATTGTACGAGGTGGGAGATGCTTTGTAAGCTGTTAAAACAAGGAAAGACATTACATATACAACTCATCTTTAGTTCATATTGAGAAATGAAAAGTAGAATATAACAAACATTAAAAAACTTTTCTATCTTGTCTCACTGAGTCGGGAAGTCTGCTTATATCTCCTAAACTAGAAACCAAATATAACTGTCTATGTCTGTCCTACCCGCTTTTTTACTCTGTATTATGGGCACCAGTGCCAATGATCGGGCAGAGATAAGTAAAAAAAAAAATCTTGATGTAAAATCATCAAAATCCTGACCTCCAGAAAAGTGGGTAGAGGTCACAATGATGCAGTGATGTCTACATTCCTAAGAAATTCACAAAACAATTGTGTTGACAATGCAAAATAGCTTTGTAGGCATGGTGATGCTGTATGGCTCTGCCAAGAGCGAGGAACAGGGTAAGGATTCTAGGATTTCCCAGATCAAGGATTGCTGAACGTTCTATGTATATATTGTTATTTATTTCTTTTATACAGTATAGAACCACTTTAAAGAGACAAATTCATGGGATGAACCTATTTAGTTTTAGCGGTCCTGTAATTTAAGCTAGACAAGTAGTACATATTGGGTGGCTAATATCATCAGACAATTTTTGCATGTATACAAGCAAGCAGTCTTGATAGCTAACCCACAGTGCTCTGGCAATCCTTTATAATGTAATGCTTATTCGTCAAGCCTTCTCTTAAAACACAAGGTATTTACATGCTCCAATTCATCACAAATCCCAAAAGTTAAGGGAAAAATCCTCACTTCAGGACTGTGGTTGGAGCCTTGGCAATAATTCCTTTATGCCCCATTAGCCAAATCCAAAAACCACATCCAGAACTGCTGGTCTACAGAGCAAATATATCCTTATGGTACAGTCACGTTCAGGCCATTAGCCATCATCAGTGCAGTGCATGGAAACCATGGCTCTATGGCAAGGGCTTGGGAGCTGAACATAGAGGAACAACCATGAAGGTTATAGTGAGAAGCCCTACTCCATAGAGCCATGGTGTCCATGCACTGCACTGATGATGGCCAATGAGCCTGAAACATCTGTATACAGTTTGGAATAAATGTCTCTGTATCATAATGCTATATCTGCATTGTACACCAGTGGTTCTGGATGGGCTGATGGGTGTAAATTTTTTGCATGGCTTCACCCACTGTCCTGAAGTGGGGATTTTTCCCTAGAGTGGGGGTTTCCACAGCGCTAAATGATCTGTTGGGACCCCTACACTAAGCGCCTTGCTTGGCAGGGATCCCAAAGGATCACATTCACTTTACCTGGTCGGCGGATGTCTGAATAAAAGGGTTAATGGACTAGACTACGTTAACCCGTGCATTGGCGGAACAGCTTGGTGTCGTGAGAACAGAGCATCCACCGGGCAGGTAAGTGAATGTGCTCCGTCGGGGGTCCCGAAGGATGTGGAAACCCCCCCCCCCCTAACTTTTGGGATTTGCAATGGATTGGGCCATGTAAATACCTTCCGTTTTAAGAAGTCTTGACTGTGCTATGCACTGCTTGAGTTGAGGGCTTTTCGATTCCTTTAACCCCTTCTCATCATAGCCCTTCATGGTTGTTCCTCTAAAACAAGGATTTTAACACACAGATAATGGTCTTAAATTGTATTAGGGACAAGGAGTGTTGTCAACTCACCTTTTCTATTTGGTCAGTTTGCAGAAGCTGGCTGGGGTCACTGAGGTTTGGTCGGAAGGCTTCGGGCTCCAGGTCAGTCTTGATGCTTGACGCTTGCTTGGAGTTCACGTCCTCCCTTGTCGTGATCTTTACAAGACAGATGAACAAGCCAGTTAATAAAAAAGCAGAATGACATGCAAAGATAATGGTGAGGCTGAAATCAGTGTATTTCAGAGTAATTGCCATGATTGCGTGATTATCCTTCTCTGCAGCGAAGGTCAAGAAAAGATCATATTATATTATATATACAATTTTTCTAAAGAGAACATCACAATTTTGGAGCGATATCTATGAAAAGCAAGCTTTTATTTCTTTTTTAAGTCACTGAATAGGGGTGGAGGGTTGGGAATAAAAATGTAAGAGAAGCCCCCTCTAACAACCAATCAGATTCAAACATTGGAGACCAATTTGGATTAGGAGACTAATAATACAGCTCTTTATTCATTAACACATTATTAAATGCATTTTCACATCACAATTTGATTAGCTGTTCCTTAGGTGGATGGAGAAGCTGCACAACAAGCCAATTAAGGTTTCTGTAATACAAGGACCAGGCTGATAGGAAAAGAACATGACTGAGATAAGTAGCTGCTTCTCTTTTCACTGTCTAGTTGAAGGGTTTTGGGTAAGAAGGAGATATGCGGTACGGAATTGCAGAATTGGAAAGCCATGTAACCAGTCTAGAACTGGGCGGTCATGTGCAATGTGCTCTGAAATACAATCAGTTTAGAAAAAGAAGGATTTTCACTCAGCATGCAATGGTCTTACGGACTTGATGCGGAAAGAATGACCACTCCTCGTTGCAAATCGCTAATAAATTGGGTGACAATAATGAATCTCTCCAGATATAGGTTTTAAAAAAAAATACCCTTAGCACTGCAAAATGATAAAAGTGACACATCCATAGAGACACAACAAAGTTGAACACCAAATCAACATGAACATCTGACAACCTGAAACAGAAGTATGCAGAGCATGGCTGCAATATTCAACACAGGGAAAAGGGAAAAACACAAAATACTTTGATATCTGAAGTCGGACGTCTGCTTATAGCAACTGTGACGCCGTTTGTGAGGACAACCAAGGCTAGAAAGCGATATTATTTAATTTCTTCATGCATATCTGCAAGCTGAAGGAACATAGATGGGGCTAAAACAGGTTTGGTGTTTAAAAGAAAGGGCCAGTAATTCTTCTATAACAAGCTGTGGTTATGCTCTAGACATCCCAGAATGAAGCATAATATTCTCATTATGCCAGTTCCTGCCAACCCTTAATATACACCCCTATTTACCAGAAGGGTTACCTCAGGGGGTCACAACCTGGCCAGTTGGAATCTAGAAGACTTTCGATAGCAAAAGGGATTTCTAGATTGAGCAGTTAGGCATGGTCAAGTTCCAAAAAGTTACACAACTCTATTGATCATTAAGAAATGTTAGACATTCATCATCAAAAAAAGTAATTTACAAACAAGTCATTTTTCAATTATATAACCTTATGGTGGTAGAAACAAACATGATGATGTATACCTGACGTCTTCTCAATTTACTGTACAAATTGGTGTCACGACCACTGGATGAAACCAATGGATAAAGTAGCCATACATGGTTCAATTTGCAACAAATCAATTCAATCGATTTGACCATTCAATCGCATATGTATTGTAATTGAATTGAATGACACACCACATTGAGTGTTTGATCTTAAACATTTCCATTACTGCAACAGCAGCCTCCAGATAACCTGACCTATGCATAGTAATCATAGTGGTCTGACTACAGTCAAAGTGGCGACTGAACGGATCGGGGTTTATTACTTGGGCAGGAGTATGTAGTCTCTCTATGCAGTCTCCCCTGCATCACACTTTCACTACGATCACATACAAGCACACTACCGAATATGACAACCTTTTTTTCATGGGTAAACATTTCCATTACTGCAACAGCAGCCTTAAGATCCCCTTATCTATGTATAGTAATCATAGTGGTCTGACTAGTCAAAAAAAGCATACATACAAACATCCTATTCTGCCGACCAGTAGAGAGAACAGTATGCTAAGTGATTGGATCTAATCACAATTGGTTGGGACAAGGAATAGTATTTATTTACACTCGATGTGGTAGCAATCAATAAAAATATTCCAACTGGTCCGATCAAATTTCGATCGAGCAAATTGACAATTTAAATCAAATTGAAACTATTGTTCAATGTGGACATGATTAAATTTTCAATCGACCGACCAAAATAATCAATCGAATTACATCGATTGAACAGTCAATTGAACCGTGTATGGCTAGCTATAGAGTTTAAACAATTACTAAAAGGACACCAAAAATCACTAGTGCAATGTAAGGCCCCAATACCATTGTTCCACTATTGTTCCCTGAGACTAATCTGCGCTCCATGAGTATTAAGATACATCTGTAAGGTGGCAGCACATAGAACATTGGACATCTAACCACCACTCAATACTCAAACCATGCATTTGAGCGAATTATAGAAAACTAGTTAGAGGAACTTTTTTCTACACCCTACTGATGCATTAATTGAAAAATTACTAGTGTCAGATCTCTATGGAAAGTATCGGGGAATACCAGGTGGATTGGGAAGAAAGATGGGAAAAATGTGTAAATTCCTGACCAGCAATGATCTTTGTTAAGAGATAATAGTTACGAGATTGCCTTGTAAATATGAAGTTAAAAAACATGCAACTAAGACCAAAAAGCTTCAATTCATCATGGAAACATGGCACATGGGATTTGTTGAACACTATATATAATCTTATAAATTCAGTGTGCACTGCATAAATTGGGAATAGGTGATTTACACTCCACATACAGTACAGCAGGATTGTCCGTACACATGGATGGACATTTCAATTAACACGAATGCAATGATAGTCAGCACACCAGAAAACACACACTTCAGGAACAGAGTCAGCAGAATCAGCTCAACTGTGAAAGCATTTGTGCACCACGATCCAGCAACTGTCACAAAACGACGACGTGGTAAATGTAGAACAAAATAATGTTGTTTAGGTTTTGCTTTCATCAGTCGGCAAGTGGAATTATAAAGAAAACCAAACTAAAATGATCACAGGATCCGAACGTCACATAAGTGAAAATTAGATTTGAGACGGGGTTTCTGGGACATAAAACAGGAAAAAGACAGACATAAAATAGAGACAAACCAGCACACATTGAGAAGGTTTCACCGCAAAAGCAAAAAAAATAAAAAAATAACACAAAGAGAAAGATTTGACAACTCAGATTTTTCTAGAAGAACCCCAGCAAACTGCACTGTGCTGAACATATGAGAAGGCCTGTGAGATGATGTGGGTTAGAGGGCCAGTATGTAAACAATTAGCAAATAACACATTTAACATGGGTTTTAGGTTTGCTGATTGCTTCTTCCGCTAACCCTCAAATATAGGTCAGCAAAGTGCAAGATCTGTGCACAGATACCTACACAAAAATTGCAAGAAATTATTTATACTGAGATCATCATCTGGCGAGCCTGTGATGCTTGTTTGACAATCTCACTGGTGAAAAGCCAGGCCAGGGGTTAGCAACCTGCGGCTCTTCACCCTCCATGCTGTGGCTCCACTCACAAGCTGCCTACCACACACCAGTGCATGTAGTTGGAAGAGAGAGCAACAAAGAGCAAGGAGTCACAGTAAGGAGATCTTGGCTTCTCACTTCTCTTATACCCCCACACCACTGGGCATACACTGGAAGGAAAAGAGAGCAACCAAGATCATAAGAAGCAGCTGTAAGAGCAAGGAGTCACAGCGAGGAGATCATGGCTTCTCTCTTCCCTTACACCCCCACAAC
>CM070036.1:16860799-16895793 GCA_036250615.1 Ptychadena robeensis | reverse complement strand
AGCTGCAAGAGCAAGGAGTCACAGCGAGGAGATCATGGCTTCTCTCTTCCCTTACACCCCACAACTCTTCCCATATCTATTTTGTAGTACACAGAAAAAGGCTGCAAAAATAGTTTGACCTTTCAATTCTGTGCACAAAACACATAGTACAGGGTGTTTTTAAAGACCAGGTACTACTTTCCGTCAACATTTATTTTTTCTTCGGAAAGCAACAGCCATTGGATATTTGACATTGCTGCAGATTTTCCTTGATCCAAAATTAACTTTTTTTTGGCGCTCGAAGCGGCCATCGATCTGACCCATATCTTCATGTGTGTATCCTGCTTAAGACCTGCTTTGGAGAGTAAAGTCCTTCCTATTCCCATGTGTTCTAAGCCTTTTCCTGAAATTCTGCATTAGTTACATTACGTCCAAGAATAAACCTTCACATCTGTATCTACATATTCATTAAATTTAGCCTTGCCAACTTGTTTTAGAATTTGTGGCCCAATAAAGCCGACACCATCTCGCAGCTGCTGTTCTAGGCCTTGCTGAAGGCCACTATGAGGCATGAGGCGGCTTTTCCTGGAAATGGGGAAACTACTGAAGAGGGCACCTTGAGACGTCTGCAGAGAGTGCGCAGTTCTTCAGTATTTAGGGCATCGATCCTGCGGTGGTACTCAGCCACTGACACTACCTGAATATGGAGACAGGAAGACAATAATTCTACTGATAGCAGAGGAAGAAAACAACAAAAGAAAGTTAGAAAAAAAAAAAGAAAAGCAAAACAGAAGCAAGACACTGAGAAAAAAAGAAAACCGCAACATAATGTCTGAGGAATGGTTAACATTTATAATACTGTATTAACAATGAATGCCAGATCCATTCATGCAAAGTATCCAGTTTCTGGTGTTTGGAGATTTCACAAAATCTGGTGATCTGACGTTTCTGGGGATGAGAAATCGCATCGCAGGGATCAGACACTTAACGCCGTCTCCAAAAAGTATGAGACATAAGAAGAGGACCAGAGGTTAGAAGAACCAGTAAAGCAAAGACACAAAACAATTACGTAACGATATTACATACATTTCCAACAGTAAATATGAAAACGTTATACCAAAGTACAATGGCAAGAAGTTCAAAAACCTGACCTTCTATATGGCTAGAAGTATGTGGACATCCCTGTCAAATGATTAAATGTATCGGGTGTTGCTACTGCTGACATTTTAGACAACTGTGAGCTTCCAACCTTGTCATAACAATATGGAGAAGACCCTTCCTGGTGGAAAAAAAAGCCCTAAGAATGTGACTAAGGCCTGGCATACACAAGCCGATTAGCGGGCGATTTTTCCGCTGACCGACAGGCGTGCACGCTCGTCATCACGTTGCATTCCAGAGCTAATCGGAGCTCGTCTGTCTGCACCCGTCTGTGGGTGTATGGCAGGCATTACGTTTGGTGTGGAAGAGCAATGAGAAGCCTAAAGCTGGGCATACACAGGTAGATTCCAGTGCAATAGACCCACAGCGTGGGGACGTTAGATCAATTGAATGAAAATCAATGTGCACCACATGGGCACATAGATTCCCGTTCAATGGGGACCCGTTCTCCCCAGCTTGCAGCTCATGTTGTGTTAGATTCACTTACAACACAGCTGCCAACAGGAGAAAGGCAGCCATCTATTGATCCTGCTCAAAGGAAGGCACACACGGGTAGATTTGTCAATAGATTAGAGCACAATCAAGCACCATGAGCATGCATGGCGCTCCATTGTACTCAAATCCATTTACAAATCTACCCATGTGTGCCTAGCACACTGTAGCTGAATGAACACATATTCCCTCAAACATTATACAGGGAGTGCAGAATTATTAGGCAAGTCGTATTTTTGAGGAATAATTTTATTATCTGAACAATCCATGTTCTCACAATGAACCCAAAAAACTCATTAATATCAAAGCTGAATATTTTGGAAGTAGTTTTTAGTTTGTTTTTAGTTAGCTATTTTGGGGGATATCTGTGTGTGCAGGTGACTATTACTGTGCATAATTATTAGGCAACTTAACAAAAACACATTTATACCCTTTCAATATTTTATTTTACCAGTGAAACCAATATAACATTCAACATTCACAAATATACATTTCTGACATTCAAAAACAAAACAAAACAAATCGTGACCAATATAGCCCACCTTTTGCAAGGACACTCAAAAGCCTGCCATCCATGGTTCTGTCAGTGTTTTTTTTTGTCTGTGTCACCATCAACATTGCGTGCAGCAGCAACCACAGCCTCCAGACACTGTTCAGAGAGTGTACTGTTTTCCCTCCTTGTAATCACACAGTTGATGATGGACCACGGTTTCAATGGGGTTCAGATCAGGTGAACAAGGAGTGCCATGTCATTAGTTTTTCTTCTTTTATACCCTTCTTGCCGCCACGCTGTGGAGTTACTTGGACGCGTGTGATGGAGCATTGTCCTGCATGAAAATCATGTTTTCTTGAAGGATGCAGACTTCTTCTGTACACTGCTTGAAGAAGGTGTCTTCCAGAGCTGACTCCATCCTCAACCCGAAAAGGCTCCACAAGCTCATCTCTTGATGATACCAGCCCAAACCAGTACTCCACCTCCACTTGCTGGCGTCTGAGTCGGACTAGAGCTCTCTGCCCTTTACCAATCCAGCCACGTGCCATCCATCTGGCCCATCAAGACTCACTCTCATTTCATCAGTCCATAAACCTTAGGAAAATCAGTCTTGAGATATTCTTGGCCCAGCCTTGACGTTTCTGCTTGTGTGTCTTGTTCAGTGGTGGTTGTCTTTCGCCTGTCTGAGATTTGCACACCTTGTGCTTTTGGGCACTCCAGTGATGTTACAGCTCTGAAATATGGCCAAATGGTGGCAAGTGGCATTTCTGGCAGCTGCACGCTTGACTTTTCTCAGTTCATGGGCAGTTATTTTGCGCCTTGGTTTTTCCACACGCTTCTTGCGACCCTGTTGACTATTTTGAATGAAACGCTTGATTGTTCAATGATCACGCTTCAGAAGCTTTGCATTTTAAGAGTGCTGCATCCCTCTGCAAGATATCTCACTATTTTTGACTTTTCTAAGCCTGTCAAGTCCTTCTTTGACCCATTTTGCCAAAGGAAAGGAAGTTGCCTAATAATTATGCACACCTAATATAGAGTGTTGATTGTCATTAGACCACACCCTTCTCATTACAGAGATGCACATCACCTAATATGCTTAATTGGTAGTAGGCTTTCGAGCCTATACACTTGGAGTAAGACAATAAAGAGGATGATGTGGTCAAAATACTTATTTGCCTAATAATTCTGCACTCCCTGTACAGCTGGACATAAATGGGTTGATGTATCAGTCAATTCCTGAACGATCGTGTTTACTCTTGCCTAAGCGTTTGCGGCGATTGTTCAGGAACCAAATGCAGCCCACCATGAGCTATGAAAAAAATAAAAATAAAAAATCGATCGAACATGGACCCAACATGTCGGTAAATCCTTGTTTGATCGCCCATCCATTGGATGGGGACTGAGTGCCATCTTTCAGATCTACCCCAGAGACCGAGGGCTAGGGATCAATTGTCAAAAGTAGAGTTCATCTATTCAATAAACTAACTTGTCACCATATTTTAATTGATCGCTCGCACAGGAATCAACCTGTGTATGGTCAGCTTAAGGAACTACATATTCCATGAACACTTGTGGGCATTAGGCTCCTAGCATAGGTAGACTTTTCAGGGATCGGCAGCAACCTGGAGAGCTCCATACATGCTGCACCAAGCTGCCAAATTGAAGTAAGTAATTCTTCTTTTAACGTATTTAGGGGTTTGTTCTGTGCTTGAACTCTTAAAACCTCTAGATTTGTGCAGACTGGTATCGCTTCAAGGAGGTATGCAACAATATTATTGACCAAAGGTTTGAAATAGAATACACATGTCCACAAATGTTCGACCATAAAGAGTACCGGTATTACTATTTAATAATAAAAAATCTTTTGCTAGAACTTTAGAATGCAATGCCCTTGGTACATGCACTGGTAGCGGTCATTCTTAATAAAAAGTGAAAGATAAATATTCCATAGCATGCAGTATACATTTTTATTAATTCCTGAACAAGATACCATTTTTTTCTGAGCAGTCCATAGAAGACTTTAGATTTGTTTTATACTTTATCTGTTCATCAAAGCTACTCTGCATCACTTTAACAATGTTAGACTTCTGGTTTCCAAGTTAACACTTGTGCAGAGAAATAGGGAAAGGTCTTTCTACAGAAGCCCCAGTATCCCTGGAAAGTTCGGTCACTGCCTTTTTCAGACCAGTGGCTGCTAATTGCCATGGCTGATTGCTTCCATTCAGTTGAATGGGCTTGTCTCCCTACTTCAACTAAAGGTCGCGATCGGACATGGTGCGGGCCGCAATCTGAAGCGATCTGCGGCCGATCGCAGCCAGAGGTTAATGGGCGCTGATAAAAATTGTGTGCCAATTAAACCGCGCCCATTTCACTCTCTATGCGTACGATCAGGTGGGGCGGGGCAAGATGTCATGTTCCAACCCCCCCCCCCCCACTTCCTGGCTGCAACTTCTGTGGCACAAATCTAGTCACGGGAGACCGTGGGAGGTCACTGGGTGCCAGGGATTTTCCACACTCTCCGTGCCGCAATAAGACCCGTGGCTGATTGTGTACGTGGGAACATACCCTCAAGTCAGACAGTAAACAACTCTGAAAAACTAATTTAAAAAAGAAAATAAATAAGAACATTACATTCAATATTCTAGATCAATGGTTCTCAACCTGTATTTGAAACCTGTAAGTGCGGAGTGTCACTTCTGTGTTACAAATAACGTCACTCCGGGACATCACTTCTACATGATCAGGTAAATGTAATTTCCCTTCCCTGTTATTTTTCCACACGGCTTGTGAAAAGGATTTTTGGGATGGGAAGTTTGAAGGGAGAGCAGTGCTCCATACCTCCTAAGTTAAGGCCCCTATACACGTTACAATATCACCATACAATTTCTGGACAATCAACTTTTGTTCTAAAAAAACATGCAATATGAGGAGCTTTCTAAACCTTCCAATCACTATGTATTCTATCAGGGAGGACCCGGCACTACATAGCAGTGATATATACCTTCCAATCACTATGTATTCTATCAGGGAGGACCCGGCACTACATAGCAGTGATCTATACCTTCCAATCACTATGTATTGTATCAGGGAGGACCCGGCACTACATAGCAGTGATATATACCTTCCAATCACTATCTATTCTATCAGGGAGGCCACTATACTATATAGTTTTTGGTAGATCTAAAGAAAATTGCATGGAGTGATCTAAAGGTGTATGGGGGGGCTTTAGTTAGTTACTCTCCCTGCGTTAGTTACCAACCCCTTCGAAATGGTTGTTCGACCCCCAAGGCGGTCCCGACCCACAGGTTGAGAACCACTGTTCTAGATGGCTACAGGTCAGGTTGAATGGAAGCCTCCATCGTATAACTAGATGTAAGTACATCCAGCCACAGAGGAAGACAAACATACTTGCAGGTTGTTGAGTTCCCAATTATGCCAGGTTGACGGATTTTATCCTCAACTCCTCCTGTTTCCCAACCTGTACCTGTGTGTTCTCTCAGCTGTTATTTAATGTACAGCGCTGCATTATATGTTGGCACTATATAAATAAATGTGATAATAATAATAATATCAGAGTCCCAAAATAATCCTTGCTGTCTAGTAGTACCCTGAAATGTCATAAACCATATAATACTACAGGTAAGGTAATTATCATGACATGCTCAGACATGACACATGGCACGTTCCTCCTTTGGCAACGGCAACGTCACAGCAGATATATAGGAACCAGGCACATGGCCTGGAGAACCTAAGTGACGGAGCGAAGGAGAGAAGCCACATGGGAGCACATAGAGGATCCTCCTAGGACTATGGCATGTTCCTTTATCATTCACCGTAAGGAAACGGAGCCCCAAGACTGTAAAAAAAAAAACATTGCTAACGTGGTTTGATATACAATATAGTTCTCTATAGTTTGTTTATGAGGATCTGTCATTTTGTATATGAACTGTAGTTTATGTACTTGTAGACAAGCTAGCACAAGTCTCTTTATCTAGCCAAAGGCAAAAGAATGTTCTTTACATTCACCGCCTACAAACTGATTTCACAAGGTTACACGTGAGGATTCAATACACACAAAACAACCTGCAAACAGAAGCTATATGAGGCTGGCACCAGTGTAATGAGCAATACATACAACTTCTGAAAGTGAATTCTTCAAAAAAAATTAAAGAAATAAAATAACCATAACACAATGACAAACACATAAACACAAAAACACATAAAACTATAAGAAGACACATATTGAACAAGTCAGATATCATATGTAAGGAAACATTTTTCATCAAAGCTTTTTCAATGACAAGTTCCAGGGATAAAGTCCTAGCTTCTTGGTGGGCCAATGGCGAGGAACAAGTATGTTGCCAGTGATATCACAACTCCCATCATGCATGCTTGTTACAGGCCAGTGGCACAGTATGTAGTAGAACAACAGAAAAAGATCATTAGTTCTGCACTCATGTACATTTATTTTAATATAATGTCCAACCAAAACCTTTTTTCTCTGCACTGCAGCTGGCTGTGTATGGGGGTGTACAGTCTAGACAGTCCAGGGGGGGGGGGGTTACACATGCATAGGGACCCCCTCCGCTAAGTGCATTGCTTGGCAGATGCTGTGTTCAAACATCTGCCGATGCAGAGGTTCAAAGTAGTCCAATACGATCAGCCCTGCATCGTTGAAAGAGCTCAGCACTGTGAGAACACAGCATCTGCCGAGCAAGTAAGGCCTATGTGCTCCGTCACTTAGCGGAGGGGGTCCTGATGGATTTGTAAACCCCCCTTAAGTCAAAATGCCCGCATTCTGGATGCAGCAGGCAACTCCGCATCTAAATTGGACTATGTTACAATGAAATTAGTTGGCTCGGTCCAAGAAATCAAGTTTTTGTTTAGACACTACAGATCACTGAATAGAAGTGTATCATTTACAGGGAAATTTGTTAATGAAACCGGATCCACTGAGGCTTTGCCTCATACCCTGCCATTCATCTTTTGTAACTGGATGCTGATATATAAAGATAATGGTATTGATTTTATATGCATTTCATGATATCCGTCCCACCCTATTTGATCACCCACAGAACTATGAAGCCGAAGACAGCCGATTTAGAGGTCGATTCTCGCATGATCAATCATGGCGGCCATCGATCCTGCTGGAATCAAAGCTGCCCACATCGGTAGAACTGAATACAATTGTACAGTCAGATTGCAACATATATGGTTGTGAGCATGCAAAATATTAAAAACCATACATTAAACACAATACAAATACTACAGGGTTTTAATATTTAGCACTGCCATTGGAAAACCTGGACGACGCTGAACACAAGAGAAGACATTTTCAGATCCCAGTGGCTTCCCATCCACCCCATGATGTTTAAACAAAAGTAAACAAATATAAATATGGGTAGGGTGACATTTACAGGATAACCGGGGAAGTTTTGTAACCAAAATACTCAGAGAACATTGCAAGTGTTTAAGAGCAACTGCTAGACAGGAAGGAGGTCTCTGCCCATACAGCTTCCTACTCCACCACAGATAACCCATTGTTATGGTCAAACAACGGTGAGCCATCAAACAATTGCTATAAATTCTTTTGCCAGCCTTGTCATATAAAGAAAACTCATTTCAGCATTACTCTAGATAAGCTAGCTAAAGTATAACCTGCAGAAGAGGCCACAGACTGAAGCTGCCATTCTCAACACTGAGCTTCCCTCTTCCAGAATTAATATCTTCTCATCTTCTATCCAGATGACAACTGGTGCATTGCTAAGGGTTCATGGTGTTTCCGTTCTCTAGAGTACATTCTACATGTATACTTTTATGTAGCCCACTTACACAATTCTTTCCATCCCCGACAGGCAATTGACCCATATGGATACCTGGTTACCTGGAGAGCATGGACTGATGGTGGAATGGGACAAAAATCAATGCCATTGTCATGGATAATAGTGAGCAATTAAAGAAATATATGAGAAATAGGAGCTTCATATGGGAAATTGAAGACTACGCTCATATCAATGCCATGGTGGTCATTAGGATGGGAAACCAGACATTGCTCATATCATTGGTGGTACAGACAAACATTTGGTAAAAGATCTAAGCCTTTATCTGGAATTAAATAGTCTCTGCTTGAGCTGAACTTTTAAAAGAACTTTCAAGCAACTCAAGGGAACCAAAATACAAACCAAATGGATTCAGTTATAACATTGATGACCACAATTTCCTTGTAGCCTCCCCTAGAACTACAGATGAGGAGAGAGACTGATGATCATGACATTAGTTAATATGGAAGGCATTACACCACCTTGCACAAACGGCTAATATACACAGGCATAACTTATCTTACAAAAGAAGGAAGTGGCCATTGGCTTTGACGCCATTATAAGATGTCCGATGGAAATCAGATCTAATTATCAGAATAATCTAAAACCAGAGATATTCAAATAACTCAATTTAAATTTTGTTGGTGACAAACCCTTATTATTACCATTACAATGTCATTCTGAGAGAACACCAACTCTGGGCTGCCGTATATCCGTGGTCACACCTTTCCAGGATGTCTTTGGTCATACTGTAGACAAGGTGCTAAACTACAGCATCCTGTGCCAAGTTAAATCTGCTTTCCTGGGCTCAAAGTATGTACACACCCAAACAATGAACTTCTCTTATGTCTTCCCTTTTAGATGTTAAACATATTGGAAAGCATGTTTCATATGTTCATTCAATGTAGAAAAATACTTCTAGAAATCCAGTTCTGTTTAAAGCATCTTGCAATGATATCTCAATCACCTCTATGAAGAAATACAGAACATCTGAAGAGAGAGGGAGGGGTTATGTAGTTCTTACGCTTTCTGTAATAGCAACAACCCTAATCCATACAGTAAATTATATATATCTGGGTATATATACCAGGTCACACTAGGTAATAAATATTGCCAGGATAACCAGAAGAGAATATTGGTAAAAAAATAAAGGAATCTAACTCAGCAGCCACATAGAAAGACTGGTGAGCTGCCTGTGTCCACAGTTCGTTTCTATTTCACAATCTATGCTAAAAGTAAATATTTGTCTTACATAGGACCGTGATTAGGTCCATACAACCCCTCCCCCTCCATGTAGGATAGAAGAGAAGATTCGCACATTGTAGAAACTAAAGCAGAGTACAGACCTGCAGATATGGGCCAGATCAATGGCCGCTTTGAGCGCCGTGCGCACGCACAACCATCTGTCTTGCCCATAAAATATGCGCCCAAATCAATCCCGCTCGAAAAAAGCCATATTGGACATGACCGTAAATACGGCCGATGTCCGATGCTTTGCCTAGAGACCGTTGGTCTCCATGCAAAGCTTCAGTGGAGCAGGGGAGAGAGCAGAGCCGTCTCCCCAGCTCCACCGATATCAGACAGCAGCGTGATGACATCTGTACCCTGCTTTATGCTGGCCATACACCTTTAGATCTTTCTGTCAGATATCCTTTAGATCTACCAACAACTATGTAGCGCTGGGTCCTCTGTGGTTGAACACAGGTAGACTTGATGGTTTAGAAAATCCCAGTGAAATCCAAAAAGCTGGATATATATATATATATATATATATATATATATATATATATATATATATAATTACATGAGAAAAGACCTAAGAAGACCTTCTATAGGCAGGTTGTACAGGACTTGGGTGGCTGCATAACAAGCAGATCAATATCAGACTTTAAGGGCTCGTGTACAAGCAATAAGCACAAACTCATGCAACATGAGGCGTCCGCCAGTCGGTTTTCGGGCTTTTACCCAATAAACCTGTTTTAAGGTAATTTCCCTGGCAATTGGATCGTATTACATTTGGATAGTTGTTACCGCCACATTATGTGATCAATTTTAAACAGATTGATTCCTTCCTTATGTTGTGTGAGCATGCTCCATAGTACTACTGGAAACAAATCAATGAAAATTCCTAGATATTTGAACAATCAACTGAAATGTACCAAACTTCTATCCAATTTTTGGATCCAATTTTGATTAAAAAAAAGGAATCAATTTTCAAATGAATGATTTAATAGAATTGAATGGAAAAATGTTAACGTGTATGGCCAGCTAAAGGCCCCATACACAGTAGCAAGCTGCGGCCGACTGATGTGCGTGCATGCTCGTGGCCATCTATCGGTGGCAAAATCAGCCGTGAATCGTGGGTGCCCACATGGGGCTACAGATCCCTGTCGCCCCAAAGCTTGGTTGGCTAGAGAACGGACATGTCCGTAAATCTCTGGCCGATGCCCTTACTTTGGATGGCAACAAAGGGTGTGCACTCTGTCGCTCCTCTATCAGCCCCGGCTCGTCAGGTGTATGGGGGCCTTTAAGTGATCAACCTCCATACATGCCCCCCAGTCTCAAAGCAATCAAGAACAGATTATTTGATGCTGCAGCACTTAAACTGCCATAGTGATACTAGTACATTTATTGACTCTGCAGCTTTTATACTTTAATACATACACTCCTTTAACTAATCCATGAACTCTCTACAATCACTATGCAGAAATGACACATTTTACACACAAATGGGTTTGAATTACAGATTTAATGCATACTGCTCGTTACACTAACAGCATGAAATATCTAGAAAGGTACGGGTCAAAGGAAAGCATCACTCCGAATGCAGAGATGTCATTATATACGCAGGAAGGCAGACCTACATGATGGAAATGTATTACATTTACACATCTGAAGATTTTATCTCTAATGGTAAATGTTGTATGGCTGAGAGCTCCGCATTGGATTCAAAATAAATGGCACTGCAACATACTACAGCGTACATCAGTGGTGGGTAACTGAGTTGACATGGGGGGCCACAAATGCGTCCCTCGGCATCACTAAAGGGCCGCACATAAAATTTTCAATCTATACTGACTTGTATAAGCATTTTATAATGTCGCAAAATGACAGCAGGCAGAGCTAGAAGACATTATTTTTCATTTTTAAATAACAAAACTTGTTTTAAATTATACTCCAGGCATTAGGCAACACTGTAGTATGATAATGCTCATTTTGTGTCAAAGCCTTTGAAGCGACCTATTCTGTCCCTCTCCTCCTCCTACCCCTCTAAGAAGATCCAGAGTGAATACACGTTATCAGGGGATGGGTGGATAGGTCAGTTCCTATGCCCTATGCATTAACAGTTAGGTTTTGGGGGCCGCAAGTGGAGGACTGAGGGAGGCCACTGAAGAATGCCCAAAGGACTGCATTTTGGGCTTCGGGGTACTACAGCGTACATGGTACCCCAGCAATACTATGAGATACAAGCTCTGCTTGAGGGCAGCCGATTAATTTTATATGGAGGACCATATGTATTGCAGTTTAACGCAATACATACGGTACATAAAAGTTCTATTTTTCAAGTCTATTCTATCTCTGCTCGTCCTTTCAATCCATTGGGCTCTGGACATGACAACCTAGGCTACACTGCCTCTGTATTTGGAGTAAAATGCTTGTTTTAACCCACTGAAGTTGTAAAAAAAACGTTTAACCCACTAAAGTTCCATAAAACACAGCTTGTGCAAAGAAGAAATTCTAAAACTGGCCATACACCTTTAGATTTCTCTGTCAGATTTCCTTTAGATCTCCTTTTGTTTTACCAAAACCATGTAATATGAGGGACTTTCTAAACCATCAAGTCTACCTGTGTTCAATCCCAGAGGACCCGGCACTACATGTTGGTAGATCTAAAGGATATCTGACAGAGATCTAAAGGTGTATGACCAGCTTTATATGGCTGTTTGCATACTACTTTTTATGATCCATGAGAATGAACCAACCGGCCATATTAGGCCACAGTCTCATACAAAGGAGGAAGCAGCAAGGTGCTGCTAACTCACCACCCTCTATAGTGTAGTGTGCTTATTTGTTCTCCTGCCACTGCGAGCCATAACAAAAAATCATTCTCAGCAAAACTAGTGCATGTGTGTAGTTTCATTTAGAGAAAAACCATGAGATCTAAGGACACAGTTTGGTTGCAGTTTACAAAAAAAATCCTGGGAGACTAGAAAGTTGCCCATAAGAAGATAACCAGCACTTGACATGGAGATTCCCCTCCACACACACAGAACACATCAATAGGAATTATAAGCCGCCATCGAATTTGGAAGGCCACAGCCCAAGCAGTGGGTTTGTTATACAACTTGCAAACTGCTAATAACACAAGCTCCTTTTCAACAAGCCTATTCCCTCCTGTCTATCCATACAATTAATCCTTCACATAAAGGCTTTCTTTCAGCTCGGCTTCAGATACAAGTGCAAGTGTGTTTATGGGCTTCTTAAGTAATGACTGCTTGGGAATACCGAGCTATTTATTAAACGGCCAAAGTTCTGAGTGTGGGAATTCCCTCTGGAAGATTCCCATGGTGCAGACATTTTCACACACAGCGTTAGAGCTCTTAACGGAAGCCCTTTATTCGGGGGATTGGGCTAGAAGTGGCTGGTCTTATAAGCCAAAGATTTGTACAGCACAAGATGAAGCCTGTACGGTACAAGTGTAATTTGTAGGCTGAACTAAAGGCCCCCATACACGTCTAGATTTTTCATCCGATCAACTTAATTCAATCAATTTTTTGGGTTGATTGATTGAAAATCTATGGCAGCCCACATGGTTGGATCAACCGAACACAATTAAAATTGGGAAAAAAATGTATTGAAAAATGATTGGACGTGCTGGTAAATTTTAATTGAATGTATTGTAATGCATTACACTTTCAGCCGATCCCCAAAAAGTTGATCAAATATCTGTTACTACAGTCGACAAACAATCACCAATTTCCTGGCCCCAAAAAAATTGATCTTTTTAAGTTGATTGAACAGAAAATCTAGACGTGTATGGGGGGCTTTATTAGGCTTTGCGGTGTTCAATCAATAACCTATGTTGCCAGATCTAACCACCACTAATGCCCCCTATACATACACAGATTTTAGCGTCCGACAGACCAAAAACGATCAATTTATTTCAATCGTACAATCAGAGATTTATTGATGGAAAATAGAATATACTCCACATGGAATAACAATTTTTTGATAGATTTTTAATTTTTGATAGATTTGTTTTATTTTTGATCGTCCATGAAATTGATCGTTTAATAATCGGGCAATTATTTTTTCAATTAGAAGTGCTGTGTACAGAGGGCCTGGTCATTTGATGACCAAGAAGTATTAGTATACAAATGATCAAGAACGATCAAAATCCGTCGGTTACAAAATAATTTGTACTCAATTGTACTCAACCGATCAAAATTTTCCGACATGTCCAATCATGTTTTTTTCACAATTACGATCCAATTTAGTTGATCGGATCATGTGGGCATGCACCAATGTTCAGTCGACCAATCTAAAAATTGATCGTTTTTAATCGGTCAGCCGCTAATATCTGTGCATGTATGGGGGAACATAAAGCAGGGTACAGACATGCAGATATAGGCCAGATTGATGGCCGCTTCGAGCTCCGTGCGCGCTCACGGCCATCTATCTGGCCCATATATTATGCGCCCATTCCTGTTTTCGAGCGGGACCAATCAATCCTGCTCGAAAACAGCCATATCGGACATGACCGTTAAATATGGCCGATGTCAGTTGCTTTGCATAGAAACCGCAGGTTGGAAAAGTGTGCTTTTAAGGCGGACCGTTGAACATGACAATTCACATTTAGTGGTCGGTTGACCATAAGGATAACATGGGGGCGGTTGTCAGTGATTTAAAAACGCCACCTAACCGGATGCACAATGTGTGAAACTGCTGCATAGAGCGGCACAGCTGTGGTTTACGGGAGGTTGCCCACTGTGAACCTCCCTGCTTGGCTCCATACACACAAACTTTTTCTTCATCAATCTTCGATTTGATGTAATATCATAGTATACTGGCACCATACAGTGGGCCTCTGCACATGTTCCATAGTACCATGGGATACATATCCATAAAAATACCTAGAAAACCCTTTAACGTACTTTTGTTATATATTATGTTACATTCTCATTACTTTTTGTAGACCGATTCAGGGCAAAAGGAATGTTTTTTTTTCGTTAATAGACCAAACAGAAAAACCTAACCATATATGTCCACTTTAATTCTCGTTCTCAACGGAGAGAGCATCCAATCATCCAGTCCAACTAGAACTTGTGGTTCTCTTCTATACATCATGCTACCCCCTAGTATCACCTCGTATAACTTTATGTACGGCCACAAGAAGTTAAGAAACTTTTTTAGTATCATCTTTTTTTCAGATCTAAATGAGTAAAAGGATTACCGTACAAACAAAGCAAAGTGCAAACCCAAGTTCCATAATGCACAGCTTGCGCTTTCTGCCAGAAATGACACAAAGCAGCTCTTGTAGGTAAATTGATGTGTTCCTTTGTGTTTGGTTGGCATATATCTATGTTTACAGGTGTCCAGTGTAAGTCCAAAACAGCCAAATGTTACAGGAGGCACGTAGCTATATTAAAATAAATTAACAAAAAAAATGGATGAAAACAAGACAACATCAGGTGACCGCTTGCAATATATATATATATATTAGATAGGATCTGGTCACTCCCTCACTGTCAGGCTACTGCACAATCCCCCTTTAGCAGAAAGGGACTGTAACAACATGTATTACTCGGTATACCACAAGACTAAGGGCTGCCTTCAGACCGCTACAGAGAGCCCTTCCAGCCTGGGGTTGACCATCTATGGGCGCCCAGCGGTCCGCTGCCCGGTTGGTGCCTTGTTCGCCACTGTTGTTGCAGCATCAGCATGGAAACCATGTTCCTCATCCTGCGCGCTGCATAGAGGCACGCAGGGAGAGAATATTTTGAATATTCCACTATCTGACTTTGCGAGTTAATTACCCTATGTACCCCTTTTGGTACAGAAATCTGGATCTCAGTAGCCCACCAGGGTGGTTAAATTTTTCATCACTTTTTTGCCACAAAAAATGGCCTGAATCGGACAGCAAGGGTGTGTGCAGAAAAATTTCTTTGTATGGGGACCCAAAACTTCTGATGGCGGCCCTACTCTAACCGACGGCACACAGTTGCAAAGAACAGAATAGCAATTGTGACATGACTGTAAAGCTAGCCATACACCTCAAAAGTTGCATCAAACTTTCAGTTCCTTTTCTTATGTAAATCCACAAAGTCAAACAGACAAAAATGCTGTTTATTTGTCACCTATATGTATTAGATGTAGTCAGAGAGATTGTACAGGGAGATTGAAATGTGTGTGGTAAGCTGAATTTGGATGCCAATGCTGTCTTACAACTACCCGTTCACCGGTACTGATTGGCAGTGCCTAGTCAATCTGGGTGCCAAAAAATCAAATCACCATACAAGATCCAATCAGACTAAACAATTCTTACTCTACTTTTAAGCTGGGAGCACACATGTAGATATGGGCCAGAACGATGGCCACTTTGAGCGCCGTGCGCGCTCACGGCCATCTATCAGGCCCATATCTAATGTGGCCATCCCTGTTTTTGAGAGGGATTGAAAACAGGGATATTAGACATGACTGTCGATGTCCATTGCTCTGCATGGAGATTATCGGCTGAGCTGCAAACACAGCAGTGCTGTGTATCGAGCTCCTTTGATATCGGGCAGCAGCACGATGACGTCATCATGCTGCTGCAGGGAACCTCAAATGGCACCTATATGGAGCCATGTGTTCCCTGCTTTAGTTTCTTTCTAAACTCTCTTCATCCAATCATAGAGACCCATGTACTACATAGCTGTTGGTAGAGGTGAAGAAAATTATACGCAACTTAAAGATGTATGGTGAGCTTATGGTCGCATGGATGCATTGTCGTCCACCATCTCTGTTTGCCTATGGTTTGGGGTGCATTACCACCGCGTTGGTGGTAACATGCCCTATAAATTTGAATAGGAAAAACTATTGCCCTGCCGACATGTCAATTGATGGAGCCCACCAGTGTCGTGCTGCGTTAATGCAGTAGGGCAGTGGTTCCCAAACTGGGGGGCAGTGCCAAGGTATTCCAGGGGGGTGCGGGCCCTTATTCTTAACCTGTGCTTGAATAGGGAGGGGGGCTCGATAATGTTCCTAAATAGAAAAGGGGGGCCCTGCAAGGAAAGTTTGGGAACCACTGCAATAGGGGATCCCATCAAATGGAAAATCAATAGCAAGGGTTCTGTCCATGTCTTGTTCCCTGCGGTTGGCGCGCACTGAACGACGTAGAGGAAACAAGCCATTAAGAAGATCTGTTTTTCTTTTGCTGGGTTAAAATTTGTAAAATAAAAAATCACCGGTCTGGGCAAACAAACGAATATGAAATACCGGAACGTAATCATCAATAAATAACAACAGGCGAGAAAAGAACACGCCTCAATTTATAAATATCTTTCATTAGACTCCATTGCAAACAAAATACAAAATATATACATTTAGATTCATAACAGATTGAAACAGTTGAAATGTTTCCAAATAACAATGATAAAAACAATCAGCGAGGACAAAGCTACAGACCACTTAATCGGAACAAAACTTTGGTGCCACGATCCCTAAAACGATGGATCGAACCCGATCTGGTTGCTATAGGTTACAAATGATACGTTCAAGGTTGCTATAGGTAACCATTACCAATGGGCTGATTCATTTACAAAACCATTATCCCAAGATACCCAAACCCCATGCAGCGATACAGATAAGGGTCGCTCGGGTCCCCCCGCTTTGGGCTCAGCGCCCCCACCACTCGCCATTGGCCGGTGTGCAGTACACAGAATGGAGCAGAACTTTGAATGATCTGCACACAGCCGGCAATGTAAACAAAGCCAGGACAGGCAGTTGGAAGGCAATGACAGCGTGCACACTCACCAGAGAGTACTTGTGGTTAGACGCCTGGTGTTTCTTGGATTTCTTGCCATACCAGAAGCGAGACATCTCCTTGTCGGTGCGACCCCCTCAGTGACTGGCACAGCAGCTGCTGCCCCTAGACATGATCTCTGCCTGCCATCAGCTGCCACTGCACACACTCCTCTGCCACACACTAACCTCACAGCTACACCCCCCTCTGACTGACAGGGCAGCCAGCCAGTGGGAAACCAGCATGACTGAGGGGGGCTGGCTCAGGGCAGAGTTTGGTTGCAGTGCAGATGACTCAGTAAAACCAGATTGCTATTTAAAGGGACAGTACACAGCTAAATGCAGCGTGCCTCATGTCAGGGGAAATGTGACCGCTGCAGCAGGCTGCACGTCAATGTATTATTATTATCATTTACTTATATAGACACAGGAGGAGTAGAGGACTCTGATGGACCAGGCTTACAATTTACAGCTGATGTTCTGAGATATTTACACTTACAACTGTGCATGTGCGGATAGCCATCGTTTTTGGCCATTTCAGGGTTAATCCTATGAATTTCAGGTGTCAAGGTTAGGGGGTGTGGTGCTTGAGAGTAGGGGTGAGTTTTGGGGGTTGAGGGGTTAAGTTTAATCTAACCACCCCAATCCCCTAACCCTCAAACCCCCTAACCCTAAACTTAAGCCCCCCAAAACCCGTAACCTGACACCTGAAATTTGTAAGGTTAACCCTAAAAAAAACTAGATTTCTCTGTCAGATTTCCTTTAGATCTTCTTTCGTTTTACCAAAACCATGTAATATGAGGGACTTTCTAAACCACCAAGTCTACCTGTGTTCAATCGCAGAGGACCCGGCACTACATAATTGTTGGTAGATCTAAAGGATATCTGACAGAGAGATCTAAAGGTGTATGGGCAGCTTTGTAAATTTTAATAAAGCAATGTTCTATGGAGGTAGGTGCTGGTGTTTGTAGTTCCCAAAACACTTGAAATGCAAATGCCAGCGCACATAAAAACGCATACCGTGTATATGGGCGATGCACAGCTTGTAAAATGTGCGTTGCTAGCAGCACAAAAAAAGGACATTAAACCTGTACTGGGAATCAGAGGTAGGGTGTCATGGCTGGAATACCTGAAGTCTCTTGGTTTGGGATAGAAAATGAATGGGGATTCACACTGCAACACACTGGAGAGGAACAATTGGGCTCCAAGTGTTCGATATCTACAATTTACCTCTCCAAGAGAAAACAAATCTTTCTGGGCAATACAAGTGTCACTTCTGATTATTCAAAAAGTAGGACATGATGGTGATCTTAAACTACATGAAGTGTTAAATACAGTTCAGGTTTTCAGCCTAAGAACAAGAATCTGGGCACTAGTACAAGGATTACAAGGAAGGGGAGGGGGGGGGGGACTAGACCCCAGGGGTGGCCGGCCCCGGTGGACTTTAAAGGTGCAGTACAAGGACTTTCAGGTGGAGAGGAAAGGACCATTGCCATGTAAAGAAACAATTGCCATGTTGCCATAAAAACTATTAGCCCAATAAGTATAGATGACTGCTTCCATCCTACATAAGTGACAGGTCCACTTGAGGAGATGGACCTTCAGCTATAGGGAACCACGAGGACTGGAGTCTCTGAAGGTTGCTTGTTTTTCCAAGAACACACAACACAATTCCCAACCACAACATAATGACATTACACGGCTATCCCGGCACAAATCACAGAAAGACAACAAGGCCCCAGAGAACAAGAACTTTTCTGTCCGAGAGAAACATTTCCAAATGACTTCAATAAACTCTGACAGGGTCAGTAATTGTATATACAACATTCTGAGGGACATGAGGTTAATGTAAGTAAAATTTCAGTGCACTCGTGTATCTGATCAGCGCGCCTCACACTGAATCTGGGCAAAAGGGTGATAATTGAGGCGAGAAATAGATCGAAATCGGTCCAACGTGGCTGCTAGAAGAAGTAAGGAGGAATTGGTGACCTAGCAGAAATGACAACCCAACTATTACATGTTTAGTAATAGACCTCGGTTAGTAGGATTTGTGGATCAGTTTAACGTAATGGGTAGGGACTTGGGCTAGTAGGATTAGTTGGTTAGGTTAGTGTAATGGGTAGGGGCTTAGGATAGTAGGATCAGTGGGTTAGGTTAGTGTAATGGGTAGGGACTTCCGCTAGTAGGATCAGTGGGTAAGGTTAGTGTAATGGGTATGGGCTTAGAAATGCAGGATTAGTGGGTTAGGTTAATGATTGAGTAGGGGTTTAGGAAAATAGGATCAATATTAAAATACAGTTTAAACTATATACCGCCTAAATCATATGAACCAGCTTAAAAATTCCTAACCCTTATGAATAAGTCAGCTTGTCTTCCAAAAGGTAGACATGGCCAATGGACACAATTAGAAAACCCGGCATTTGCTATTTGAATGAAACATATCCATTTGACTAACAAATGCTTAATTTACACTTGAGTAGGCTGCTCTTCCTGTTTTGCCTGCAGTTTAATCACACCCCAATAAAGCTCCAAAGAAACTCAACGTAATGCAAAGTTGGCAAAATGAAGCCTCTGGACTTGCTGATCACAGCACATGAGGTGTCATCTATAGGCACATAAACTTTAGAAAAACAATGGACATTAACACGAGTTCTTGTATTGAGAATCTGCAGGATGTTGTGGAGCATTTCTAGCAGTTTTAATTATTTAGCAATGAAAAATATCACTTAATGAGGTTAAGTGTTAATTGAAATAGTTGAATACATTTTAATGCATATCGGATACCCGACTCTTCCTGGTGAATCAGGCATGGGGTGGGAATGTGACCAATCTGGCTTTGCTGAAGCCAGGGGTGGAAATCATAGGAAATGCTTCTCAGTTATACTGAGTTCTGATTTGTATTGTGCAAACTCAAAGCCTAAAAAGGTAGCCCACGGTCCGTGGCCAATCGACCGCCGTGCGCCTTCCCGCTGATTGCTCAGTAAACACTTGGCTGCAATTCGGATGAGAACACCTAGACAGATGGACCAGGATTGCACTGCAAGTCAGATTGCAGTTCCTGGCCGCTTGTCCCGTCCAAAGTAATGTCCGGTACACAAAGGGTGTGCCCCGATCCTCTGAGCAACCAGCTCCAGCATGACGTCATCATGCTGCAATTGTCCGCTAGAGAATCAGACGGGGATCATAGCATGTATGGTTACCTTAAGGCTATGTTCCCACCTAGGCGATTAATCACCGGACGCTTGCGATTTTCAATCGCTTGCCGAATCGCTGTCAATCTCCTACACTATTTTGAATGGGCTTGTCCCCATTGATAAGATCGCATGCATTTTTTTTTTCCTGACTGCTCCCATGGACATGAATGGACGATCTCCCGCCAGCGATTACGCAGGTGATTAATCGCCTAAGTGGGAACATAGCCTAAGGCCAAATCTCTGAATCCTTGAACTGTGTCAGTAACACAAACTATAGCTAAATGACACCAAGCTCAAAATAAATGTTCTATGCACCTACCTCTGTGCTAGAATCTTCATATTTATTTTACATCTAGACATACAAGGGGGTGAGGTACATGTCTAAAGCCCCCCATACACCACATACAATTACCATGCAATTTCTGTACAACCAACTTTTCTTCTACCAAAACCATGTAATATGAGGACCTTTCTACACCTTCCAATCACTATGTATTCTATCAGGGAGGACCCAGCACTACATAGTTGTTGGTAGGTCTCATGAAAGTTGCATGGAGGAATCTGAAGGTGTATGGGGGGGCTTAACACTGAAGTAAAAAAACAGGGACCGAAGAATCTTGCCACTATCTGCTCATGTTCTCAGTTGTGTCTCCTATTTTGTTTTCAGTGGTGGAACATACAAATCAAACCCACCATCACTACCTTTACACAGCACCAGAATTCCATCATCATGTTCATAGACAATCAACATCTTCCTTGACACATTCCATTGAGTCTGGATTCAGGTGTCTAAGCTGTGTATGTATAACCAAAGCAGATTGGCCGGGCGGCCCGCCCGGGAGATTTTGGTCCCCGCCCGGCACACAAGTCCTCCGCGGCGAGCAGCCTGACAGGCGGCGCCTCCCATTCTTTAGGAGCGCGCCACAGCCACTGAAAGACTCCGGCCCACGGCACACTACCGGAGCCGCGGGCCGGAGTCTTTCAGTGGCTGCGGCGCGCTCCTGAAGAATGGGGAGGCGCCGCCTGTCAGAGGACTTGTGTGCTGCCGCTGGCCGGCAGCCTATCAGAGAGGCCGCCGGACCGGTGCAGGCGGCGCGATGACGTCATCGCGCCGCCCGGCTGAAAAAAAAATCTGGGGAGAACACTGGTATAACCCAACTGAAGTGGCTTAGAAAGTATCACAAAACATACTTATCCCTTAGCAAGTCCAGTTTAATGTTACAAACTACTAGCTATACCATAACCTAGATGAGAAAGAACCTTCACAGACTGCTAATTATCATGGATTCCGACAGTAGATGAGATACTAATTTCTCAATGAAAGGGAACATTCATTTAACTAGAATCACTTAATTAAACCACCCGAGGCGAGCTACTGTCAGGCAATATAAATATCTGTGGCGGTTGGACAGTGTGAAGTGCAAAGTCATAACAAAACACAAAGCAAGCTGACGATGCATTCTTCCTTCTGGAGGAGATGCAGGACCATTTTCTCTTTCTGTGATGTCAGCAGTCTGTGTTCTCAATGATAACCTTTAAAGCACTTGTCAAGGCGAAATAAAACAAAACTTATGAAGTACAGCCGGTTCATCAATTTGGGGGGTACTAAAGACCCTGTAAGTACAGGCAGTCAGGGATATACTCCAATCCTACCCCTGTTGTGTGCGGACAACATACAGTCTTTTGGTACTAAAGGTCCCCACACACGTAACAAGTGTGGACCGACAGATGAGCTTTGGAGAGCAGCGTGATGACGTCATCACGCTGCTCTCCATTGCTCACAGTATCAGCGGGCACCCTTTGTGTGTCGGCGGTTAGTTTGAATGGGGACGGCGTCCCCATTGAAACTAATGGCATCAGCCAGAGATGTATGGACAGGTCTGATCTCTGGCCGACCAAGCTGCCATGTGGGCACCTGCGATCAGCGGCCGATTTTGCAAACGCGCACACACATCGCTAAGGGTCCCCATACACCTTCAAATTTCCTTTAGATCTCCTTTTGTTTTACCAAAACCATGTTATATGAGGGACTTTCTAAATAATCAATCTACCTGTGTTCTATTGCAGAGGACCCAGCACTACATAGTTGTTGGTAGATCTAAAGGATATCTGACAGAGAGATCTAAAGGTGTGGCCAGCTTAACTGTTGTCTGTTCTTATGGACATACTGTAGGACTAGGAGGGAGCTCGGAGATAACATTGGTAGGACACAGAGGGCTCAGCGCAACAAAAGGTGTTTTTCCCCCAAACAGGTTCAACAAAGCCATTTCAATGGCAGAATAAATGGGAGCAACTTACACAAGTTCTTTGTTGGCGTTCACATACACTGAATTTTGTCTCTGTGTTTAAATGATAAAAGGGACATAGAAGGAGATGAGGTGTGAGCCGCTACTGCAGACAGGTATGTGGGACGGCTCCTTCATGTGCCAGCGTCTCCACTGCGTTCTCACCTCTGATGGCCCCCCCGGTGCATTCCTTTTGCGGTGACCTAATTTTACCAAATTTTTCAACTGATTGACCACACGATGATTAATCACAAGCGGTCAATCGGCCTAAAGATCAGGTGTAAATCTAAACGTGTATGGGGGGGGGGGGGGGGGTGCTTAAGGCGTACAGAACAGCAAGATTTTTTTCCCACTACAAAATCAGATCTCAAATTCTGACCAAGACTATGGCACCTTCCTTTTGGCTCAACCATAACATGGCAGTACAGTGACCCTCTCAGTCTATCCATTAGACTTTGATACCCTGAATGTCGTTTTTTGCATGGAACTTGAGGCACATGAATGAAAGGAGACTACAAATCTAAAAATACAGTATTAACTCTCAATACAATCCAGTGCTTGGTTAAAGAGTAATATAATAATAATTTACAGTATATAAGAGGCAGGACCTTTTAGGCAGGAACTATTTTGCTTTGTAGCACCAGGTTGCACAGTCATTTTTAAGTAAAAGTTGGGCCATGAAAATGCTTTTTGGGAAACACAGCAACTTGCTAATGCCCCCCATACACCTTACAATCTTCCCATAATTTTTATTCTACCAAAACCATATAATTCGAGAACCTTTCTAAACCTTCTAATCACTATGTATTCTATCGGGGAGGACCTGGCACTACATAGCAGTGATATATACCTTCCAATCACTATGTATTCTTTTAGGGAGGACCCGGCACTACATCGCAGTGATATACACCTTCCAATCACTATGTATTCTATCAGGGAGGACCCATCACTACATAGCAGTGATATATACCTTCCAATCACTATGTATTCTATCAGGGAGGACCCGGCACTACATAGCAGTGATATATACCTTCCAATCACTATGTATTCTATCAGGGAGGACCTGGCACTACATAGCAGTGATATACACCTTCCAATCACTATGTATTCTATCAGGGAGGACCCGGCACTACATAGCAGTGATGTATACCTCCAATCACTATGTATTCTATCAGGGAGGACCCAGTACTACATAGTTGTTGGTAGATCTGATGTAAATTTTATGGAATGATCTAAAGGTGTATGGGGGGCTTAACACAGTAGTCCACTCTGTTTACCATTACTCAAAGTTTAATTGTATATTCTCCATTATGCAGATTCAGTATATTTTTCACTCTTCTTTTTGCAGGCACTACAGCCTCTGGTCACACTACCTGTGATCAGAAAATGGCGAAATGTACAGTTCAATTTTTCTGTTTAAAATTTTATCCTAACTGAATCGACCGGCGAAAGGATCAAAATCAAGCCATTATCATTCATGTTAAATATTGATTTCCTTGGTAATGTAATGGATTTATATCATATTGTACTATGCAGCATGCGAGCAGGCCTTTGGGAACAAATCAGTAGTACCATAGATCAATATTTTTCTGACAGTCGGTATTTAAATTGCACAAGTCAATTGAATCAAAATTCCACCAAGCAAACATTGATCTATGTATGGTTTACTTAAGGCAGTGGTTCCCAAACTGGGGGGCGCAAAGGTATTCCAGGGGGGCGCTGGCCATCATTCTTAACCTGTGTTTGAATAGGGAGGGGCTCAATAATGTTCCTAAATAGAAAAAGGGGGTCCTGCAGAGAAAGTTTGGGAACCACTGACTTAAGGCAAGAGCAGGCTCAGGGTAGAACCCAAAGCTAGAACAGTAGAAGATGGAAGATTTTACAAGATACAACCAGTTACACAAGATGACTGTCAGGGAATCTATGTTGACCAGAAAGCTTCTTTTAGGGCATACAAATGGCGAAAATGTATGTATTGCTCAAATGTACCTAAGGGCAGAAAGTTTATGCAGATCTTTCACCCTTTACTATATACCAAGTTAATGACCAAGAACGTGAGTGCATGATGGGAGTATGCTGGCTGCACTCATGTTCCAGGTCACTTAGGTAGTAGGATCAGGATGAGAGCGAAGGAATGCACTTTCCCCAAAAAATCCAAACAGCAGATACTTTACCATCATCAATGGTAGACACCAAGACTTTCACATGTCTAATTAAGTAACTTTTGATTAAATAAAAATTTTGAAAACATAAGTATTATACTACTCTACTATATGCTATTAGAGCTTAATTACCACAAGGCAAAGCATTCAGTTCACTTAATGAATCCCCCCTCTCTACTCTTCTGCCAATAACTTCCCATTGATCCTATGTTGCCCTATGTAAGCCACAGTTTGGTCTAGCTGGAGCATACATGGGTACTTTCTCCAAATGCCACGTCAAAGGCTATGTTCCCACTTAAGGTGGGCATACACAATTCAATTTTTCTGTTAGATTGTTTTTAAATAATTTATTTTTTAGCTTAATTGATTGACTTAAGCAGGGTACAGACAGCACGATATTGGAGCCGTCTGATGTTCCCTGCAGCAGCGCGATGATGTCATCACGCTGCTGTCAGATATCGGCGGAGCTGGGGAGACAGGTCTGCTCTCCCCAGCTCAGCCGAGGCTTTGCCTGGAGATCCTCGGTCTCTAGGCAAAGCAACAGACATCGGCCGTATTAACTGTCATGTCCGATATGGCTGTTTTCGAGCGGGATTGATTGGTCCCACTCAAAAACAGCCATGGCTGCATATGATATGGGCCAGATAGATGGCCATCAATCTGGCTCATATCTGTATGTCTGTACCCTGCTTTAGGTGATTAATCGACTGGCGCTCACGATCTTCAATGGCCTGCGGAATCGCCGGCGGGCGATCGTCCATTCAGGTCTATGGGAGCGACCAGGAAAAAAAAATGCATGCGATCTGATCAATGGGGACAAGCCCATTCAAAATAGTTTAGGCGATTGACAGCGATTCCGCAGGCGATTAAGTGGGAACATAGCCTAACTGACACACTCCTTCCTTGGTCTCTCAGGCAAGGAAAGAGAAAGTCACACAATCATTGGTTAGAGTAGGTGAAGAGATTGGTAGGTACGTTTTAGGAAGGGGGCAATCCATCAAGTGAAGCAATTTCTTTGTTCCAAGTAATTACAAACGACAGAATCACCTTAAATATACAAAAACATTTTTTAATTAATTTAGGACATTAAAACACAAGTGATCATGGTTTGTGGCCATGCCTAGATGAACACCAAGAAACAATAAACCTTAACTAAATATCCAAACAGAATCCAAAAAATACTGTATTTTAAAGAAATAAGAGGAAGTCAAAGTTTAAGAAAAAAAGGGTAAAGAACAAGTCATTAAAATGCACTGTGGTGTGGATAATGAGATACAGAGAACCCTATCACCTACCTCCCACAATCGTGCGGTCTCATCATTTGTGGATCCTTCGGAGCTCTCAGGCTCTTCATTTCTTTTAACCACAACGAAGCCTGGCTCTCGAGAGGATTCCCCAATCTCTTCAGCATAGATCTCAGGACTCCACTGAATGAAGAACGAGTAAAGATGGTCCGTCCTGTACAAACCAAATACCAGGAAGAAGTAATTGTTAAAAAAAGGAAAAATTAGGACTTGCAATCACAAAGGGGACCTGTCTGGGTGGATTTCATCTGCAATATTTAGGCAATAAACAGTGGCAGAGGTTTCAGTTATCATATCATCAAAAGGTAGTTGTAAGCTCCAAAGCAGGTAACAGACGGCTCGATATTTGAGCCGTCCGATGTTCCCTGCAGCAGCGTGATGACGTCATTGCTCTGCTGTCAGATATCGGCGGAGCTGGAGAGACAGGATCCACAGCCTATAATGTAGGAAACCTAGACAGCAAAAAACGACATGTGGATGTGGTTTTAACTACCAAAACCTTCTTTTTATAGGAAAGGATCATAACAGATTTAACATTTGTATGAGAAAAAAATAACTTGTCCTTGTAAATTGAGTAATGTGTGTGTAAGGTTAGGGTCAGGACAGCTTACAAATGGTAATACCATGTTTCCCTGAAAAAAGGAGTGTCTTAAATTAACCGCTCTAGCGGTCAGGACGGCACCATCTCGTCCAGCAAACATCGGGGCTCCTGGGAGCGCATACTTACAGTTTTGCGCTGTCCTGGTGTCCCCGATGTGACATGCTGCCAGCCAGCTCCGTCTCTCCCACCCCACCCCCCGAGTGACGTGATGATATTTCCATTTACAGTGAGCTGTACAACACCACAATCATGTTTCATGTGAGACAGACATTAAGTGGCCACAAGCTAATGCCAAGCCTCCCCTCGGAGTATTACACGGTATAACAGCAGATCATAAAAAACAACCCTTTAAACCACCAGGATCACAGCCCCTACATGTAATGCTGCCATAAAGATCTGTCAATCAAGTTAAAAATAAATTATAATAAAGCAAGACAACCACCAATGAGACATTAAAAAAATCTTCTTTCTTCAGATTTCCCAGCAAAGATGAAAAGGCAAGCAAGGCCGAGTCTAGAGGCACCTTAATCCCTTATTAGCCTAAGCGTTTACATCCAAGTTGTCAATGGAGAGAAGAACTGCCGTACGCAGGCGTCCCACTTCAAGTCAGAACAAAAAGGTCTCCAGGCAAGGAACAATTGAATTCCAATAGAACAAGATGATTTACAGTTCATAGGGGTGAGAGGACCACAGAGAAACAATTAAAAGACAACTCAACACCCCAAACTGAAATCGGGAGATGATATGAAACAAAATACATATATTTCTCTAAAAAAAAATTTAAATTTCTGGTGCAATGTTTAAATCATCAGAAACTGCTGCCAAGACCAGAAGAATGCACCATGAGAAGACAGTATGAGGTTAATAAAGATCTCTCACCCTCCCCCAATGTTTGCAGCATGGCCCAAATACCAGCAGATCAATACAATACAGCTAGTAGAACTTACCATATTTTTCAGACTATAAGACACCCCCCCCCAGAAATTGGGGGTAAAAAGTGCCTGCGTCTTATGGTCCGAATGAGCCTTGACTCCCCGCCAGCTCCTCAGCATTATTATTGCTTATGCCAGCGGAGTCCAGAGGCCACTGACACAGCCAGAGAGGGAGAGGAGACTCTGCAGCTAATGACATCTAGAGGCAGAAAGTTGGTATTGCATTGATTTGATTCATAGCATTGTTCAAATTCACTTGAACACTTCAAATATTTTTTTTCTGGTTTCCCTGCTCTAAAATCTGGGTGCATCTTAAAGTCCGGTGAGTCTTGTAGTCCGACAAATACAGTAGTTCTCTAACATCTCTGTCTTCCAAACGTGTGGACTCTTGGGAATGACAATTTTTTTTTAAAATACCCATTGCCAAATATTTTTCTGTCAAGTACATCTGTCATGATCTTTGCCAATAAGGGCTTACAGATCTTGTGTATGTAACTTGTCCCTTGCTGCACCCCCCCCCCCCCCCCCCCCCCCCCCCCCCCTTCTCTTTCAGTACCATGACCACTACTTTCAGTACTTTGATCTTCTTGAGAAAACGAAAGGTGTAGAAAACACTGAAAGGTGACGGCTCCCCTGTTTCTGGGGAACCTCCATAGGTGGAGAGGGGACAGGGAGTACTGTTATGTGGTAGTCCTCTTTCCAGTCCAAGGAGGTTTTCCCCATTCCTCTTCCATATTGGGAACTTGCCTTTAATGATCTTTGCCATGCCAAGTGCGACCTACAGTATCAATCCTCAGCACCATTATTTTAATATCACCTACCAACAATGTGTCAACTACATCATTCAAATTTATCACCAATGCTTTCAACTGGTACTCTCCAACTTTGCTTTCCTAAACTCCAGAAAAGACAAGAACAATAACTAGGGCTGAAATCTCTGTGCTCCTGTCAAGGTTGAAGGACAGGATGGGTCTATACAGGCCCACATGGCCTAGGCACGCACATATCTTGACTTTCTGAGGGCTGTAGTGTCAGAGTTCAGGGAGGGCACTAAGCTAGTTAAAGATAAAGGTTTAAAATGCAATCATTGTCCATTTGGGTCCTTTTCTGTCAAAACAGGAATTAGGCTTTTTTCCAGCTAGGACAGATTTTTTTTTAGTAAAGTGCAGTGGTTCCCAAACCTTTCCTGCAGAGTCCCCCCTTTTTGAATTAGAAACATTATCGATTACCACCCCCATTCAAACGACAGATTAGGTTCAGATTGAGGGCCATTTCCCACCAGTTGCATTTGTATTGCAGAAGCATTTCTCATTCCCATAGAGACACACAGACACAGCGAGACACACATAATATGCACTCTACTTGCAGTCTTTAGCTAGTTCTCCTATGGTGGTCTTCCTCTGTAAGGCGCCATTGACATGGGCATCTGGAAATGCACCGTTACCCCCCCAGATGCCCAAAATGAGCAGCAGATTAAAAGATGCAAGCTAATGTGTCCCCTGATTGCTTTTTGGATATAACATATAATATGAATATCACAAATCTGCATGAATGGTGCCTTAGATGCCATGCTTACCGAGTCCTGCCCAAAGAACAAGAGATTGGAGGCACAAGTACACTTGGGAAATGCGGTGCTAAACAAATAATAACCATAGAAATAAACAAAATATGGGGAACAGATATTTTCAGGTTTAAAGGTTAGAACATTTAGTGTTTTGTTAAAGCAAGTCGAAAAGAAGGACAGTGTTGACTGTAATGCACTCAGCAAGGAAGAATAGCACAATCATGAGTTTTACATCTAGTCTATCCAGGCAAAGGAAAAAAAAACAAAACAAAATCGAGCTTGAGTTATACAATAAACAGGAATCCATGATCTACATTTCCATGTACAATTAATATGCGCTGGAGGCCCTTACCTTTCATGCGGAACAGCGAACCAGTACTCTAGTTTGTCTCTCTGTGCGTACTGCTGCATTGATGCGCTGGCTTGAGATACAAATGTTTTCCTCATTGGCTTCCCAACTCGTAGACACAGATATTTATGTGATCTGTGCCTTCTCTTTTCTTTGGCAATAGCTGAAAATACACCTGCAGAATAGATATAAGACGTATGTATCAAATGGTCTTTTTGTACCGTGCAGGTCAGATAGCAGTCCATCATCAACATGTATCCTCATGATAGCCAACAAAATAGTGGACCAAGATCTATCCTTTATGTGCACAGGTATCACATAGCAGTAAGAAAAGCATCACTCACTAGATTTACTGGTGTAACTGCTATGAAGTGAACCTAAAATGAATAGGTTCAATCAGTGGTGGTTTAAGGCATGGACAACCTAGACGGGGTTGCATCTGGGCAGGAGCCTGCCCCCCAGGGGTGGTTCGAGGGCTTGGGACACAGTCCGTAAGTATCACCCACACTCTGCCCCCGGGAGAGAACTCTGGCAGTGACCAGAGATGCTTTTGTAACCAGTAGCACTACTAGAGCTACTGCACACCAAAGCCTTATGCACCACATACATACACAGATTTTAGCATCCGACAGACTAAAAACGATAAATTTTTTTCAATCGTACAATTGGAGATTGATTGATGGAAAATAGAATATACTCCACATGGAATAACCAATTTTTGATCGTTTTTTTTTTTTGATCGATTTTTTGGGAATTGTAATTTGTACTCAATTTGTACTCAACCGATCAAAATTTTCCGACATGTCCGATCATGTTTTGATCGATTTTTTTCACAATTAACGATCAAATTTAATTGATCGGACCATGTGGGCATGCACCAATAGTCGATCTAAAAATGGATCTTTTTAATCTGTCGGACGCTAATATCTGTGCATTTATGGGGGCCATAAGTCATTCTTAATCTCCCTGCCGTTCCTGACAGTCAGGCAGAGATCGGAGCCACAGGAGAGCAAACTCACTGCTCTGTGTGTCTCTGATCTAATGAGGCAGCTGCAGGAGAACAGATTACTACCTCCCCCCATGCTGTCCTATGTGACCTGGCACATCTGCACTGCCATCTAGTGGTTGCAGTGCTAATTTACCTGATAAAGTGAATTATTGAAATATTCATTATCTGATATTGTGAGTTATTCACAAAACATCTAAACATGTTATTTTACTCAGGATGTCACCAGACTCCAGTATGAACATACTTTGGGAAATTACAGGCCTACAATGTAAAAAAAGTTTTTTCCATTAAAGCCTTTGGTGCGCTTTCAAAACAGAAATCTGTACCTCAGCAGTGCGCCAGGGAGGTTAAAAAGTCTCCCGTCATTTATTCTTTCCTTTTTCATTCAGTTCTTTTGCTCACTGCTGACTTCAAATTCCTAAAGCCAGCCGAGTGAATAGCATATTGGTAAAGTGCTCGGCTGTGCCTTATAAATGATTTTTTATTAATTATGAGACTAATTTTACAATGATCCCCAAAGTATCAACAGTCCAGTACATAACTGGATCTTTGCCATTCTAAGAAACTTTCTGACCTTTATGGAAAAAGCTAAAGCTGCTGTATGAAAAATAAAAAGGATCTTAGGGAAGAACTGTATTAGCACCAGTGCCAAGGGAACCCTTAATTTTAAAATAAATAACTACGCAGTTGACCACCTGCTGACCTCCATTTGCCATGCTGCATCCCCGTAAAAGCAAATAAAAATGTCAATATAACATAGTATGTTATGATTACTGTATTGTGTTATGTATTACTGTATTGTATCATAACCACCAGTTACTTTCAGATCTCCATGGGAAAATGTTAATATAAGTTTGAAAGTCCTGGAAAGAATAAGGAGGTTTTGAGGGAACTTGCTTTATGAAAAAATTGTGAAAGAAAACATCCATGCTTTCACTGCAACTTCAAGGTCAGTGTGTCAAGGTGTTAGGGCCACTTCATTTGATTGACAGGCAGGAAGTGTGCGATTACGGTTTAGTGTCTTGCAGAAAATATGATAAAAACAGGGTGCCTGCGTCTTTGGCCTGGCCCAATTTATTTTAATTGGCCATGTCACCACATGCCACTTTTTTTGCTCCATGTTCTTAAAACACAAAAAAAAAAAAAAAACAGACATGCCACAAGCATAATGCAGTGGTAATCCACCTTGGCCAAACAGCAGCTTGGGCGTAATGGACTAAGGCATCATGTACAGTTGTGTTCAAAATTATCTTGTTCCTCCTCCTCAAAACATAGCATTGATCCATGGGCCCAAACAGTTCTAATTGTGTTTCATTAGTCCACAGAACACTATCCCAAAACTTTTGTGGTTTGTGTACATGACTTTTGGCATACTGCAGTCGATCAACGGATGGATGGATCAACGCTACGTTTGGAGGAGGAAGAACAAGGCCTATGAAGAAAAGAACACCTTGCCTACTGTGAAGCATGGCGGGGGTCAATCATGCTTTGGGGCTGTTTTTCTTCCGCAGGTACAGGGAAGCTTCAGAATGTGCAAGGTACCATGAATTCTCTTCAGTACCAGGAGATATTGGAAGGAAATGTGATGCAGTCTGTCACAAACCTGAGGCTTGGGAGACGTTGGACCTTTCAACAGGACAATGATCCCAAGCATACCTCCAAGTCCACTAGAGCATGGTTGCAGATTAAAGGCTGGAACATTGTGGAGTGGCCATCGCAGTCACCAGACTTAAATCTGATTGAGAAAGCAGTTGCAGTGCGCAAGCCTAAGAATGTGACTGAACTGGAGGCGTTTGCCCATGAAGAATGGGCCAGGATCCCCGTAGATGGCTGCAAGACACTTGTGTCAAGCTATACTTCACGTGTAAAAGCTGTTATAACTGCAAAAAGGATGTTGTACTAAGTACTAAGAATGAATGTCACTTGTGGGTTGAATAAAACTGATAATGATGTGGGCACAGAAAATACATTTGTGGTTATTTCATTATTAATGTTATGTTTATTTGTCTGACTTACAAGTGCCTCGCTGATTTCATTGTAAACAAGATGACTGAAATGATCAAAATCAATGTCAAAATGGCCAAAACGCTCAATTTCAGTGGGGGTTGAATAATTTTTAACACAACTGTACGTGCTTCCATGACGCCCAATGGACACATAGCCTAAAAGATTGATGCCAGCAAAGCAGCCTAGCTGTTTCTCTCCGTACAAACAATCTTTCAGTGCCGACATTTGCTGTGCTGCTCCCTTATATGTAAGATATTGCAGATGTGCAAAAAAACGAACGCACTGGGACAATATAACCCCTACCAGTCAGAATATGATTTTGAATTTGTGGCTGATGTCCTGTATTGCTAATTAAAAACATTAAATATTTTATTTATAATTTTTCTAAATCTCTCAATTTCAGATGATAAGGGACTTTGTTGTAATGCTTGTAATACTTTAAATCTCTTGATTCATTACAATTACATTCAGAACATTTTACTAGGTTTAAGAAGCATTAGGTTATACTCCAATGCATCCAAAACCTTGTCTATCTATTGTCACCTAAAAAAATGTTCCTTGTAGATTCATTATGAGTTTATCGCTGGTCTGTTTATAGTCAGAGCTCTTACAACTTTCATGAGTGAAGCATTCTTTAAACATGTAAAGCATAAATATGGAATTGGGAGCTTCAACATGTCATGAGAGAAAGATAAGGGTTGCCCAAGCTGACCCTCTGCTTATAAATATGCTAGCAACCAAGAGGTCATGCTGAGACGTTTCAATCAATACATACAAAGTCACTGACCTTATAGTACATAGATGAAGAATTCTGACCTTCTAAACCTATTTACGTTTTTCTTTATGGAATCAGTGATTGGTACAAGAAGTTACTAGACAGAGCCAGGCGACTGTACTTGAAGTCATTCTGAGGGTCCCCATATACCCTTAGATTTCTCTGCCAGATTTCCTTTAGATCTCCTTTTGTTTTACCAAAACCATGTAATATGAGGGACTTTTTAAACCATGAAGTCTACCTGTGTTCAATCGCAGAGGACCTTAAGCTAGGCACACACGGGTAGATCTGTAAATAGATTAGAGTACAATCAATGTGCATGGCACGGAGCTTCATTGTGCTCTAATCTGTTTACAAATCTACCCGGGTGTGCCTTCCTTCGAGCGGGATTTATTGAACGGGGTTCCAATATGTTGGAAAACCCCATTTAATCTCCATTACTTTGAATGGAGACAAGAATTTCCATGCAAAGTATTGGACGTGTGGCTCCTGAACAGCCTGGGCACCGCTGTCAGTGTGAAGGGGGCAGGACCAGCACATCTCAGCAATGTAAGGCTGTGTTCTGGCTTGCTTCCTTTCTCCCCAGCTTGCAGCCTTGTGTTGTTTGAGTCACAACACAAGGCTGGAGCTGGAGAGAATGGGTCCCCATCGTGGTGCACATTGATTTCCGTTCAATCGACCCCCGATCAATCACAGCGTGGTGACGTCACCATGCTGTGATTGATCCGGGGTCGATTGCACAGGAATCTATCCGTGTGTGCCCAGCTTTATACGACAGATTTAAAGAATATCAGACAGAGATCTCAAGGTGTATGGCCAGCTTTAGCTGTACTGATAAAACTCGCCGTATATAATACAAGGCAAATTTTTCGGTACTCAAGTCAAGAGATAAAAATGAAATACTCTATGTAAAGTACTACAGTACTGGAATATGAAATTTCAGGGGTGGATTATGTGAGTTGATTGCAAAGGCCCTGTATCGTCACCACAGTTTCTGGAGATGTAGGGAAGGGTTATAGGAACATGAAAAAATAAATAAATATATAATGATTGCTCAGTATATAACCTCAACTTATATTCAGGGTCAGTTTATAATTCGAGTAAATAAGGTAAACTGTTCTAAAGTAAAACTGATCAAAAGGGACTGTACATTTGTGACTCTTAAGGTACCCACACAACGGTTGATTTTTAATTCGATTCCCGAACAATCAATTGCCGTGCGGGTTCAATCATCCAAAACATTGAACGGGAATTGATGCAAAGCCGGAGCACAAAGTGGTGTGCATCGGTTCACCGTTCAATCCGCAAACACTCGAGCGCAGGGTGGCGATGTCAGTAGAGTAGGTATTGTCCTATGTATGGGGACCTGTCAGGATCCCGGCCCATCCGGGCTGGTGCGGTCTGCCCCACCAGCGGTAGCACCCCCGGGACCAGTACCTGTAGCCGTTGTACCTGAGGTCACCTTCTCGGTTGGTGCTGGGGTCACTCGGGGTCCATCTGGGGCCTCTCCCGCTGCCGCCATGGTAGAGCTGCCGCCGGGCGGCGCGCGCGCGCATGCGCCTGCCCGCGCATGCGCATAGGCACGCACGCGCACCATCACCAGAGTTTTAAGGGCTGGCAGAGGGGTGTGTTCCTGAGTGTCCGTCCCTCCTCCATGGGCGGACCTGGGGGACGCTCCCTATATAAACCTGACAGCCCTTGCACTCAGTGCTGTACTATTGCAGTTCCTGTCTGGATGTTAGCTTGTGTTTCTCTTGGATTGATTACCCGGATCTGACCCTGCTCCGTACCCGATGATCCCTTGACTTCTGGCTCCCTGACCTACGCACGTTCCCGACTTTTCTACTTGCTTGCCGCCTGCCTCG
>CM070036.1:16838769-16849233 GCA_036250615.1 Ptychadena robeensis | reverse complement strand
CACCAAAGCCCCCGAGCACGGTATGCTCACCAAAGCCCCCGAGCACGGTATGCTCACCAACGTCCCTGAGCATGGTTTAATTATCAAAAAGTATTGCTCTAGCATATGTAGCTTTTGCATACATTAGGTTCAAAGTGAAGTTGAAAATTCAAACATGATTTTAACTTAACTTTTAATGTAACCTTTTATTCGGATCGGCTTATACTGTGTAGGGGAAGTATATGGGTGGCTGCCACTGTGACCTGTTCATCTGAAAAGGTGTTTTCTGGTTTTAACTGAATTCAGTGACTTCACTATATATAAAGCCATGGACACAAATAGGAATGCAGGTCAGTAGTGCCAACCTCATGAACTGAAGAACTGTATCAGGCCAGGCAACTAGCAGTACATGTGAACCGTGTAACCAAAAACATTTTCAGACCCCCTCCTGTGGCAGAAAGTGTTAATGACACGTTAACACCTTCAGCCAGGACAAACGCTATTGCCTCGCAGTTGCACCTAAGGAGGTGTTCAGAAACTTTCCTCTGAGCCCAGATATATGAGCATACATGGGATGTAAGCATGGGTATCTTGGAATTTCAATCAGAAGTGAGGTAGAAAAAAAAAAAAAAAAAAAAAATCAAAAATTGGTTGACCACACTTGGTTCTCAAAATACCGCACCAATTTTCAACCGATCAAAATTTACTATCCAGTCCGATCAAAAAACGACAGAATTTTCACTCAATTTTGATCGGATTAAGTTGATTTAACCAGGTGGGCAAAACTCAATTCTCAATCAATCGACTACAAAATTGATCGTTTTAAGTCGATTGATTGAAAATCTGACCCGTGTATGGGCTGCTTTACTGTCCCTATTCTAAGAACATGGGCCCTTTAAAGTACAAACTATAAACGGTATGACTTGAGCACACTTGTAATGTTTACTGGACAGAAATGGAAGAACACTGATTGATGTGCTTTCTGGAGTCTTTTAATATGCAAGACCAAAAACATCCATCAGGAAGTAAACGACACATAAGCAGCGCAAGGCTTTTTGTTGTCCCAACAATACCAACCTGAACGGGAGACACCCAAGCAGTTGAACATGAAAAGAGAGGAGGAATATTTCTGAAGTGACTGGTACAGCAAAACGGTTTTTATAAAATGTGCGATATCGGAGAGAGCAGGAACGTAGAAAAAAAAATATATAACATATATATATTTTTAACAATCCAATAGCCAGAGGAACGTTCCTAATTTATCCTGAGGTTTTGAGAGCTGTGTCACAGATGGCACAATACACTTCTTACCATGGAGGAATAGGATGCCATACATTGGCTCAATACAATAAGGCTTCAATAGCATTCTATAAGGTGGCAGGATGACTGTAGTCCCTAAACAATAAACAAACATGGCAATCCATCCCATCAATAGTTATGCTTACCAACATCTGGATTATATATGTAAAGAAAACTGCTTTTTCCTCCAGAGAATCTCCCAAACGGGACTTTAATGGTAATAGTATTAAAGTGTAGTCAATTTTATAAAAAAACATTTGAGGCGTTTCAAAAACAGGTTGTCACCATATAGAGGGGTGCACATAAGTGGTCCGCCAGTATGCAAATGAGTTCAAAACCTAGTTATGCGGACCAATAGTGTTGAAACTAAGTGCATTTGCGTACGCCGAGGATTCTAACAGAGTCACAGAGAAATCGTCAGCTTCCCCCCTGCCTCCTCCCAGTGTGAGAAGATGAGTGACGACAAGTACTCACTAGAGACACTCAGTGGCTGAACTTGGTATTGTAGCGCCACTGTATCATGTATAAACTGCTATAAAATGTAACAAAATTTCAATTGCCAAAATTCTTTCAGTTTTTATTGTCATAAAGGAATACAATGTATGTCACTTGGATAACCACAGGGCAACATTAATAACCATGAAAGGTTGCAGTTAGGGGCGTCAAATTGGGAATGTAAATCACTTAAGCCCCCCATACACCTTTAGATCAATCCATACAATTTCCATTGATAGAATACATAGTAATTGGAAGGTATAGATTATTGCTATGTAGTGCTGGGTCCTCCCTGATAGAATACATAGTGATTGGAAGGTATATATCACTGCTATGTAGTGCTGGGTCCTCCCTGATAGAATACATAGTGATTGGAAGGTATATATCACTGCTATGTTGTGCCGGGTCCTCCCTGATAGAATACATAGTGATTGGAAGGTATATATCCCTGCTATGTAGTGCCGGGTCCTCCCTGATAGAATACATAGTGATTGGAAGGTATATATCACTACTATGTAGTGCCAGGACCTCCCTGATAGAATGTATAGTGATTGGAAGGTATATATCACTGCTATGTAGTGCCGGGTCCTCCCTGATAGAATACATAGTGATTGGATGGATTAGAAAGCTCCTATTACATGGTTTTGGTAGAACAAAAGTTGATTGTACAGAAATTGTATGGAAAGATTTTAAGGTGTATGGGGGTCTTAAGTCAGTATACATTAAAAATGTTATGTGGGGCCCTTTAGTGATGCCACACAATTGCAGCCCTCCATATCAACTCAGTTGGCCACCACGACCCAATAGGCTACATTTGGGTCCCTGCACTTTGTCATCATCAGGTTACCTTGGATAGCTGCTATTTACATTAGGTCCAATTTTCCTACTTTTGAAACATCAAATTAAAACCTTTATTACTCCCCCACAAGACTGGAAGAAGAAGAAGAGGAGAGGCAGTGACACTGAAGAGAGACGACAGATGGCGAAGAGAGGCGATCGATTCAGGTAAAAAAGAATATTTTTTGGGGGGATTTATGCCGAACTGAAAAAATACCGTGTATGGTCACTTTAAAACAGAAGACACATTGTAGGACTGGGGCGGTGACCACGCTGGGGCAGTGCAATTGGACTAGGTACCAACCAATGCACCCTGTTTATTTTTTATTGTTGTTTTGTTATTCTCATCTATTTCCCTATTTCTTTGTATGCAATGCTATGTTTCCATGCAAAAATTCAATAAAATTGAAATGTAAAACAATTCAAAGAAAACGGAAGACACAAATTGGTGTATGCAGATATCAGTAAGGTGTTGTTTTGGATTCTTATATTTTTGAGACCCCAATGTGGGAGGAATGGAAAATGTATCCAACTTAATGCCAAATTCTACTCATTCCAATATAATGCCAGCATCAGGCTTTTTACTCCCCTGACAGATTCCACATAATGTAGAATCAGAGGAAAGAACACCCTCCCATACCATAGCCATGTAGGAGGGTGGGGACACAGATATGCTGTAGGAAAATCTTGGCACTGGAACCTCAGAAACCTGAGCAGCCAGACAGTGATATAGCCAACATCCGCCCACCTTATACTGTAGTATTTGTTTGGACGAGTATAGAACCTGCTTTATGAGCTCCGTGTACTAATGGAATCCACCCCATTGCTGGCATAGATACTGGTAAGTGAAGTGTTCATGTTGGCAGCAGGAAATAGGAGAAAAATGTGTGTGTTTTGGGGGGGGGGGGGGGGGGGGGGGGGGGGGGTGACATCTCCCTGGCAGAGTGGACTGTCAAATAAATCCTCTTTGCAAGCCATATAGGTACTGGGTCTCTGTTGTTCTCAGCAGACCATCTATACTTACATACTGAGGTTCTGCAATACAAATTCAAAAAAGGAAATCGTATAAACAAAAGAGAAGAGTCAAGGATAGTACAGGCTCTGGAGGAAAGGGCAAGATCACTAGCTACAATGTTAATTATGTTGACATTTTGAGGGAGAATCTGCAGAAATATGCTCATAGTCTAGGTTTGACATTGAAATTAAGTCAACAGTTCCTTTAGGATACCAAAACCAAGATCCTGGAGTGGTCCACACAGACTTCAATCCTATTCAGAATCTGTGGCGGGTGCTCAAAGTGAACCCATGCTGGAAAACTGTCATTTGGACCAGCTAGAACAATTTGCAATGGAAAAACAGACCAAACCCCCTAAGGAGACATGTGCCAACCTAGTAAAGAACTACTCAATTGTCAGTTGCGGCTCAGAAAGGGTACAATATAAACGATTTCACTATAATGGCCCCGGGGATTTTTGTTTCCAAAATAACACCCATTGTTAATGGTCATATTCATTGAGAAATCATGAGAGTGTTGTCTAATTTCATTAGGGGTGGCTAATAATTTTGACCTCAACTGTAGGATATAAGGGCAGCTCTACCTGACATGCTCCTCCTAATATAACAGTTTAAGTGGGTTACAAATAAATGGACAGTGTCAATATTGAGTTGTAAAAATATTGATCAGATTTTCCTGTTGGGTTTGAGGCAATTTCAAATCCATCTCATTACACTAAATTGAAACTATTAAATATCTTCATTGAGGATAGAGCCAATGGGTGACATTTCTAAAAAGTTGTCCTATGTATGGCCAATTTAGTAGATATGGAAAACAATCTACATACCTAGAGTCTAGATACATGGAAACTCCAAATGCCTACATTTGTTCTAATTGCGAATCATGATGTGAGTTGTTAGCATAGAATACAAGGTGAAAAGATTGTCAGGTCCAGGGGCAGTGCTAGGGAGCAAGGGGTGCTGGCGAGACTTCCGGACTCAGTCCCAACACCCTGACCCCCCAGGAAAGCATCTCTGGTCACTGCCGGAGAGCATTCCTGGAAGGGGGGGGGGCCCGCTGGTGAGCCACAGGGCATACATGGGTCGATTTTTGTTCAACCAATGAAGCCTCAAGTGCAGAGTGATCACATCACCATGCTGTGCTTGATCGTTCATCAATTGAACGGAGAATCGTTGCGCACCACTTTGCACAATCAATCCTGTTCGATAGTTTGGATAGTGACCATCAGTCCCCGTCCAAAGCAATGGCAGTCGAATAGGGTTTACCAACATGTTTGTTTCCCTGTTTGACTAAGAAAGGATGGCTGCAAACGATTTCCACAGATTGATCACCGGGAACATGTGCATGGATCGATTGTACAGGAATCGGTAAAAAAATTGACCCATGTATGGCTACCATTTCTGACTGTCAATCCTCTAGATTATCTTCTCACTCCCTGGGAGGCCACATGATTGATAGGCAGGTATGCTGGGGGGAGGCATCTGCCCAGATGCCACCCTGGGCAACCACCCATGTTGCCCATGCCTAAAACCCCCAGGGGTATGATAACCATCAGACAGATGAATGGGATGCACCCACTAGTCATATCCAGCCCGGAGAATATTGACATCCAGAACCAACGACATGAACAAATAAATATTGGACTTTTTACTTACTACTGGACTGAATATATATCCTGATTTCACTTTAGGAATGAAATACATATAATATACTTTCTTGGTGGCCGCTAAAGTCCCCTTGTCTTTACATTTGATAAAGAGGAAAAATTCTGGTTGGGGACAACAGTTCTATTCGATTGCTCTAACCAGCATTGGTCAGGCCAATGAACTACACATTCACAGTTGTTGGTATGAGATTTTGTATTCATGTATTATACAGCAATCCCATTAGCATTTAACTGACAAAGCGCACACATTTTTACTTCAGCTAGAGAGGCCAGAAAGCAGAATGACCTTTTGGAGACCCCAAGTTCCTTCCACTAGCAGAGGTGGTTCTGCTTCACCTTTATGTGAATGGTGGACTAGACCTTGACATTGAAATAGATGAGCAGATCCGAGAACTGAAGAAAATAAGGAGTTCACCTATAGGGATTAATTTACTAAATCCTGACCTATCTGACTTAACCACAACATATGAGGTGCAATGTGTACTGAGCAATATAGCGCTACAGGGTAGGGCACAGCTTCAGAAATATATGTCATATATCAGGAATGGCAGACAAAATAGGGAACACACACCAATTACTTCCATAAATCATGCAGATTAATAGCCCTCCATTGACAAAACTGAAAGGTGATAGATTTAACAGACCATAAATACAGAATACACAATATAAAACAGTGGCTATGCAAACTCAACAATACCAATTAGCTTTAACCCCTTAAAGCAGTTGTTCCCAAACTTTCTTTGCAGGGAACACCTTTTCTATTTAGGGACATTATCGAACCCCCCTCCCCATTCAAACAGAGGCTCAGAATAGGGGCCAGCACCCCCCTGGGATACATTCGCAGGAGCCCCCCAGTTTGGGAACCACTGCCTTAAAGTCAGCTGGCTATAACCTGCAACACATTTAAAGCCAGGGGTCAGAGGATAACCTTTGCAGCCAGGAAACTAGCATTTTCCCCAAGATGGAAGCCTCTGTATCTCTCACGGTAGTTATGCTTTACCTGACTTGCTAGAGGTAAAGGTCCCGATTTTGCCAATCGTGTGTGCCCACAAAGGATCTGTCGCCTCAAAGCTTGGTCGGCCAGAGAACGGACATGTCCGTAAATCTCTGGCCGATGCCATTAGTTTCAATGGGGACTGGAGTTCCCATTGAAACTAACGGCTGGCACAGAAAGGGTACCCGCCGATGCTGTGAGCACAAGTGTGCTCCATACTATCCTTCTCTATATCAAACATAATGAGATTTATTATTTTATCGCAAAGTTCAGCAACCTATAAGAACAAACCGGCACCAACCTGGTGGCAGTAAACTGAATTCTGATTGGTTACTACCAACTCCTGCACTTTGGATGCCACCAGAGCTCTTTGAACTATCTTAATACAAAACACTAGAGAAGTAGAGGAACTGCCAAGCAAGACTGATGATAAACACACAAATATATAGAACACCCGACTAAGACAAATCAATCGTTCCCTGCTCAGACGTCAATCAGACAGAGATTGATTACATGAAGGCTGCACGATATATAAAAAATAAATTGGTTGCCCCTAGTAACAGAGAAGCTGCCTGCAGTAGGTGTTTTTCTTTTTGAGGGTCATTTCAAGAACATAGCAGTCACAAAGGCTCCATTTTCACCGGCTGTCGGGCAGACAACTATCATCTGAAAGCTTTAAATCAATGACAATAAGCAGAGGCAGCGTGCAAGGTTATTCATCGAGGGAAGGTCAAGGTAGATTTCCACAATTTGCCCTGTAGCCTGCATTACACCGCCAGTGAAGAAGGTATACCCCGGGCACATTACGAATACAAACATCTAAGCTGTTCGGAGTAGAACACATCATTAGATAAACACAACTAATAGCCAAGAGGATTGACAATTATCATTGAGCAGAAGAGAGGGAAAGGAAGGAAAGGGGGGGGGGGGTGTTTAAAGTATAACAATCAAAGCTTACCGTGTACTCCATGGACCCCTTTGGCTTCTGGAAGGACATCCGTCGCCCATCTTTCTTCTCGAGGGTCTTTTTCTGCCCGGTATCTGAAGGGAAATGAGGATAGGTACGCATTAGATTCATGTTCCTCCTTCAGGATTGTCACAGGCTGTTGGGTAGCACACGGCTGCTGCAAGACATTCTATTTCACCAGTTACAACGCTCGCTGTGAAACCGGAGGAGAATCAGTCTAACTGAAACCCAGCTGCCTGTGTTCAGGGCTCTTCTTTTTTTTTTCCTTCCTCTTTAACCAATATAAACTACTGTGACAAGAGTGATACATTAGCCTGGGCTGTGCTTCCTATTATCCGGAATAAAGGATAGCTCTAACCATTAGGAGATGCTTATGTACCACCATTTAAAACGCGCTGAATATAAACTACGTCTAATTGATTAAAACAAAAGAGCCCTTTGACCGCAGCGGTAGAAGGGACGAAATGAAAAGCGGGAGTTAAACAGTGCGCTAGGCTAAAAACTTTCTGGTAGTTACTAATGGGTATAGAAAGACAAAGAGCGTGACGCAACTTACAGCCAACTTGGAGCATATAAAGCTAGGCACACGGGTTCGAACCGCCTAAACGATCAAAGCTTATATCGAACTTAAATCGTATGCTGCACACATGGTTCGATCAGCAAAAATTGTTTGATATTGATCAAAACATCTATCGAAAAGTGGTCGGACTGCGCTTGATCATTCGTCAATTGAAGAGGGAGGAGGCTAGTGGTTGACTTTGTGCTCAAGGGTTAGATCGCCCATCCCCTTTGTAGACGATATTGGACAAAGAGGGAGAGGGGAAGGGGGTTACCCTCAGTGGGGACTTTAATTGGCAGATCTACCCTATTAGTTGGCATGAACAATTGTTACATAGATAAATTGATTTGAAAATTTTTATTTTGAAGCAATAATACATCAACATATACATATAAAATCAAGGCATCGAAATATTTTCAGTAGTAAAGTGCAAGATGTTGGACATCAATTGTCAAGCAATTGTCTCCATTCAATTGACGAACGATCAAGTGTAGCGTGGTGATGTCATCATGCTGCATTTGAGGCTTCATCGATTGTATGCCCTTTGGATATTCTTCAGCGGCCCCCCAAACCTAACTGTTAATGCATAGGAACTCACAAAATGTGCATTACCACACTAAAGTGTTCCTCTATGCTTGAAGCATTGTTTATAACAAGTTCTGTTATTTAAAAATGAAGAATAATGTATTTTAGCCATATCTGCTGTCATTTATTCATTATAAAATGCTTATACAGGTCAGTATAGTCTGAACATTTTCTGTGCGGCCCTTTAGTGATGCTGGAGGTCGATGGCACACCCCCCCCCCTCTCCTCTTTGGCGTCACTGATAATGTTGAAGAGGCGGACATAGAAGAAATCGCCTGGTCCGCCAAGACTCATTTTCACCACGGGCTCGCGAGGGATAGGGAAGTATCCCCGGACATAGCTCTGGGGATTTTGTGGGGCAAGTAACCTTACCCAGAACTACGTTTAGGAGGTTTAAATGTTCTTGCAACCCTTTCTAGCATCTCCAGCAATTCTGGAGATGATACCATGTTAACTCACAAAGTCCACCTACAAAATCTCAAAATTTTCACCTCTTGGCTCGAGTGTTGTCGAATTTCATTTTTTTCCAGCACATTTTGGGGTGCTGAAAAATTCAGTGTATGTATCTAGTATACTCTAGTTAGCCCAAGTTATTTTGGGGTGAGTTTGTACTAACAACACTATCTAGCCCCCAGGTGCCCAATCTGCGGCCCAGGGACCAGATGCAGCCATTAGGACATTCTTCAGCGGCCCCCAAACCTAACTGCTAATGCATAGGAACTCACCTGTCCACCGATCCCCCGTTGATGTGTCCTGGCCCGGGTTCTTCTTAGAGTGGAAAGAGAAGGTGAGGCAAGAGACTCACTCAGGGTCAGTGACCTAGATGGCGGCTGAGCAAGTCCCCTGCCTCTCCTCCTCTTTCTGCTCTAAGAAGATCCCAGGCAAAGACGTGTTGGCAGGGGATTGGCGGACAGGTGCCTATGCTCCAACTATTTCACCAACGAGTGGGATTATTATGGATTATTATATAATATATATTGCGGTACATAACCTCAGAGTAGGGGCACAGAACATTTAAATCAAAGGCTTTGATGATATATTTATGACACAAAACGTGAATTACCACACTACTACTGTTCCCTAATGCTTGAAGCATTATTTATAACAAGTTTTGTTATTTAAACATGAAGAATAATGTCTTTTAGCTATGTCTGCTGTCATTTATTCATTATGAAATGCTCATACAAGTCAGTATAGTCTGAAAATTGTATGTGTGGTCCTTTAGTGATGCTCAGGTTGCACTTGTAGCCCTCCATATCAACTCAGTTGCCCACCACTTAACTAGCCTTTGGCCTACTCACCTGCCCGCAGAGTCCCTTCATATCGGCTGACGCGCCGATCTTTCCAGGTCAGCCCCTCCAGCCTCATCGATGACGGGAGGGCGATGCTATTGACCTCCATTTGAAGAAAGTGGCAACGTTGTTTTTCAGCAAGGAGGGTTATGAACATTTTTAAAAAGTGCACCACATGCACAGCACCCTGAAAGCATCCTCTTGTGGTAAACTTAGAAACATGTACCGTATTTTTCAGACTATAAGGCCCACCCAGTTTTCAGAGCAGGAACAACAGCAAAAAAAAAATTTAAGTTTTCAAATCATTTGGGTTAATGCAATGGATTAAATTAATGCAATATCAAATTCAGCCAGTAGATGTCACTAGCAGCAGCACTATCACATCACGTAATTCTCCTCACTGATCGGGAGGAGGGGGGGCCATGGGGGGGGGGGACAGCTGCAGTTCTCCACTCACTCTCTGGCGGTGCGATTGCAGCTTCCACAGACAGAGAGAGAGATAGATGGGAGTTGATCAATCTCTCTCTTCATTGTTTACATCAGCAAGGCTCTGCTGGCATACGCAAAAATACAGTTCAGATGGGAGATCCGGCCATGGCCATCTGACAGCTCCCCGGCTAATCTCCTTGCTGGTGGGAAGGCAAGGCGCTACCACCCGTGGCTAAGTGTCCGCGGAGGTCGCGCATTCGGACCATAAAGGTGGGTTTACACTTCAAGATTTTTTTTGGCCGACAGATGGACGATGGACGATTTTTTGGTTCGTTGTACAAAAATCT
>CM070036.1:16798531-16812913 GCA_036250615.1 Ptychadena robeensis | reverse complement strand
TAAAATCGGACAATAATTGGTTGCTTTATTTGGGGGTATAATGAAATACAGTCCTCGTATTAGAAAACATTGATTGTTTTTAATCGATCGGACAGAAAATCAGGGCGTGTATGGGGGCCTTCATTCATTGGAGCGTCTAATGCTAGGCATACACATGCCGATAAGTGGACGATTTTTAATCTGACCGACGGGCGTGCGCGCTCGCGCCGTCGGTCAGGTTAAAAATCGGCCGCTAATCGGCATGTGCCCACATGGGGCGACAGATCCCTGTCGCCCCACAGCTCGGCCGGCCAGAGAACGGACATGTCCGATAATCTATGGCCGGCGCGAGCCGATGGAAGCCGATGCCATAAGCTGCAATGAAGATGGCGTCTCCATCGCAGCTGATGGCCGGCACACAAAGGGTGCCCAGCCGATTGAAGGGGCCCCACAATGCAACGGGATGCTAACGTGATGACGCCATCGTGTTAGCATCTCGGAACACATCGGAGTAGGTCGGTCTGACCTACTCGGTGTGTGTGTATGCCCAGCATAAGGGTCCCTATACACCTTTAGATTTCTCTGTCAGATTTCCTTTAGATCTCCTTTTGTTTTACCAAAACCATGTAATATGAGGGACTTTCTAAACCATCAAGTCAACCTGTGTTCAATCGCACTACATAGTTGTTGGTATATCTAAAGGATATCTGACAGAGAGATCTAAAGGTGTGTGGCCAGCTTAAGGCTATGTTCCCACTTGGGAAATTAATCACCTGCGCTGGCAGTTAATCGCCTGAGCTGGCATTTTTCAATCACCTGCAGAATCGCCTGCCAATTGCTTACACTACTTTCTTTGGGCTTGTCCCCATTGATAGGCTTGAAAATCGCCACCTCAAGCGATTAACTGCCAGCGCAGGCGATTAATTGCCTAAGTGGGAACATAGCCTGATGGTCAGAAAAACACGGCAAGTCACATTTATCTTCAAAGCTCGGAAAAAATTTTTTTTCTTTCTACAAGAAGTAAAAGTTGGAAATGTGAGCAGAGCCTCATTTATTATGAATGTATTACTTTTCCCTGAATGCATGAAGCACAAGTTCACTTTCAGCTCCAATGTCCACTATCAATTCAAGGATTAGCAAGTCAATGGAGAAAGAAAATGTCTTCACCCCCTCCAGCCTAGTGTTTTTCTTAGTGAACAGGACATCAGTATATGTATGAGGATAATGGAAGCAGTTTGATGGACCCACTAGAGAATTCCTGTACAGTACTGGCGTCCATGTTGTACCATTTATATCTGCTGATCCAGCACAGCAAGAAAACACCGTACCGCTGACATATTTGTGACAGATTGAAGGTAATTGGGGACAGGTAGATCCTCTCTATGAAAGTATAATTAGAATGCTGATGTCAACAGTGTTATATTTTCGGATACAATTCATTATTCTAGAAGTCCGTATTGTCTTCTCTAAAAATATAGAAAAGTGTAAAGAATTGTAGGAATTACAATGAGAACTCCTTTTATTAAAACAGAAAAGCTGAAGAAAAAAAATATTAAAGTTTAACTGGGGACAAAAATGTTTTTATATAAATATTCTTTAGTAGTGATGGCCAAACTGCCCACAAGGCGGACAGTTTGGCCGTGAACATGCATGTTCACCCTCCGTTTAGCCGCCAAGCAGTGCGGGTTTTCGACCCACCCTGTTCGCTAGTGAAAAGGAACTCACTATTCTTACTCGGGAGCAGCGAGATCCTGCCAGAGGAAGATTCTGTTCACTAGAAGACCGGGCATGAGGCCAGTCTTCTAGTGAGCAGCTGGCTCGTAAACCCGGAAGTGACATCACATCACGGTATCACAACCAGGAACTATGCTTTCCAGGTATGCGTTTCAGACTCAAATACCTGCCTAGAGGTGGGGAATTTGAATCTGCCCACGAACAGGCGGACGGCGGACTTCTTTAAAAGTCCCATCCGCCCGTTTGCGAACGGACCTGGCTGATGTTCGGCCATCACTATTCTTAAGCAATACTAGAGTGTTGTACAGTTTTAAGGCCCTCCATACACCTTTAGATCATTCCCTACAATTTCCTTTAGATCTACCAACAACTATGAAGTGCCGGGTCCTCCCTAATAGAATACATAGTGATTGGAAGGTATATATCACTGCTATGTAGTGCCGGGTCCTCCCTGATAGAATACATAATGATTGGAAGGTATATATCACTGCTATGTAGTGCCGGGGCCTCCCTAATAGAATACATAGTGATTGGGGGGTATATATCACTGCTATGTAGTGCTGGGTCCTCCCTGATAGAATACATAACGATTAGAAGGTATATATAACTGCTATATAGTGCCGGGTCCTCCCTGATAGAATACATAATGATTAGAAGGTATATATAACTGCTATGTAGTGCCGGGTCCTCCCTGATAGAATACATAGTGATTGGAAGGTATATATCACTGCTATGTAGTCTCGGGTCCTCCCTGATAGAATACATAGTGATTGGAAGGTTAAGAAAGTTCCTCATATTACATGGTTTTGGTAGAAGTAAAGTTGATTATACAGAAATTGTATGGTAACATTGTTAGGTGTATGGGGGCCTTTAGCCATCAATAGTTACAGAAAGTTTAAACATTATTGGCTAACTTAAGTCATTTAAGAAGCAAGCTTTTGAGACGTCTGATTCCTTCTTCAGGTTTTAAGGCTTTAAGCCGGAAGAAGGGATCAGAGAAATCCTGAAAGTTTGCTTCTTTAATGACTTCAGTTAGCTAATAGAGGGGATCACTTAAACTTTCCATATAGCATAATTTATACTTCACTTCTAGCAAAGTAGGCAGGGCTTGACCATACAGTATTAAAGCACACTTCCCAAAAAAAAAAAAATTATTAAATTACATTTTTGACTTACCTCTAAACAGTCCCAATGGCTCAAACTTGCTCCAAAAATATACTTACCTACTTTGCTGTCATCTGTGGGAGTCGCCATATTTACTTCTGTGTAGCTTCCAGTATTTAAGGTTAAGGTTGCAGTGACGCAAATGGCCACTGGGGGCCACCAGATACAATGTCTTTTGTCAAAGTGAAAGTTAAATGACGAGCTGCGGATTAAGAATCCCCCAACTGACACAGGGGCCCAAAAAGGGGAGGAGCAATGGGGCAAATACACAAATATGTTTTTATACAGGTTGCCCCAATAATAGGGGGTTGGCCATCTACAAAAGTTTATGTAGTGGGTTAAGGTGCGCTTTAACTATACATTGCGCCAGCCAAGCCAAAAGACCATTACCAGGATGCAGGCCTTTGTTCTACTCCCTCTTGGCCAAGCCAAAATGCCAGCACCAGAAAAGAGGTCTAAGCTCTAGCAGAGTATGCAGGGCTAAATCTTTAGCATCTGTCTATAAACTAGCAATACAGATTCTCTTAACCCACTGTCCAACTTATGGAGAGACACATTTAACAATCTGGTACTAACATCTTATCCACAAGCACATATTTACATATGGGAAAAGAGATAAGTCTATTTTACATAAAAAAAAATGATCGCAATGCAGAATGTAAATACACAACTCATGCTATCTAAATAGCCTCAATTCACTCAGCAATTACACAGCTATATATAAATAAAACTGAGCATACAACAGTAATGGCTGAGTAAATTGATTTAGATTTTAGCATGTGAAGTGTATTACCTTTACATTGGGCATTGCAGTAATTATGTGACACAGACTTTTCTCTCCTTCTATATGTAAAAAGCTGCACATGGGTAAGTTGTTAGTGCCAGATTGTGTAATGTGTCTCTTCATAGGATGTGTTCAGAGATGGAAAATGGATAGAATGTTTGGGACAAAAACAATTATTACAGACCTTTCCCCATTGATTTTAACAGAAAAAAGTGAGTTTTATAGGCTGAAATATAGGGTATGTTCTATATATACTTAACTTTCTAAAAATATACCTCAATAATCAAAAATAATTGAAATTGCAAATGTTTTTCAGGTTCAGATATTGAGAAATTAGTGGTGCCATTGCCATCATCACTGTACCCCTTATACAGGGAGCAGAGCTATGAGAGGGAATTAATGTATGCAGAAAACTATAGCGGGAAGACCAGTGCCAGTCAGGTGGGCGTGCCCGCTCAATTAGGACCCCTTACCTATGCAGCCCGACCACTGACACATAGACTTGCTCCCTCTTATTTGCCGCCCTTGCCCGCTCGCACTTGGCGCTCTGGCGCCCACCCTGGGTAAGACCAAAGACCAATCACCCTGTGTAAGGAGGGAAGACAGTGTCAGGTATTGAGTAAAGGAAGACCCATCTTTACAATTATATCACACAGATAGACATACACAAATGTGAGACTCAGTCTATATCTACTTATTTCATGGCTCAGCTTTAAAATTGTACTATACTGACTTTAATACAGCGGCACCACAAAGCCTACATAAGAGTAGTAATGACCAGTATAGTCCATATTCTTATTCGCAAAATATCACCAATCTTTTGTCTAATATTTGCAGTAAATTTGACAATTTGTGATCTCCAGTCATTATTACCTTCATTGCAAAAATCAGAACTTGTACATGCGCATACTGCAAACGCAATGTGTGTTGTCACGGCGGCATCTAGTGGCAGAATGTAAAATAGCAGATGCAGTGTAATCACCACATGAGACAACACTCATAGAAGAGAATTTGAACATGTGCACATTGCGAACGCAATGCACGGTACTTTCCCCAGAATCTCGAATAAGAAGGTATAGGACTATATTTGAGATCTTTGCAAATTTGCAAATATTTGCAGATTAGCAGCGGGTACCTGATTGTAATAAAAATGGCTATTTCGCTAGAAGACTCCAAATTTGAGCCCTTGCTAAGATTTTGCTAGGAAATTATTTTCCAAAATCTTGAGTCAGGAGGATGGTCACACCTACTGCTTCAGTCATATGCTCATGAAAAGAAAGATGAGTGAACAAAGGGAGCCAATAGCAATCTGAAGAAATTTTTTCAATCAACTTGATCCAAGGTTCTTCACAGTGATTGACCAACCCTTGTGCCCATGAGTATTCAAGGAAGGCCACGTTCTAATGCAATGGTGGGCAATTGAGTTGGTTTTGAGAGCCACAAGTGCGACCCTCGACATCACTAAAGGGCCACACATAACAATTTCAGTCTACTGACTTGTGCAAGCATTTTCTACTGACAGCAGGCAGAGCTAGAAGACATTATTTTTCATTTTTAAATAACAAAAAATGTTTTAAATGATACTTCAAGCATTAGGGAACACTGTAGTATGGTAATGCACATTTGGTGTCGTATATATCATTGAAGATCATGTGCCTCATAGATATGATCAAAGACTCTTATGATCTCTATGGGGCACATAATCTTTGATTTTGAGGTCATGTGCCGCAATATATATTGGTTCGTTGGTGAAATAGTGGGAGCAAAGGAACACACCTGTCCTTCAGCTGATTGGCGTACATGAAAGCCAATCAGTGACCCAGACGGCGCCTGAGCAAGCCCCTCGACTCCTCTGCCCATTCTAAGAAGATTCGGAGCCAAGGTTTGGGGATCGACAGGTGAGTTCCTATGCACTAACAGTTAAGCTAGCCATACACGTGTCGGATTCCATGTCCAATCGATTCATCATCCGATCGATTCCGGCGATTCTGCCGGGAATCGCAGGTGTGATCAATCGGCCAATTAAGAGTATCCATCGCAGCATACCACCTTGTCCAACGGATTCCGGGACGGATACGTGTCCGATTGTCCACCTCACAAATGGCAACTCCCCCTGATCCGGCCAGAATCGCATGAGAAAGACCAACATGTTGGTTCTCCGTCGGATCCGATTCTGAGCCCCTGATCAATCGGACGCGAACGATCGGACCAGGTGGGCTGCATGCGATTCCGGCACGATCGTTTCGCGTGCACGCGCCCGGAATCGATCGTGCCGGAATCCGGTGCGAATCCGACACGTGTATGGGGGCCTTTAGGTTTTGGGGGCCGGGTGCAGGTTGGGCACCTTGGTTCTTATGTCTCATACATAGGAAAACCAGGGCATGAGAAGCTGAGTGCCAAGATTTAGTAATAATTTCAACACTAACCTATTTGTTCATTCATTGTCTATTGTATCAAGAGCTAAAACAATAGGTGCTTTTAGATGCTGAACATGACTGTTATAATGCAAAGTCATGCAACAGAAAACACCTTGTACTTGACTGAAGGCTCTTGCATAAAATAACTATACAATTAATGTTTATATTGGAAAGTACTAGGCTGCAGTATTTGCTGGAATAAACTGGATTTACAACAAAATTTTAAACCACACTGCCAATACCTCAGTGGCAGTCACAGATAAACTATAAATCCATATTTTTCTCTCCATAAGATGCACCTGACATCAAGAGTCACCTAGGGTTTGGGGAGGAAATCAAGGAGAAAAGTATTCTGAACTAAATGGCATACTAAATACTTTAATAAAATATACAGAATAATATTTCAACAATAATTTGTTCTTGACACCCTATTATATTATATATTATAATCAGGGGTGCACATAACTTTTTTAGTGAGCTCCTCAGATGAGTACCAGGAGGTGGTGTTTGGTACTCACCCCGTATGTAGGGTGGTCTCCCTCACTGTCCTCTGCGTCCGCTTCTTGCATGGTAGGTTCTGCTGCAGATAGACCTCCCTGTTCCTGATTGAGCCTCTGATTAGCTGTGTACATCCATAGGTCAACAGCTGGCGTGTCCTAATGCTGTCGTGCTCTGTTTTGTCACATCTTTGGTATGCTAAATAATAGGGCGCTAAGCCATGGGCAAACTGCCTGCAAGTCGCAGGAAATCTTCCGGCAAATGTTCCAGCTCGCATCTTTTTTCGCCCAAAGCAGGAAAACCGCGCATGGCCCTACATATGTCTACTCTTACTTTCGATCCAACAGTCTATAAAATCCAATCTTTTTTTTAATTATCAACATTCCCAATTTGACACCCTGAACTGCAACCTTTCAGTTATATTAATGTTTTCCTGTGGTTATCCAAGTGACATAAATTGTATACATTTAACAATAAAACTGAAAGAAGTTTGGTAATTTGCATGATACAGTAAAGCTGCAATACCAAATTCAGCCAGAGTTTCACTAGTAAGCACTTGTTGTCACTCAGCTTCTACTTACATGGAGAAGGGAGAGAGGGAGGGGGGAAGCTGAGATTACTCTGTGACAGTCAGACTCCTCCGTACGCAAATGTAACTAGCTTTTGACTCTATTTGCGTACTGGCGGACCACTTATGTGCACCCCTGAATATAGTATTATAAATACAATATCTCTTATTTATCTCCAATCAACAAACTGCCTAAGTCTAATGGGGATCCCTTTCATTCGCCACAGATGGGGGTTGTAGTTCCCGGGCACTGAAAAGTGGACTGCCAATGGGCGAACACAGAAGCAGCACAGCGCTCCTAGGTAAGCGGCAGACACACAAACTGGCAGAAGCTCCACACTGAAGAGGGAGGAATCCAAAAACAGGGCATTTTCTACCTCTGTCCAGTAGCAGGGGGATAAGAGTCTCCAGGCAGAATAGCAATAAAAACCAAAAGAGGGGAAAAGAGAGCCATGATCTCATCCCGTGGCAGCTGCTAACAGAGAGGTAACATTTTCTTAAAGGAATATACACACATACCTGGTTGTCATGGCCTATACAAATTACATATACACAACACTATATATACCGAGAATCACTTCAATACAACTCCAACATCAGATCTGTAATTCCTCACTTTATTTTTTCACAAGCAGCCCACCAGTAAAATTGTTGCTAAATTAAAGTAGAAAGAGTCATTAACCTCCCTAGCGTTATGCCCGAAGCCAGTCCAGGCGCAGTTTGATCCTCTCTGGGCCTGTGTCATCGGTGATGCCGAAGGGGGTGGGTGGAGGGCGGCGCCATAGACCTCCATGTTAATGGAGAGGCATCGCTTTTCTCTTTCTCTTTCTCTCTCTCTCTTTTTCCGGCGTCTAATTAAAAATGTCGCGAAAAGCCCATAATGCTAGGGAGGTTAATGAGGACTGACCTGCACTTGTTAAGACTCATCTGTTGAATGGTTATAACCACCAAATATGAGCTGCACTAAACCTAAAGTTATAATAAACATCTGTATTTTCTGCAAATGACTTCCTGACCACTTAACCTTTGGACATATAACACATCCTGTAGTTGGCCATTATCTGCTTTTTGAAGGCCAAAAATGAGCTGTTCCATCTGGCCACCTTGAGTCCTTACCCAAAGTACATATCTCCTTCATGCTCATTACCTGAGCAGGGTTTCTCAGATTATTTAACCTCTGGCTGTTACATTCACAATTTATCTTGTGCACCGATGAGACTTCGGTATTCGTTAATTAATGCACACTTGATGTCAGAGCCTTCAGAGACCTTACCAATTACAGAAGAAGGGATTGTCTATTGATTGTACTTGTTTTTATTTCTCTTTGTAATTGCTTGAAGCCTTATAACAGCAGGCGGCTTCCCATGTTCACGTTCTTGGAATTTCTTTTATTGTAATACCTACCAGCTAAACGGATCCTGTAATATTCTTTTACTCTCAAAAGCTGGAACGTGCACAAGTGTATCTGACACAATGTACATGTCACCGAGAATTGCTCCCAATTGTCCCATTTTTACAGTTAAATCTATTTGTCCTCTGGTTCTCTCTATTGAAAGTGTACTGACTATGGACATTATAGCTGGGAAAACTTTTAATAACACTAATATTGAAGCCCTCATTCAGCGCTGTGCCGCTCACTCGTCCATCTCCCTCCCCTCTCCATAGAATAGAATGATCACTGTATGTGCAGCGCTCTGGTCGTCTGGAATGATAGAGAACAATGAGTCCCAAAAGCCAAAACTTAAAAGTGAGTGCATAGCTGAAAGTAGCTTATATTTGGTAAATCCCTGTTCGATTGCCACTACTTTGGATGGGGTCTGAGGTACCCCATCTAAAGTGTAGGCCTGGGATTGATTGCCAAAGGTGGTGCACATCTATTTGCTGAATGATGGATTAGTTGCGTCGCCACGTTGCAATTGATTGTTCATCGATTACACAGGAATCATAGAATGATCACTGTGAGTGCAGCACTTGTTTGAGAACAATCTGTCCCAACAGTTATCAGAAAGACTTATTCCTGCCATACACCCACCGAGTGGGTGCCGACAGACGAGTTCCGATGAGCTCTGGAATGCAGCTTGATGACGTCATCACGTTGCATTCCCGGGCTGACTGCATCGGCGGGCACCCTTTGTGAGAGAACATCGGACATGTCCGTTCTCTGGCCGGCCGAGCTGTGGGGCGACAGGGGTCTGTCGCCCCATGTGGGCACCCCCGATTGGCGGGCGATTTTGCCGCCGACCGACGGCCACGAGGCAAAATCGCCCGCTAATCCATGTGTGTATGGTGGGCATTAAAAGTGAGTACATAGCTTAAAGCTGGCCATACACGGATCAATTTAGCACTCAATTCCCGAATGCGATCAATGACAGTGTGCCTTTGCAGCAATCCTTTTGGAATCCAACGCTGCTGTTGATCGAGCAGGGATCCGACATGTTGGTAAATCCCTGTTCGAACCCCATTACTTTGGAGGGGGACTGAGGTACCTCATTCAAAGTATCGGCCAGGGGTCGATTGCCAAAGGTGGTGCATATCTATTCGACGAATGAACGGCGATTAGTTGCGCCACCACATTGCGATTGATCATTCAGTGATCACATGGGAATCAACATGTGTATGCCCAGCTTTTTGGATGAACTTCCTGAGAAAATTCCCTCCATCCTATAGTATGACAGGCCAGTTAAGAGGAACTGAGTATAAGTTACTCAAAATGTCCTAATTAAAGGGAACCAGTGGCATATAAACTGAACTACCAATGTTTAAATGACTCCCTATTAATACAATATAATAAATAATAAAATAATAAAACAATATGGACATTGAAAAAATATTGTTTGCTTGATTCTGATTCAGAAAAGACAACCTCCTAGTTTCGCTGCAGCTGGTGTTTTTTCCAGTACTGAGGAGTTTTCTCATGTCAAAGCTTTCCTCCTGATGACTTGGTTTGACCTGATTTTATGGTCTATGGAAAAAGATTCAAGATGCAGAAGAAAAGCTGAAGAAAACACAATATTTCAGATACTGCAGATAGATACTTGCTCTGCAGGTCCTAAAGTTCATCTTCCTCTCCAGCAAGGAGAACATTGAGTAGTTCACATAACCAAATTACAATTTGAACTCTATTAAAACTAGAAACTCGGTGGCTGCAGTGCTTTTAGATTATGTTTATATTTATGTTTATATTTAGGTTATGTTCCCACTTAGGCGATTAATTGCCTGGCACTAGCAATTTTCAATCGCCTGGCGATAGACCAGGTGTTTTTCACCTGCAATTTTTTAAAAACAATCGCCCCCCTTATAAAAAAAAATCGCCATAGAGAATGAATGGACAGGATCACAAATGGCGTCCATTCATGTCTATGGGCGCGATCAGAGGCAATGGGGACAACCCCATTCAAAATAGTGTGCGCGATTGATGGCGATTCCGCAGGCAATTAATCACCTAAGTGGGAACATAGCCTAACATATAGCTAGAAACCAGAGTACTAAGTGGAAGTCATATGCCAGAATGAAGAGTTTAAAATTAAAGGTTCTACTGTGACACAACATATAAATTGAGACGTATGTAGCAGGATGCAAGAGAATAGGTTACTGTGTGGTGTAATGTCTGCCCTGTCTGTGGATTCTGTGGTTGGGGACAGGGCCTGAGAGAGGGGTCCCAGTAAAGGGGAGAATATGGTAGAGATGTGGTCTGGAATCCCTTGTCTGTAGCAAAGAGGAAGACCCCTGTTTAACCCCTACCTGACCCATTACATGCACAAGCTCCACAGCCGCCATTTAACCCCAACACTGCAGTTGAACATTTTCTGCAGCTGTCAATCACCCACCAACTTTTACCATGTGAACGCTTTGTGCAATGGTTGTGGTTCATGGCCAGTCAGGAGCCACAAACAGGTAGCTAGTTTATAACCAACTGAATTCTGCCTTATTGTTTCTGTTGATCATCTGATACCCTTTGGGCATTCTTCAGCGGCCCCCTTCAGTTCTCCACTTGCGGCCCCCGAAACCTAACTGTTACCTCACCTGTCCGCTGATCCCCCGCTGATGCGTCTTAGCCCACAGGATCTTCTTGGAGCGGGAAGAGTTGAAAAAGGAGGGGGGGGGGGGACTTGCTCAGGTGCCACTGGGTCGCTGATTGGCTTTCATGCATTCCAATCAGCTTGCTCAGCCAGAGCAGTTAGCCACTATTCCACCAACAAACGGGAGGATGATTGTATAACATAACATACAAAACCTCACAATAGGGGCACATAACCTTTGAATCAAAGGATATGTGCCCTATAGATATAATGAAAGGCTTTAATGATGTATATGACACAAAATGTGCATTACAATTCTCCAGTGTTCCCTTGAAGTATAATTTGAAACAAGTTTTGTTATTTAAAAATTAAAAATAATATATTCTAGTTATGCTTGCTGTCATTATAAAATGCTTATACAAGTCAGTATAGATTGAAAATGTTATATGTGGCCCTTTAGTGATGCAGAGGGCTGCACTTGTGGCCCTCCATATCAACTCAGTTGCCCACCACTGAGGATTCTGGTAACCTAAAAGGAAGGATAACTGGTATCTGAAGAGCTGAACATATGCCAGATTTGGAGTCTCTACAGGGCTCAATGCATTTCCTACTTGCCCAAAGCGCTATGCCTTTAAATTCCTCAGTGTTTGTAAACTCATTCATTGCATTCCATTTATTTGCCTCCCATACACGAGACTGAGTGGATTGTGTTTATATCACACGGGACTCATAGGAATAACACATGACTAATGTATTTTTACTGTGCACCCTGTCTGGAACAAATGAATAGTCAAACACCATCTTCTCTTTTAACAAAAACAAAACCATGAAACTCAGAAGTATTTCAGGCTGGAAAATTACCATAAACGTTATACCCACATAGGTACAAGTGCTTCTGCATATATCATGCAACACAATCATCATCCCACAACTGGTATTAAGCAATACATTAAATGTGTTCCTCCGAAGAGGTGTTTTTAATGCAGATTTGTTCTTTCACAACTTTTGGAAGGGAAGCCATCCTGTCGCTTACATATCCAAATTCAAAGATTACAAGGAAAGCAAACAAAAAGTCATCTCAAGAAGGACTTGATCCATAACCAGAATAACTAGCTTTCTTAATATTTACCATTTACTTAAACACTTTACACAGTTTAAAATGTCAAAGTACTTTATGCTGGGCATACACACCGAGTAGGTCAGACCGACCTACTCCGATGTGTTCCAAAATGCTAACGTGATGTCGTCATCATGTTAGCATCCGGTTGCATTGTGGGGCCCCTTCAATCGGCTGAGCACCCTTTGTGTGCCGGCCATAAGCTGCGATGGAGACGCCGTCTTCATTGCAGCTTATGGCATCGGCTTCCATCGGCTCGCGCCGGCCAGAGATTATCGGACATGTCCGTTCTCTGGCCGGCCAAGCTGTGGGGCGACAGGGATCTGTCGCCCCATGTGGGCACATGCCGATTAGCGGCCGATTTTTAACCTGACCGACGGCGCGAACGCGCACGCCCGTCGGTCAGATTAAAAATCGGCCGCTTATCGGCATGTGTATGCCTAGCATTAGTCTAATTTCTTCTTGCCAGAGTCAAGTTTTTCTTCGATCTGGAAAAGACAAAAGAATTATTGTTGTCCCAATTACCAACGCAAAGTGTGACCAATGATTTGTGCATTTTCCTAATGCCACAAGTTCACCAGAAACATTACCCCCAAAATTTAAGATGTCTGCCTCATATGCCTGGGTATTAGGGGTATGACTTTTATGCCTTCATGATGAAACCATTGACCAAAATAAAACATGCAGCTGTGTATGGACATCTAATTCGCAAGTATAGTTTATGTAATTTAAAATCGAACTTTTGGCCATTAAAAGCTATGTACTGAAGCATTGAATTATACGTGTGTCTACACTTGCACTTTTTTATTCCAGTTTGTTCCATTATGCAGAATATGCATGTGCATAGGGCCCTGGGGACCACTTTGGACCCCCAGGCTCTGCTCCTTACTCCCTCCCTAGCCCTACCTTGGGCTGAACAGAGCAATCCTGCAGTAAAGCAGACAAAAGCGGGGCACCTGAACAGTTTTCTACCCTGTATCCTCCATCTTCTTCATTGTAATGGTGATATTCCCCTCCATCTGTCCGAAGCGCGCACGTGGGATTCAATATATTGGTCATATTCTTTTCTATCTGTCTGGGGGTATGTGGTAGTGCTCGGGGGCCCTCAACAAAATTTCGCATAGAGCCCAAAAAAAGCTAGAAACGGCACTGACTGGTTCCCTCTGAAAAGTCCCATCTAATGCAGCATCCTGTAATGGGTTGGCAATAATCCTGCACTGCTCCTTTATTTAAAGCAGAATCTTCACTCTCATGCACTCTCATTAGATTAACTTGTTAAAAGGTTGTGGGTAAAAACGGTGCAACTTCGGAACCCTACTGTGAGCTGCAGTCAAAAAAGTAAAAATCTGTGACACAACTTAAGAGGATTTGTACTAATGAATAAAAAAACATATTGAATTAAATTTAACCTAACTCCGAGCCAGCACAATGGGAAAAGAATTCACTTACCCTCTGTTCCCTCACTCATTTCTAGTACTGTACAGTCCCCTGTATTTGTCTTCCTGCAGTACCATGAATGGACACTAGAGGGCAGGGCTGGGCTGACACAGAGGCTGAAGAGGCTCCAGCCTCTGGGCACTGGCCAGGTCTGGGCGCTGCTCAGGGGCTTAAACTTCTGATGGCTCCATCTCATCCTGCACTTTCTTCGCAGTATTGCAGTTGACAAGATCCAGCTTTAAGCTGGCCGATGTCACCCCTCTCCCAGCCCAATTTGCATACTGGGGGTGCGGGACATTCATACGCAAATTGGGCTGGGAGAGGGGCGCACTTGGGCAGCTCAGCCTCTGTTGTTGGTGGACCTTGTCCCGGCCTCCTAGAGGGTGCTGAATAATTGAATTCAATGTCGAAAACCGATCATCAAGACACAGGAGGAGTGGCTATAAGACAATGACGGCTCTCCTCTCAAGTCTCTCTGCGCCTAGCTGAAGAGGTAATGCCATGAGACATCACCAAAAGGGAGGAGCAATGTGGGACACCCAATTTCAACACATTGTAAATAGGGTTTTTGACATAAAGTACAATAGGTGAGTATAAGTCCACACATAAGTGCATGTGTAAAAAAGCAAAAATGCAAAAAGCCAATGCATTTTTTGGGGAAGGGG
>CM070036.1:16760431-16774534 GCA_036250615.1 Ptychadena robeensis | reverse complement strand
AAGGGGTTTTCCACCAAGTATTAAGTCTTTTTTTGTTAGAGGGTTCAAAATCTTATTTCAGTTATCAATGAAATGCAAATCAGTTGCTATCTTTTATTTAAAGTTATTTTTTCGATTTTCCCTTTGATGTGCTATCTGCCACTGTTACAATAAACCTACCATTGAAATGATACTGTTCTGAGACTTTTCATTTCTTTGTCATTGGACAAACTTACAAAATCAGTGAGGGGTCAAATAATTATTTCCTCCACTGTAAGCCTAGGTAACTAATTTTAAAAACTAACCTGTAAAAAATGAATGACCCAAGTATAAGCCTAGGCTGGGAAATGCAGAAACTAAGGCACAGCAAAAGTGCTTTTGTTTTTGGGATTTCATTATCTGTGTTGAGCATGATTAGTCAAATCGCTAACTTTTATTAAGATCTGGAACATAGTGCTATATCTTCATAATCTCGAATATTCAGGATTCTGGGGAAAGTATCATACATTGCCCATACAATATTCGCATGTACAAGTGCTGATATTCGCAAGCAATTTCTGTCTTCTGTCTGTGTTGTCTTATTTTACATTTTCAGCTGCAATTTCACATTCTGCCACTAGACAGCGCACATTGCAAGAAATCACTTTACAACTGCTGACGCTCCCAAACTATAATGAAAGAAGATCTCAAATTTGTGAACTTACTTTGAAATTATTCGAGTTATTTTCAAAGCTCCAGAACATGATATAATAACCAAACACAACTTTACAAGGATGTTTACTCCCTCAGGGGATATAAGGGGCAGTACACAATTGTAAGATAAAAGATTTTTCTATTCATAGATAATGTGTCAACAACGTTCCTTAGGGCTTGTTTCCACGTGTGCGATTTGCCGCGGTTGTATCTGCACGGCTGCCGCCCCTCCGACCGCATCCATAGGCAAACCATCAGCCAGGCTCCATTGGTGCGGCTGAGTGTGGATGCGGTGTGGTTCCGAACGCTAGCTTCAGCATTCTCGTGCGGAAACCGCAACCGATCGTATCCTTTCACATGGGGGCTGCCCAGAGTATTCATCCGAACGCACGGACGTACGCGTGCATCCGCATGAAGACAGCTTGGGGTGCCGGCAGGCGCGGCTGTAGCCGCGGCAAATCGCACACGTGGAAACAAGCCCTTAGGCCACAAAGAGGCCATTCAGTTCATAACAATCAACATATCTTATCGTCAATTAACACATAACAAGATTGATCATTCTCGACATGTTTCGCTTAAAGAACAGAGGTATACAGTGGCTTGCAAAAGTATGTCATTTTGATTGCCCCCTCTGATCCCCCCTGTCCAGAGATACAGTACCGTATCTTCGGGGGTGCCTTATTTTTGGGGGGATGCCTTATATTTCAGCATGAGGCAAAAATGTAAGGGTGCATTATTTTCAGGGGATGTCTTATTGACGGGGAAATGGTATATAAGTTAAAGGTTTTTTTTTACCTTTGCCTATGTTGCTGTTAGAAAATTTCCTTTGATTTCTGCCTAGTAAGCCTAGCAAGGCGTACTCACAGCGATCTATCTGGCCCGTATCTAATGCGGCCTTCCTTGTATTCGAGCGGGATCATCTGGGAATCTCGAACAGCTCCTATATTGAGCCGTGTGTTCCTGGCTGAAAGTTGTCACACTTACGATGGAATCTCCAACAGCTGTAAAAGTTCTGATTCCTTTCCACTCTAAAAAATGCATAAAAAAGTTTTGGGTATGGATATATTGTGAAATAGTAAGTGGTTCATTTTTAAATCATTTTATTATGACATGGGGCAGAGAGAATAATCGACCGGAGAAGGGAATAATGGGATGTGCACCATCAGAAATCTGTAATGCCTGGAATCCTTTAAATGTCAGCACTCCTCTTTGATATAAAAGAATATGATTTTAATCCCCAGCACATAGAGATTACTGGGCAGCCAGCACTTCATCAATCACACCAAGCCTCCCCAGGATTTGCTCAATAATGGATACATTCTGTAATCATTTCGGTACTTCTCTGAGCAGCACAATCAATTCCTCACTTTCTATTCTCTCCTCTTCTGGCTTTATTGTTTCATTTTTCATGACAATAAAAGCCACTTTTTATTTAGTCCTTTTTTTTTGCTTTACTTTGTGGGAAAGTTGGGTGAGTTCTGAAATATGTGAGTAATTGGTGAGCTTGTCAAACCTAAATCTCCCAAAATCTAATCTCCTGCTATGGTAACAAGCCATCATTTCTGTGGCCTAATGGTCCCCATACACCTTTAGATTTCTCTGTCAGATTTCCTTTAGATGTCCTTTTGTTTTACTAAAACCATGTAATATGAGGGACAATCAAGTCTACCTGTGTTCAATCGCAGAGGACCCGGCACTACATAGTTGTTGGTAGATCTTAAGCTAGCCATACATGTTCCGATTCCATGAACGATCGATCACCCATCCGATCGATTCCGGCGATGCCAGAGGGAATCGGATGGGTGATCGATCACCCAATTAAGTCTGTGCCTACCACCTTAGGGCAACGATTCCTGGACGATTCTGTGCCCGATCGATCACTTCACAAATGGCAACTCCCCCTGATGTGTGCTGAATCGATCAGAAAGACCAGCATGTTCTCTGGCAGATCCGATTCAGGGGGCCATGTCGATCGGGCAGGGTCGATCGGGCAAGGTGGGCTGCACTCAATTCTTAGCCGATCGATCGGCGTACACGCGCCTGGTGATCGATCGGCCAGGAATCTTGTGCGGAATCGTCCCGTGTATGGCTACCTTAAAGGATATCTGACAGAGAGATCTAAAGGTATATGGCCAGCTTACATGCCACTGAGTTTAAACTAATATTTTAAGAAACATGGTCTACCTGCTCTACTCTCTCCTTTATAGAATAACTTCACTGCAGTGCAGTTTAGTTCTATACGAACGTCTCAAAGGATATAGTGAAAAAGTACAAAAATGTGATTGCTTTTGTAACAAGCAGGTTACGGGTAGTGGATACAGGAACCATGCCAAAGGAACTTTTTAAATTCACTTTGCTGAACAAAGAGAAACATAGAGTGAATAGTCCCAACAGAATACAGTCAACAGTTTAACTCTGATACATGAAGGCCACACTGCCCCCTTTAAATGCTGCAGCCCACTTTTAAGGTAGAGTTTCTTAAGGCCCCCATACACCTTACAATCTTACCATGCAATTTCTGTGCAATCCACTTTTGTTCTACCAAAACCATGTATTATGAGGAGCTTTCTAAATCTTCCAATCACTATGTATTTTATCAGGGAGGACCTGGCACTACATAGCAGTGATATATACCTTCCAATCACTATGTATTCTATCAGGGAGGACCCGGCACTACATAGCAGTGATCTATACAGGGAGTGCAGAATTATTAGGCAAATGAGTATTTTGACCACATCATTTATGCATTTATGCATGTTGTCTTACTCCAAGCTGTATAGGCTCGAAAGCCTACTACCAATTAAGCATATTAGGTGATGTGCATCTCTGTAATGAGAAGGGGTGTGGTCTAATGACATCAACACCCTATATTAGGTGTGCATAATTATTAGGCAACTTCCTTTCCTTTGGCAAAATGGGTCAAAAGAAGGACTTGACAGGCTTAGAAAAACAGAAACCGAAACCCCCCTAAAATAGCTAAAACTAAAAACAAACTAAAAACTACTTCCAAAAATATTCAGCTTTGATATTAATGAGTTTTTTGGGTTCATTGAGAACATGGTTGTTGTTCAATAATAAAATTAATCCTCAAAAATACCACTTGCCTAATAATTCTGCACTCCCTGTACCTTCCAATCACTATGTATTCTCAGAAAGTGCAGGGAGGACCCGGCACTACAGAGTTCTTGGTAGATCTAAAGGAAATTGTATGGAGTGATCTAAAGGTGTTTGGGGGGCTTCAGCTTAAAGGCATACACAGCTTGATGTAGTAACAGATTCGAGCAATATTGGGCACCATGCACGTTCGTGGCACCCATTGTTGCTCAAATCTATTAGAAGATTTAAGCCATTCAGGTTGATTCTGCTCGAAGGATCTCTGCCAAACAGGTTTCTAACATGTTTGAAAACCTTGGTCAAAATCCATTACTTTGTGGGTCCCCATCCAAAGTTGCGGACGGGCTGGCATCCACAGTGCTGTTGCTTGATATTGGGCTAGCTCCTTTGCAGCGCGTTTTGCCAGCTTCCTCAAAACATGTGTGCCCAGTTTAAAGCTACCTGTAGCCGTACGGTTGCACTATGAACATAGCCCCTGTATTCAGAAAGCTTTTTTCTCCTGTCTGATATTCCACATGTGTGCTCAGCCACCAAAAGTTGAAAAATGAATTGGACCAGCAAGGGTGCCTAATTTTTTGAATAACAAGATGTCTGTGCAACAAACATCACCTTTGGGCTAGGTATAGACGGTTTGATTTTAGTAAGATCGATTTCCGATAAAATTTTAGAGTGGACACCGATCGTAAGTGAATCCAAATTAGTACAAAATAGAAGGTTTTATTGTAATACGTTCAGAATACGACCAAAATCACTGATTTTAGTTTCGATCAAACAACACAGGAAAGAGTCATATATAAATGTGTTCATAGAATACAAGCGGCCCGACCAACAAACACAATGCAACGATTTTAGTTTGATCATTGTACAATTGATGTAAATTTTCCACCATGTCCGATCATTTTCCGATTGATGTTTTGATCGGTATCGAAAAATTTTCGCAGATCGAACCATGTGTGCAGTATACGATTGCAATCCGATCGATGTAAACTTTGATTGTTTTAGGTTGATCGAATGCTTAAATCGAACCGTGTATACCTAGCTTTAGATCTCTCTGTGAGATATCCTTTAGATCTACCAACAACTATGTAGTGCCAGGCCCTCTGCGATTAAACACAGGTAGACTTGATGGTTTAGAAAGTCCCTCATTTTACATGGATTTGGTAAAACAAAGAGAGATCTAATAGAAATCTGACCGAGAAATCTAAAGGTGTATGGGGGCCTTACTTTTATTATTTGCTGAATATCTATTCATTCATTAGGATATCTGAGGAAAACAGAGCCCTACTGCCATCTGCTAGTACTTGGTGGAAACACAATTTGGGACTTGTGTTCATTCTGGGTCACTGTGTTCCTGTTGGTAAACAGTAGATCACGGTAATGGAACTTGCATTAGGATTAATGTGTTATATAAAAAAATCACATCTTTTCTGTTACAGGAAATCTTGCAAATACATTTTGATGAACAACAAATATAAGCTTTGGATGTGGAATTATTTTTATGTGTTCATGGTTTAATATTACTCTGTTAAGCTGGGCATACACATACCAATTATCCAGCGATCGTTTTTTAACCTCCTGAGCGTTTCAGCCCTTGCACGTTTTTTTCATTACCGTGCCACGGGCAATCGCGGCGGCTGGAGGACGTACACGTAAGTCCGGCGTCACTGGAGACACCGGACTTACGCTGAAGAGAAGCGACGCCCCTCCAGTTACACGGAGGTCTATGGCGCCGCCCCCTTCGCGTCACCGGTGACGTGATCGGGGGCGGACCCGGAAGCATCGGCATACATGCCGATGCTCCCGACCGCCGTAAAAAGACGGCGAGACCTAGAGCGTGGCTCTAGTTAACTGGGGCTGAGTTTCATGATGCATGAAACTCAGCCCGAGTTAACTCGGGCTGAACGCTCAGAAGGTTGATCCGATCGATTTTTATTTGTGAAAACGATCGCAAACTGCAACATACCATGCATTCAATTTCTGGGCGATTCTATCCTGAAAGTCTCAATATGTCTTGCACGCACACATGGGTTTGGAGTGGTGTTGAAGAATAGTGATGGCGCGAACCCTCCCTGGGGTGTCCGCGAACAGGGCGGGTCGAACTTCAAAGATGTTCGCCGTCCGCTCTGTTCGCGGACATATTCAAATTCCCCGCCTCTAGGCGGGGAATTTGAAACGGAGAAACCGGATGTGACGTCAGTGATGTCACATCCGGTCCGTGGACCGCAACCTGGAACGCATAGTTCCTGGTTACGGCCGCAGGATGTGACGTCACTGACGTCACATCCGGTTTTTCCGCCGGTCTTCTCACTACAAGACCGGCTTCTGTAGTGAAAAGATTCTTCCTCCGGCAGGATTACACAGGTTGTGATCCTGCCGGAGGAAGAATTTAGACCTTCTTCTGGCCGGCGAACAGTACGGGTCGAACACCCGTACTGTCCGCCGGCGAGGCGAACGGCGAACATGCCGTGTTCGCGGCCGAACTGTTCTCCGGCGAACAGTTCGGCCCATCTCTATTGAAGAACTGGCCAGTGACCAACAGCACACAAACAAAGGTAATTTCCACAAGAATCAGAGATGGATCTCTTAAAACGATCGCATGAGACAACTAACAGCACTCGATTTGTTTGCTTTTTATTAAAATTATCAATCAGAACTGATCCGTGAACGATCATTTTTCTGTCCGATTTTTGACAAAATCGATCGCTCGGACACTTTTGGCATGCATCAATTTTTATTCAATCCCATCGCACGATCGATTTTGATAAACGATCGCGCTAAAATGTAACTAAAAATCGTGACGTGTATGCCCAGCTTTACGGATATAGGGTTATGATTTAGTTTTGTGCTTATGGGTAGTGATGGCTGAACTGTCCGCTGTGCAAACATTGTAATAGATGTTAAATGGATGTATTATATATCGTATATGTGTAGATAAAAATAACAAAGTGACTAACTCAAAGCTTCTTCCCTTTTTTTTAGATTTTAAGCACATTTCTTTCTTAAACGTGGTTGAAGGCCATAAGCAAGTTTGGTGGGGAGGAATATGACTGGCCTGCACAGATCCCTGACCTCAAATGTATTGATGATTCAATAAAGCTTGTATACAATTTGTTACTTTAGGTTTTGCAAGAGCCTAAGAACTTTTGCTAGGCATATACATGTTGTTTTCCTTGCAATTCGATGTGCAATGCTCAGGTCATCGATTTTTTGTCTAATTTGCCCCAGCCAATTTAAGGCCCAAAAAAAAAAAACAGGTTGATTCCTGTAATGCCTTCGATAGGCAATGATAGTGCATATCAAGTGCTGAAAAAAATCTACTTGTTTTTCAGTGTAATCATTCCAAAAGGCAATCGCTCGTTTGTCAATCAAATCACGTCAATAAGAGCAATAAATAACAAACAATTATTAAACCCAGAAATAACAGATTTTTTCCTTCATCAAACCACACTATTCCCAGAAACATCAGTAATAACCCTCCGCTCGTCAAGTGGCCTACAAATGACATCCCCACTCATTACATTTGCCGCTCCAAGACTTCTCTAGGGCCACTCCTACTCTCTGAAACTCTCTCCCTCGCCCCATTAGGGTTTGTTCCCACACTGGCAGCTCAGCAGCAGCCACCTCCATTCATTTAAGTAGCCCTGTGCCCATTTAGGTGGTTTTTGGACGCAAGCTGTGGGTTAGGGGCTGCGGCCTATCAAGCCCATAGATATGAATGGACTTGGTCAAAATTGTGTGTGGACCCGATTTTTAACTGCGTCCATTCATTCTCTATAGACACGATCCGGGGGTGGGTGCATTGACACTGTATTGAAAAAAAAAACAGCAGCCGCCATGGACCGCGAGACCAATGTGAGGGACAAGCCCTTAAACTTGCTCCTACCTAAATCCCTGAAAACCCCTCTTCAGTCTGGCTTACCCATCTTCTCACTCCTAACATCACCCCCCTGCCAGTCCTATCCCCCACCTATTGTATACTCTGTTCCCCAACCTATTAGATTGTAAGCACGATTGGGGAGGGTCCTCTACTCCTCCTATGTCATATGCTGCTGTACCTGTCTCTAATTTATTGTACAGCGCTGTGTAATATGTTGGCACTATATAAATATATGATGATAATATTAAGAATGTTGGATTGTTACATAAAATGCAGATAAAAAATATGGCATTTTTATTAACACACTGTACAAAACTTAAATCACTAAATCTACCATGACTACAACAATTCTTTTTTGCTGTAGAAACTTCTCAAAATGAAGTGTAGAAGACAACTGCTTTTAGGGTCCCAGCAGCCCCCCTTATCAGAGCTTGTAATGATGACTAGGTCATAAATACTTCTCCGTCAGGATTCTTCTTGAGAACAATATATATTTTGACTATTCGCTGTAAGTTGTGTGTGAGTGCAGCTTCAGTTACACTTAATATATCAAATAGAACCCATCATTACAAAGCCTTCTGAAGTAGAACTGCTGAGCCCTGAAACACATTGGCTTCTACACTTTTTACACGGAAGCTTTTCCTGGACCTCCGAACTTGTGATGTGATTCTTATTTCACAGATCTACTATCTACTACTCCACAGATCAAGGTGATGTGACTTTGAGGGTCCTTATGTGTTGGATTAGGCCACATGAGGTTTAGGTACTGTATGTAGTGATTTATATTTTCAAAGGCAGGGTTTTAAAAATCTGTCCCAAAGACTTTGGACAACTGTGGACTTTCTTTTTAAATACAATTTGTTTCTTTCAGTTTGACCAACTCTGTGTTTGAGTTTGACACCCCTGTTCTAAAGGATTACAATCAGAACCCAATTTAGGGTACCAGCTCTGATCATTCCATTGTGACCCCAAAACAGATACACAGCACAGTACAACACACTTGGGTTATAGCTCATGGCGACATCTGTGTGTGGTTGGGGCTCAGAGGGGGGGGGGGCTGCGGGCTGTGCAGTGCCAGCTTATGGATCCTAAAAGATTTGTAATAATATTGCTGCATCTTTAACTTTGCTTGTCAACTGCCACGCGGCTCATAAACTACTATTAATAACTATTTGGAACTGCGGTAGAGAAAACACAATTTAATTCCAAGATTAGAAAATAAACCACTTTTAATTTCTTTCCCCTTGTGTTTTTTGTTTCTGAAGAATGGCAACTCATTATTCCTAATTCGAGGCGGCAAACGCCATTACACATTAACAAATTAAAATTCAGTTTTGCACTGAAGACAACTATACACACATCCAAATAAGGGGCAATTAATCATGAAGTGACAAAAAGGCAATACAGTGAAACACTCTCTCCCAGTGCACGTAATATTGATGAATTTATTTGTGTGGTGTAATGCTTCTCCCAGAACAATGCAGTTTATTGCCAGGGCAGTTAGTGCAGTGTAAGCTTACTCATGTGTTTTCTGTAATAGCAAGCAATAAAAGTGTAAGCCAGCCACAGTACATTAGTTTTCTATCAATAGATCACATTCCGTTATGATTGCTGTCTGCCTGTGGTCCACAGGTCACTGAACAGTGCCGGTCAGGTGTCAGTTTTGTAGCTGTAAATTCAGTTTATTTTCTGTTTTGTATTGGGTTCCACCACACTACAAGGGTTAATTACTGGGTTAGGTATATGAGTAAAAGAAGACTTAGCTGGTCCAGCACTACTTCTTCACCACCTCTCCTGCACTCTTTCTAGTATGCAGTATGGGTGTTCGACCCTCCCTGTTCGCCGGCGAGAAGGAGCTCACTATTCTTCCTCCTGCAGGATCAGGAGCAGTAAGATCCCGCCGGAGGAAGAATCTTTTCACTAGAAGACCGGGTAGAGAAGCCGTCTTCTAGTGTAAAAACGGCTCCGAAAACAGGAAGGGACGTCACATCGGAACCAGGAACTATGGGGGAGGGGCCGAATTTGAAGTTGCCCGTGAACAAGCGGACGTCGGATTTCTTTAAAAGTCCGAACCGCCCGTTTGCGGACAGACCTGGCCGATGTTCGGCCATCACTATAGACCAGTGGTGGGCAACTGAGTTGATATGGAGGGCCAAAAGTGCGGCCCTTGGCATCACTAACATCGATACAGATCCTCCCCCGTCGACATATCTCAGCAAAGGGTGGACCAGATCCAGACAGGCAGTCAAAAGCAGACAGCACCCACCCTCCACCCCCAAGTGCAGTGCTCATATGTAGACTTGGTTTCCTTGATCAACATTGACAATTTTACTGATGTAGGAGCGCCAAAGTTGATCAGGAAGCCGCATCAGCGTGTGACCGCTACACATGTGAGTTGATATGCCCTCTGCAATAATAGTTAAGTATTGGGTGCCACATGTGGAGGACCAAAGGGGACTCCCGGGCCGCAGGTTGGGCACCTAGGCTATAGACCAACCACCGGAGAAGCAGAGGACCTGTCTGCAGTGCTGGAAGTAAGAATGGAACTTATAATGTTTTAAAGACCTAAAAGAGCAATTGGCCCTGTAGTAAGGTGGAACATGGAATAAAGGTAAAACCTTTTTTTTTTTTTTTTTGCCTGTGCAAGGGTGGTGCTGTTGCCCCATAAAGTTTGGGAGAGGGTCAGCTAGTCCACTAGGAAGAGCTCTAGGCCCCAGGAGATCAAAGGGATCCCTGGGGAGGAAGTGGGGCCTGTTGTGGAGAAGAGCCTAAAGACTCAACAAGAGTAGAGATACCAAAGCAAAATTCTCTTGTTATACAGTTGTCTGGCATTGGTGCCACGAAATGTCTCCTTACCTTTATTTTTGCAAGCAACTCTAAAATGTTAATTTAAAACCCCTACCAATTGTGTTCCTTTGGAAACATTTTCAATTACATCTTCTTCCCAAGGCAGAACAGAAGGTAAAATGAGATGCCAAAGAGAAATTCTCTTCTTAGAGAGTTGTCCGAAATTGGTGCCACCACCACCAATATCACCTATATTTTTTACGTCAACTCTGGATTGTTGAGTTTCTTCTTAATTTCTCTTGAATTTGTTTGCAGATATAAGTAAATTTGCCCAATGGGGAAAGCAAAAAAAGACCAAAAACTTGTCAAATGGTCTAACCTTTTTCCTCAATAACACAAAGAGAGGCACTGTAACTGGAGCTCGATGGCTCAGATATAATCACCATTCATGAGATGCATCTTCTTCATGAGAGGCATGAGATACATTTTTTCTTCTAGTTAACAGGCCCATATTGTATAATGGATAAATGTTCGAGCAGTCATCGTGATCAACATCTGTTCTTGCTCAGAGGACAGATATGACTTGGCAAAATCGTCTGTATGTATTGTTTGGTCGTCATAGAACAATGTACAGATTACTTCCCATGTGTCTCGGTAGAAGCTGGTAGAAGCTGCCATCAATCACAGCGGGATTATGACAGGAGTGAGGATCATTTGATTTGCTGTATAATGTATTCTAAGCACATACCTCTATCCTGGACTCCAGCTGTCGCTTTTCTGTCAATAATTAATAACAAGTCAGAATAGAGTAAAAATACATAGGAGTTGCTTGCCTGCTTTGTGCAATCATTTCTTTTCTGTTTATTTTCGGAATTTATAATACCCAATATTAGTTAGGGCCCCCATACACCTTTAGATTTCTCTGTCAGATTTCCTTTAGATCTCCTTTTGTTTTACCAAAACCATGTAATATGAGGGACTTTCTAAATCATCAAGTCTACCTGTGTTCAATCGCAGAGGACCCTATACTACATAGTTGTTGGTAGATCTAAAGGATATCTGACAGAGAGATCTATAGGTGTATGGTCAGCTTTACTAATGATGTATGAAAAGTAAAATTTTGTGTCCAAAAAGAAAACAAATTAATTATATATACATAGAAGCTGTCGGCTGGCCGCTTCCATGTATGTCTCTCTGCTGTACTGCTTCTATCAGCAGCGCACTGCTGGTAGAAACAGTACAGTACAGATTAGGGATGTAGCTGTGGCCGCATCTCTCATCTGACAGCTCGGGAGAGCTCGGGTCACGCATTCAGGCCATAAGTGCATCTTATGGTCCGAAAAATACGGTATGTATTAATAGTTTTGCCAGAGTTCAATATAAGGAACCTGCAAAGCTTGAATGATTTTGTAGATTTTTTTTTTCATTTTGATTAGTTAATTCTTTATTAAGGGCTTGTGTTCACTGCATTAAAATTCTAGAGTTCGGCGCCCTCAAAACACAGGGATTTTGGCATGGACTTAATCTACTCCATTCATTTCAATGGGACAGGATCAATTGCAGACCATTACCATTAATGATGTGCATTGTGTCCATTGAGCAAATTTCCACATTTTTGTTCAATTCAAATGAATAGAGCTCGTTAATGCCAATGTGGCGGTAATGCACCCTAAAACACAGACAATTCGTAGGTTTGGTCATGGATGGATGGACACATCATGGATGTGTTAGCCCCTTAACAAGGTATCATCATCAAAATTTCTGGACATGTAAAGATGATTTGTGGGGACATTACAAAAAAAAAGTATTGCGGAAGCACATGCAGTTTCTGCAAAAAAAAAGTACAAAGTCAAGTCCAAATTTTTCCAATCTTTTTTTTAATTTAATTTTTTCAAATTTGACCATCTCCAGTGTCCCACAAAAATTCCCAAATTTTACTTTAGAATTGGGGTAGACAAGTCTGTAGGGTGCAAAGGTCAGTTGTTCAATAAAGGACTTTAGGGACCACATATAAGCAAGGCTTTGGTATGAAAGTATTCCCCTTATGGCTGTTAGAGAAATAATATGGGCTTGTCACCACCTGCGCGGCCGGCCGTGGGGCGGTCAATAACATTAATTTACATGGGCATGTCCTCACTTGGGCTGCTGGCCGTGGGTTCCCATGTTTTTGGCGCTAGCTGCAGGCTCATAGACATCACGCCCATAGACATGAAAGGATGTGGTCCAAAAATTTGTGTGGATGCGATTTTTTGTCCATAGAGAATGAATGGACGCAGTTAAAAATCCACACATGTTTTTTGACTGCATCCATTCATGTCTATGAGCCTGAGTCGTGGTGATCCACTGCCCGCAGCTAACGGCCAGAGTGGATCTGGTCCTTAAGAACTGGAGTTGGAGAATTCTGGTGTAGAACTCTGGAGTAGAAGCAGAGGGAAGAGGAGAGACAATTCCCGGTGAGTGAACAGCCAGAGTGGCAGGATTCATTTTGGTTTTCGTTGTTTTCAATACTTGTATCTGCCTGTTGGACTGAGGGCTTATCCCAGGCTGCTACAAATATGCTGCTACTACGCCCCCCTTTCTAAAAATGATCAATGCTAGCTGCATATTACATGGTAATAGAATATATCTTATTGCCACATAAGATGTTGTAATCTCATAGGAGACATAATGATGCAATATCAGATAAAATGTCTTGTGAGATATTAGAATGCCGCAGAAGGTAATTGTTCAAATCAATATTAAAATGTCATTAGAGATGTTAAAATGAGATTACAATGCAATTAGAGAAGTTATATGTCATTGCAGACTGTGAGATGCTATAAAGTCAAAGAAAAAGGTTCTTGTAGAAGTTTAGGCATATTATGATGTAATTGTTTTATATAATAAATTTTTTTTATACAGTATATACTCGAGTATAAGCCAACCCAAATTTTTCCAAATAGACCTGAACCCCCCTACCCCCCCCAAAAAAAATAAACCCAGAATGACTCCTAGGGTCTATAAGCCTAGGGCGGGAAAAGCAGCTAAAGCACAGAAACACACAGCAGATGCGCTTTTGTTTTGGGGTGTCATTGTTTTGTGAGTAAATTGCAAAGCCCCTGAACATAACTAGTGTTGAGCACGAATATTGGAATCATAAATTTTTATTATGAATATCGGCACTTCAAGAATTCGTGAAGATATAGAGTGCTATGTCTTTGTAACCTTAAATATTTGTGATTCTGGGAAAAGCACCATGCACTGCGCACATAATATTCCCATATAGTACTGATGATATTCGCAAAGAATTCCCTAAGAAGAGTGTTGTCTAGTGTGATTCCACATTCTGCCAGTAGATGTCGCCATGACAACACACATTGCAATAGATCATATTGTCAGTACCAAAGCTCCCAAACTATGAAAGGAGATCTCAAATTTGGGAATTTACTTAGAATATTTGCAGAATAATTCCAGAAATGTTGCAAATTCGAATATTACAGATGCTCACCAATAAACATAACAGTATTGTAGGAGCATTTAAAATGATTGGTCTAGCACAGTTTTGCATAAATGAGGTTTATAATTTACTTTTAACCTGCTAGGTTCTCGCTGGAATTCGAACCCAGAACTCAGTTCTGGGTTGCTCAGCAAAGGCAGTGTACCACTCACATTGC
>CM070036.1:16728106-16746107 GCA_036250615.1 Ptychadena robeensis | reverse complement strand
TTGATTGCTGGATAACAGGGTTGATGCATGAGGACATGTTACTGATGTGGAGTGATCAGAGCAGCATATTGGTTATTGAAGCAGACATTCACTGCCTGGCCAAAACAAGTCACCACCAAAAAAAAGTCACACACTCTAATATTTCGTTGGACCACCTAGCTTTGATCACGGTATGCATTCGCTGTGGCATTGTTTCGATAAGCTTCTGCAATGTCACAAGATTAATTTCCAGTGTTGCATTAATTTTTCACCAAGAATTTGCATTGATGATAAAGTCTGACTGCTGCACAAAGCCTTCTCCAGCACATCCCGCAGATTCTCAATGGGGTTAAGGTCTGGACTCTGTGGTGGCCAATCCATGTGTGACGATGATGTCTCATGCTCCCTGAACCACTCTTTCACAATTTGAGTCCGATGAATCCTGGCATTGTCATCTTGGAATATGCCTGTGCCATCAGAGAAGAAAAAATCCATTGATGGAATAACCTGGTCATTCAGTATATTCAGTTGGTCAGCTGACCTCATTTTTGGAGCACAGACTGTTGCTGAACATGCAGTAAGTATCCAATAGGAGGCTTGTAACTATTTGTTTGGTTAAATTCAGGTGGCAACTTTTTTTGGGCCAGGCAGTGTATGTCGTCGGGTTAAGGCAAGGTTCACATGGACTTCTCTACTACCACTACGGGAGTAGAAAACTACGAATTCCAGCATGCTTTGAGCAGTGGGCACTCACTGTGATGTCAACTAGCGGGCGCAGCTGAGCAGCCAGGACACATACTTCTCTATTCCTGAAGAGAGGAAGTAGAGAAGCTCAATGAGAATTGCAGTTAGAGGGGCTGTAGAGTAGGCAGATCTATCCAATATCTATCTGGTCGGAGTTTGATACTTATTATCTATATACAATTTTTCAAAATGAGCATAACTGTACATACAGTGCATAGTACTATCTACCATTATTGAATATTGAATTCTAGTACTCACCAAGGCAACATAATTGTTATTTTTATATTTTGCTCACTTTTAGCCTGTGTATCATTATATTTTGGCATGAAAACTAAAAATATTTTAATGCTTTTATCAGTTGCCCTTTCTAATTTAACCTTAAACGGGTTTGCCGACCATTGTTTATGTTTAGCAAGTTTGACACTCATCTGTGGTTGTTCTGCAAGAGTAACACAGCAGAATTATCTTTAGAACGTTTAGCCTTTTGTGTTGCCTGTTAAAGCATTTCTTGTATAAACATTGTGACAGTGAACATTTTTGTAGAGAAAAATTATCTCTCTAGGAAATGTATGCAATTCCTGTGTAATTTTAGTAAACCTAAATTACCTATCAATAATTCTTAGAAAGGGTCTGTCTACTATAGTCAAGTAGTGTTGAGCGAGAATATTGGAAATTCGAATACATTAGACGAATATCCAACATTCAAGAATTCCCAATATCTTGCGAATATGCTTCAACATTGTTTACCAGCATACATCACACATACTGGCTAAGAGCACAGAACAAAGAAGAGAAGCCGTAAAGGTGGATCATGAAACTTTACGAATAATGGCAAACAGGCATGTGCGATGGAAGGCAATAGAATACAGTCTAATCAAATTTTATGAATTTAGAATGTTCCTTTGTACAGTATATTCGTGAAATTACGCAAATTCGAATATACCATCTGCTCAACACTAGTCATAAGTAGATATATAAGGTAAATTAAAATGGAACATTAGAAATGGTTGGGATATTGTGAAAGGGTTGTGAAAAGTTATAGCAACGTCCCTGAACAAGGTATAATCACTTAAAAAAATATTTTAGCACACGTGGTAGATGCATGAAGTTCAAAGTTTTTTGAGTCAAAATTATAACTGTGGCGGTGAAGTCATCTAAGTCGAAATTGTTACACATCTTGGTAAACATTGTCGTATGGGGGGTTTCATGTACCTATCATAGGTAGAAAATGTATTTGCTAGCTTCTGTAAGATCCCCTTCTTTCTCACAATCTGTTAATTACATCATTATTAGCTTCAATCCCCATTAAGGGGTCTGCTCCACTATGTTTTGCTGAAACGTGGCAAAACCTAGTGGGTGCACCTTCTGAGTGCATTCCCATGATTTATGATTGGGCGCGTACCCGCGATGTGTGTGCATTCCATCGTGGCACAATTTTTAGAACATGGTTTACCATGCACACATTCAGAACACAGGCACGCACCCATTTAAATTAAATTGGATGCATACAGAAGACGCAGCCGCTACACTTCAGCGGGGTCCCAGCCTAGGCGCTTTTTGAGATGGTCAGTTGGAAGCAAACCCATTTTCATAGGGTTGTCCAGGGATAACATGGGGGTGGTTGTCAGTGGTTGACAGCCGCCCTGAAAACAATAGCCTCCTATCTGATGCCAGCTGTGACCTACTAATCACATACAAGCTAATCAAACTCTAGCACCTATAGGCTTCAGGGAATTTTGTAGTTCTATCTTTTAAATAGTGTAATAGTTATAGAGAAAATATTACTACAAATAGTCATTTATGAAGCATTTGTTTTAAAAAGTGTCCATGTCTCTTTATTAATTAGCTAAGTTAGGACGAGTTTCCAATGTGTTTTTTTCCCTGCTGAGAAAGGAAACTCCCCTGTCCCCACCTACGGAGTTGCCTCCTCTTCCCTACAGATTCTAAACTTTTACAAAGTAATTGGCAGTTATGACATCATAGGTTATAATTGTTGACCTTTCTGATGACTTCTTTGTGATTTAAAAACATAAAATGATTAATGGACTGTGTTCATGGTGGGAAATGATTAAGTGAAAAAAAAAATCATTTTATTATTTTTAATTCTCTTTAACTTCGTGATTATCTTGTTTTGTTTTGGAATGCGTTTTGATGCCCACTGCCACTTACAATAGTTAACAAATATAAAAATAGAATACCATCATTTCAAATAATAGACTTAGAGGGAAATACAATTTCTTAATTCATTTATCTTTACCATGATTACCTGGCATAGCGGGAAATTATCTGCAATTGCTCTTGGCAGGAAACAAGAAAGTGAAGAAGGTTATGAGAAACAGCAAATTAAGGGCAATGACTTCCATACAGCATGAAAGGTCTACTGTATGAATGTATTTAGCTGTGATTTGCTGAGCACAAATACATCTATTTCTTAGGTGTTTGGGGTTCATTGCTAATTAACTAATACAGTGAATCCATGTATTCATAAGTGGAATGAATGATATTAGTTAACCTCTAACAGATTTAGCAGGAAATTGCATAAGAGGTTGTAAGGCAATGCTGTGAAGGCCAAGTAGGATGCTTTTTAATGATTATTTTGAAAAAATTTAATTTCAGGCGAATGTTTAATACAATCCACACTCTATTCACAACCTGTCTATAAACAATTTCAAAATGTTCCAAGTAAATATTCAAACTTATATTCAATACAGTGAGTCAATGAATCCCATCCAGACGGATACATTTTTGGTGTGCAGATTGTTACATTGGAAGTTGAAGCTTGTATATCCGGGTGGCAAGGGTGCACATGTATGGACTACATTACTAGAGTACAGATGCTAGTACTTCCTCTGATCGTAATCAAAATCAGTTTTGTCATCTGCCAAATGTCATGTTTCATCAAAACGTGATTCGTGGAGTGCCTTAGAAAAAAGTCAAGCCTTCTCAAAACAGAAGGTATTTACATGCCCCAATCCATGACAAATCCCAAAAGGTACGTGAAAACCCTTGATCCAGGATAGTGGGTGGAGCCATGCAAATGATTCCTTTACGCCCTATCATTCCAAACTACATACAGCTGTTTCAGGCTCATTGACCATCATCAGTGCAGTGCACTCCAAAGAGCTATGGTTTCCATGCACTGCACTGATGATGGCCAGCGAGCCTGAACCCGCTGTATACAGTTTAGAATAAATGTCTGTACCATAAGGCTATATCTGCACTGTACCCCAGCGGTTCTGGATGTGCATGTGGCTGATGGGGCCTAAAGGAATGCATTGCATGGCTCCACCCACTGTCCTGAAGTGAGGGGTTTCCCCTTAACTTTTGGAATTTGTGATGGATTGGGGCATGTAAATAAATTCTGTTTTAAGAAGGCTTGAGTGTGTATATTATTTTGAAAGACTGTACTAATAGAGCTTAGTTTATGCTTTGTGGAGTTGTGAAGTGTACCACAATTCAAAAAATATATACTTACCTGCTGTTCCCTGGAATTGAAAAAAGACTGGCAGCTAAGAATGTAAAATTCTGTTGACTTAGCTGCCAGTCTTTTGGTAGTTAACTAACTGCAGTATCATGAATGACCACTGGGTGCGCAGGTTAATATTTTTCAATCGGGAAAAAGTATCTTGGTAGTTTTGTATACAGATGTTCACATCTTTCCTAACTGTCATTGGGCTTTTAGCTATCGGGTTTTCACACCCTCTCCATGCAACATCTTCAGAAGGGAGGAGCAAGGGATTGTTGGATTTTTTTTTCTTTTTTTGATCGGCCCAATAATATGACATCATCATGCACAGTCGATCTGCTGGAGAATTGGTGAAGAAACTAAACGTTTATGGCCAGCTTTAAACTGTGACATATAACTGTGTTAGTTACATATACATGACTATGGTAGGGACATTCGATTGTGAGCTCCTCTGAGAGACAGTTAGTGATATGACTCTGTATATATACTCTTACGTTCCTGACGGTCCCAGCTAGTCCAGCTCTGACCTGTCAGAACAGCAGTGGATGAGCTGGGCTCATCAGGCAGAAATCGGAGCCACAGGAGAGCAAACTCACTGCTTCATGTGTCTCTGATCTAATGAGGCAGCTGCAGGAGAATGGATCACTTCCCCCCCCATGCTCTCCTATGTAACCTGGCACATCTGCAGCGCCATCTAGTGGTTGCAGTGCTAATTTACCTGATAACGTGAATTATGGAAATATTCATTATCTGATATTGTGAGTTATTCACAAAGCATCTGAACATGTTATTATTTTCATGATGTCTACCAGACTCCTGTATGGTGCGCTTTTGGTACAGAAATCTGTACCTCAGCAGTGCGCTAGGGAGGTTAATATGTCAGTGCTATATAAATACAAGATAACATGTCAAGAGACCAAAGAAAAAATGGCCAACAACATCAACCTTCTAAGCAATGATAGCTATTTTTATCCATCTCGTTGAGGATGAAAGCAAAGCGCCTGGAGGTGTCAGTTCAGAGAACAATGGAATTATGTATCTATACACAAAGAGCGTTGCTTTTATGACTTTCCTATGATGTCCTACTCTAGCAGAAGTGAGACACATGACTCCCCAGCAACAAGTATTTGTTCTGTACACCAAACGTGTGAATAGCACAACAATTGCAGCCCGGTACAGGGAATTAGGGAATAAAATACATAAAAGTGGTTGTTAAGCTTGAAGTATATAGTATTTTATGGTACGCCTGGGAGGTATTAGATGCTTAGGAGTTCTGGCTGTAAGTCACAGTTCTGCCTTCACATCCTACTTTACGTTCTATGTTGCAGTATGTCACCTCTGATATATTTTATGTGCTGAAAAACACATTGGATGTGTGAGCTGCAGAGAGGCACCCTGGGAATGACAACGTATTCCAGCAGATGGTCATGTTTGAAGGAGATGACCATGAACTGGTGGTGAGGACGAGGTGGGTTTGCAAGGTAGCTTATTTAAAAAGAGATGTTTCTTAACAAGGCAGTATGATTTCTACAGAGAGGCACAAATCATTGATTATATTTTTATGTGTGCGATGTTAGTTAGTAGACAGATTCTTACAATATATAATTTCTACTGGCATATTGTTAATTCCACTTACATCAATATTGGGCACAATTTCACCTACTGGCTACACTGTTCCTTACATTGGAGAATGGATAGAACTGTATTTTTCGAACCATAAGACGCACCTTTTCACCCCCAAAATCGGGGGAAAAAAAGTGCCTGCGTCTTATGGTCCTGATGCTAGACCCCCGCAGCTGAGCAAGGAGATTAGCCGGGGAGCTGTCAGATGTGAGATCCGCCCATGGCTGAATCTCCCATCTAAACTGTATAATTGCTTATGCCAACAGAGCCAAGAGCTTTGGTGGTATGAGCAATTAAGAGAGGGATAGATGAACTGCTATCTATCAGCCAGAGAGGAGAGGGTGGGCAGAGCAGAGAAGACTGGGCAGCCTCCTGCCCCACTCGTCCTGATCAGTGAGGAGGTGACGTGATGTGCTGTGTGTGTGTACTGCTGCTAGTGACATCTACTGGCTAAATCTGATATTGCATGTATTTAGTCAATTGCATTAACCCAATTGATGTGAACACTTTTATATATCCATAATTTTTTTCTGCTTTAAACACTGTGTGTGTCTTATGGTCCAGTGTATCTTATAGTACAAAAAATATGGTAATTATTCTATCAACATCCACAACAGGAATGATTGACACCAAGGGTGGATCGCTATCCCCTGACTGATCAGTGAAACACACTTTTCCATCCATTGGTACCAAGGAAAGCCCCAACAAACCTGTTTTTAGGCAAAGATAGGTGCCTATTGATAAAGCAATAAACAAGAAAAACAATAATATATATATATTGTGACAGACCTTTGCACCACAACATTAGGTTGCTGAGTGTTTTGTTGGTTTTCTTAACCTTCTGAGCGTTTAGCCTGAATTAACTCGGGCTGAGTTTTATGCATCATAAAACTCAGCCCCAGTTAACTAGAGCCGCGCTCTAGGTCTCGCCGTCTGCTTATGGCGGTCGGGAGCATCGGCATGTATGCCGATGCTTCCGGGTCCGTCCCCGATCGCGTCACCGGTGGCGCGAAGGGGGCGGGGGTAGGCAGCGCCATAGACCTCCGTGTAACTGGAGGGGCGTCGCTTTTCCTCAGCGTAAGTCCGGCGTCTCCAGTGACGCCGGACTTACGTGTACATCCTCCAGCTGAGCAGGAGTTTTTTCATTCATTTTCATCAATATGCTCCGCCGCGATTGCCCGTGGCACGGTAATGAAAAAACCGTGCCAAGGGCCAAACGCTCAGGAGGTTAAAGGGCCCCTGTCCTGTTTGCAGATGAGTGGACCTGTTTTGGGAGCACCGTTTGGAGCTGAACCCCCACAATATATATGTATAAAAGTGTTGATCAGCTGAAAACCATGCCAGTGTGAGCAGGGCATTACACATAACACTATTCCTCCTGTAAGCCTAAAGGACAACTTCCAGTGTTACTTATTTCTTCATATTTAACAAATTGACAGCTTCGTAAAGTTTACTTTCAATTCATTTAATTTGTTTAATTTCAACTAGCCGACTTTGAGTTAATGGCAAAGCCCTTAAACATGAGTTCATCTCCAAAATAGCTGGAGACGTAGAGAAGGGTTCTCAGAACATAGTACTGCACATGTAGTTTCTGCATAAATTAAATTCACAATCAAACTTTTTTTAGTTGAAATTTAGACTTAACTTTGAACTTAATGTCCTTTCTGTTTTTTTCCAACAATTTCAGTGATACCTTGTTTAAGGGCTTTGCAGCTAATTCCCAAATAAACATGTTGAAATTTAGTGACCATCTCTATGATTGCTTAGATTCCTCCTCTCTCTCGGCCAATAGGTGAATTGCTTATTCTTAATTTAATTATACTAAATGAGCATTGGTTGTAGAAACTGAAATATATTCAGCCTCCTGGCTAATGGATATCCAACATCATTCAGCCCTTTCCCCCTTGTAATGAATAATGAAATAATGAAAGCTCAATTTAATCAGTTTGCAGCTTTGCATACTTTCTTTTTTGTAGTAAATCCTTCACTACATCTCCAGCAAGTTTCAGAGGCATCTTCAGCAAGTTTCAGTTTGCAATTTTTGACAGCGCTGGATGGGGACATTCCTGCCATTTATACTTGGCTGCACCGCACCTTACAAGCTGAATACTTTGGACACTTGAAATGTGCATATTTTACTTTTTCTACTGTGACCAGTAACGATTAATATAGCGTGTGGGACATTGGCCCTCTGTTCCCTCCCTTCTGCCTGCACGGCGCTGACGCATGAAGTCGCTGCTTTGCCCAATAATCACCTGGTTTTTGGGCCTATATGCCACCTATGTGAACCCCCTGATATAGGGATTCGAAACGTGTGTTGGGGTTTGAATAACTATAACTACTGTATGAACTAACCCATCTTCCAGGCCTAGCCCTATTGCAAATGGGAACAAAGGGCAGTTTATTTTTTCTGGAGTGAATTTATTCAGCTTTATTTTTTGGACATTTGAGACTTGCTTTTGGACTTTTCATGGACTTTAAAGGACATTGTACAGACTTTATACACAGTTTTGTTTTGCTGCTTATCATTAATAATCAAATACCTTGTGTTACCATCTTTGTCTGGCCATTAAAGTCCCCTAGCACCCATGTTGTGGAGGGGAGACCTTTGTGTGGAAAGGTAGGGTAGGTGGTGTTCTGCCTACTTCCCAACCCACGGCATATCTATATATATGATTTGGGATGTGAGCTCTTGATCTTATAAAAGTCGAATTATTATTTTTTTTTTTTAAAGCCCCCTACTACTAGCTGGGAAATGACTTTAATGCTTAGCACGAAGCAAGAAGTGATCATATCACTGGATTTAATAGTAAGGCATGTAATAAATAGTGATAGTAATAAATAGCAGCATAGGCAATATTCGTATTCATAAAATATCCAGTTTTTCCCCTAATATTCACAATAAATTAGCAAATTTAAGATCAAATGTTTCGACTTCCTAACTTTGTGAGCTTATTGCAAAGCACCTGAAAATTGTATCATCACCAAAATTGCAGGAGATGTAGAGAAGGGTTGTAGGAGCATTTGAAAAAAAATAATTTGTTTTAGCACATGTCATTTTTGCATAAATTAAGTTCAAAGTTAAAGTCGAAATTCCGATTTTCGAAATTTTTACTTGATTTTGAACTTAATATGTGAAAAAACTATTTATGTTAGAGACATACTTTCTTTTTTGCTGTATACCCCCAACCCTTCTCTACATCCCCAGCAAGTTTGGTGATGATACCATGCTCAGGGGCTTTGCAATAAAGTCGAAACCATCGAAATGTTCGACCATCTCTAATGTCCAGTCATCACTACCTTCATTGTGCAAATTGTCATTGTCAGATTGTCAAATTGCGAATGCATTAATTGGTACTTTCCCCAGATAATGCTCATTGTGCAAATCAACACTTGTACCTGCGCATATTGCAAACACAATGCGCTGTAGTTATGTACTGATCTAAAAAGATGCAAATATCCGTGATTACAAACATATAGCACTATATGCGAGATCTTCATGAATTCTCCAAGTGCCGATATTCACAATAAAATCGAGATTAGAATATTCCCGATCAACACTAATAATGAATAATAATGAGCGGCACAGGCAATATTCAGAAAATATATAACATTTTTCACCTAATTCTCACAACAAATTCGTAAATTTGAGAATTCGTGATCTCCAGTCATTAGTTCCTTCATTGCAAAAAAGATTTTCGCAACAAAAAGTGCAGATATTTGCATATTTGTTTTTGTGATCAACACTACTGATGTAAAAATCTCTAATATTTGCGATTCTGAAGATATAAGCACTTGTGGGGGATCAGCTTGAAACAGTGCTCCAAAAACATCAATTGTGTTCCTTTTTAGGGCTCCTGCCCATATTTATTGTCCAAAACTCACACTTGCAGGGGTTAATAGACATCCAAAAAAGTTACGTGAAAATGTCAATCCTCCTAGCTTGGCAAACGTCCAACATAAGCATTTGTCCTCAGTTGAGCTTCCCAGCAGCAACAGGCCTGGGCCTCATGAACCACTCAATGGGATCACAGCCTACATGTAGGGGAAATATGCCTCTCTGGCAGGACCCATACCCATACATATATTCATTATCTTCTAATTCTTAAAGTGCCGATATTCAAAATAAAAATTTGTGATTTAAATATTCACGATCAACACTAGTAATAAAAGAACATTTCATTAGCACAGAGGAACGAGATAACCAGGGATTGTAAAATATACCCAGACCTTTCATTTTAATGGTTACATTAGAGGGAAGGGATAAACCTAATATTTTCCATTAGCTTACAGTGGCTGTGTAAGTCATGCCCCCTGCAGTGTATTTCCATTACAGTATATTCTTGAGGTTAGTAGCTCATTTTTAAGCCATTTTGGGGGTTTGAAGAAACAAAAAAAAAATAACGATCAAACGTTATCCAAAACAAAGAGAAATCTGCATCATTATTTTATTTTTGGTAAAACATTTAGAGAAAAATATTCTTCGTCATATCTGAATCATTCTCTGTTCCGTTTGCCTATTAAACTTTGGTATTAAAAATTGCCCTATTAATATTTGACTTAGTAATTTGCAGTAGATTGCGGTAACATTTGCCAGGTAACCTTTCTAAATGATAACACCTGTTGATTAAGTGCTCTGCCATATGCTTTGAGCTAGAAAGTGAAGCGCTGACATCTAAAATAAGTTCGCCCTTTCTGATTAGTCTGTTCAACAAGAAGCAGCTTATTCCCTTCACAGTACGTGTGCTCGGGCATCCTTCATACAGCGCTGAGCTCCCCGTACACCTACTTAATGGGCCAAGTCATTAAAAAGTCACACAGGCTGTCCATAAAGGATGTTTATCTAAGTACCATAGCAGACGTCTCTTCCCTCTGCAAGGAATACTTTCAAGTTAGAATTCAAAGTGAACAACAGCATCAAGTACATCAAAACTGGAAAACTAAAAATACAATATTGGGGCTTACGAGTTTATAGGTGTAGCGACTATATTAGTTTTATTTTCTACTTAATGTTCACCACTGTGTAGAGGTGGTCGAATTTTGACAAGCTGACTGTGTGATGGCCCCCATACACGTTTCGATTGTAATTTATGATGGGAGTTGGTTTGATCGAACAAAGTATGATCAAACTACCTTCCGCATGGAGAAACCAATAATTGATAGATGTTTATTTGATCGATCAAATGAACAATTAAAGTCGATCATAAACACACCAAAATGTCTGCCAATGAATGTATGGTATGCTTATTATTTAAATCGAACCAAAATCGGTCGGGCGCAACAAAATAACATTCGATTGATTAAAAATTTCCAACATGTCCGATCATTTTACGATCAAACTTTTGTCCAATTTTGATTTAACTAGGTCGATCGAACCATGTGGACATGCATCAATTTTTGATCAATCGACTTTAAAATCAACTGGTTTAGGTTGATCGAACAGGAAGATTGGAACATGTATGGGGGCCTTGAGTTAATTGCAAAGCCTCTGATTATGGTATCATCACCAAACTTTGCCATTATTAATTGTTTGCAAGGTAATTTTCTGGTCTTTTAAGCGACCAGAAAAGATCCATGGTGCTGGCCATGGTTTGGCCGCTACTCGGGCTCTGCTTTAGATTCATGTTACCGTCAGGGCGTTGTAAGTGCCATGTTGACGTTACCGTGCCCTATTCATTTAAATGAACAATCGCTGATCAAAAAAATTTGAGCACATTTTGTTCATGTCACACAGGTGCTTATTGCTTATAGCCATATACATGGCACGTCATTTCCAATAGGGGGAAATCAGGCGTGTCCACACTGCATGGTTTTTTTCCTCATTCACCGCACTGCAAATGCAGGGGAGAAAACATAGTATAGAACAGGGGTGGGCAAGCTAAGGCCCGGGGGCTGATCCGGCCCGTGTAGCTTTCTTTCCGGCCCTTTGTCACCTTTAAAGCTGCTCCCCTCTGCTTGTTCTCTGCAATGAGGATGATGCCTTGGGACGATGCAGTGGTGTGATTTTGACACAGTGGGCACATCCTCATGGTGACAACAGGCTGTCTCTAGGAATTATCTCTGCTCATTGCAATTGGCACACCTATGACGAGTCGGCCATTTTATCAAATTTAAGAAGCCAATGTGGCCGCGAGCCAAAAAGTTTGCCCACCCCTGGTATAGACAAACCCTTAGACTGGCAAACTTTCCTTAAGTTTGACAGAACAGCAGATACGTATAATTTTTTTTTAATTGGGGAGCGCTTTGCCACCATAGTGGTTGCTCAGAGTTTATAAAAATGTATTAATAGTTTTTTTCAGCATTAGTTCACTTCAAGATGGTAAATATTACAAATGTTTTCTGTTGTATGTACATATCCTTTTAAATGTAAAATAGGTATTGTCCATTCTAAGGGTGCCCATACACCTTTAGATTTCTCTGTCAGATATCCTTAAGTTTTCCTTTTTGTTTTACCAAAACCATGTAATATGAGGGACATTTAAACCATCAAGTCTACCTGTGTTCAATAGCAGAAGACCCGGCACTACATAGTTGTTGATAGGTCTAAAGGATTTCTGATAGAGAGATCTAAAGGTGTATGGGCACCTTAACAAAATTTTGCTTTGTATTAAAAATTTAAAGACTTGGCCACAGATAGATCTATTTTTTGCAATGTTCAGCAGCAAAACCTTCCCAAGGTAATGGAAAAAATACATGATTACTAGGATAAACAAAACTGAAAATATATCAAGTCTCTGTTTTAGATCATCAACATTTTATATTCAACTTAACCCCCCTGACGTTCCTGACAGTACCAGCTCGTCCAGCTCTGACCTGTTACTTAACAAGGTGTTTATGAGTTAAGTATGGCTTTTGGTAGATCATTGCAGTCACTGGAGTTCAGCAGTTGATAATAAAGTATATATATACTATTCTGCAATTATTGTTCTATATGTCATAGATCCACATAAGAAAGATGTGATGATCCTGTATTTCTGATCTGACATCATCATACTGTAGACCTCATATGTGAACTATGCATCACGGCCTTGGGTTAAACAATAATACAAAGCTGACCTCAAAAAAACAAGTTTCTTATATAAGGAACCATGAATGGTAAAAGCATATTTTTAAAGTCTGGGTTCTATGATTTATTTCAAAGCTTTATCACATGATGAATCACATCCCAGGCAGAGGTCTCTGTTGAGATAGAATCAAGAACACTGTAAACATTCCATGGGGAACTTCAACACACAAAAAATGTAAGTTCATGACCAAGTAGGGATTGGACCATGTCTAATTTGTACAAAGATTTGCACGACATTCCAGTTTATTTCACAGATCTTTTAAAAAAAAGAAACTCACCAATGGTGTAACATCTCTTCAAGTCTCCCCTCCTAGGGTGGCGTTTCTGAGTGTTTGCAGTGTTGTTATGCTCTTCTTCGGTAATGGTCTTGGCAGTTGGTTGTAGTTTACTTGCTTGTGATGGCAATGTGTCTGTCAAAGGATTATATGACGGTGAACTAATGTCCACAGACTGTGACTTCTTCTTCAACCTAAAGAAAGAAAAAAAATGCCTTTTAATTTACATAAACACATTGTAATATATGCATATCTGCAGGTACAACATTGGTCTTCTCCTACCAGCATGGCTTCCTGCAATGCAAGACACCTTGATTGTTTGTGCTGTTCTCTTTTCCTCTCGCTAAGCTCTGCCAAGTCAAATGTAGGTACTTAAATTTTGTATAAGAAAATACTAAGCGACATTTATGTGTGGTTATATGCACCTGAAGATCAGGTGCAATTTGTTTAAGAATACTTACCTAACATATCAACCCAATAAACTTTGACTTTGTGTAAGTCAGGGTTGACAGCGGGACAAACTTAAATCCACAGTGGGCAAAAGTTAAAAATTTGGACAAATTTAGGGGCCAGCCTTGATATTCATTAAAAACTGTCTATTAAAGCAACAATACGACTACAACAGTGATCTATTCTCTATACAATAAGACCAATGTTGGTTTAGACCTCCTTTCAGTTTAGAAGTGCCCCTAACCCCTAAAAAGTGTCTTTACATTTCCCATGATCATGTGAAGCCTTCTATGATGACAACAAATAACACCACATCCGACAAGTCTGGATGGGCAAAGGGGTGGCTAGCCCCATGAGATTTGGTGGTGGGGAAGGGCACAACAAATTGCTTTATTTAAATCAATGAAAATAGTGATGATTTCATGTCCATAGCAGAGTCCAAGTGAAAATACTATGTAATATGTTACAACATTTATATAAATCATGATCTTGCAACTCAACACAAAGTGTTCTAGGACTTGAGTTACCTTCTATGATGATGTCACATAAGAAGTCATGCTTACTTAAATGAGCACAATAAAGCTGCCTGAGCACAATAAAGCTGTTCTTCGGGTACTGAAAGGCAAGATGGAAGACCACCAGAACAAGAACATAAGTTAGATTTATTAAACTTTTGCACTTGGGCATTTCTATAGTATTATTAGGTAAGACGGGGACAGACTATGGCCCACTGGGGAGTATCTGACCCATTTAGTCTTTTAATCCAGCCCTTTGTCATCCTTGTGTCAAGACACACTTGCTCCCTTAAGCTTGTTCCCTGCAATAAGTGGAGATAATGCCTAGAGGATGATTGTTATGGTCTCCTTGTAGAGGCTGTAGTTTTCCCATGTCTGTAATAATTTAAGTTGACTATCCAACATATTTATATATTTTTCCCTGCCAGTATGATAATTACTTTGATTTTTTTAGTGGTATGGAAAATGTACCAATGTAATCGGTTTAAATTTCCCACCCAAGCTGGGAAGACTTAGGACTGGGACACCTTTACGGGTCCTTTTTAAATTTAAAAACCTATAGTCAAAATGTTTGCCCACCCCTGTATTAGACCATATATGCACACAAAATAAAACATTTAAGCCCTGGTAAGATACCATGATCACAGCTTTGGTCCAAATCAATTTAGATGAAAAAATGTATCAGTTTAAAAAGTAAAATAATAAATCAAATGAAATAGTAAAAAATGATAAGTAGGTACTTTGCATCCTTTGTAAAATGCTCTTGAATTGTATTATGCATAGACTGTATCTACTCCATATCTCAAAAGAGACCCAGGGCTCTCATTAGAAGACCTGGGGCATATGTCCTGGTTATCGGGTCCAGCAACACCCCTGTTCAGTGCTAATTTACTTGCACTTCATTATTAAATTAAATTTCATGCACTATACATTTAATAATGATGGCAATTTTAAATTATAAAAATATAGTTACATAAACATGTAAAATGATATCCATATTACTAAATGTTGATTACCCTTAAACAAAATCCCTCTAAAACACTATATGTGACTATAGGGACTGTATATGAGACCTGACGCTCCTATATTTTGTTTCTTTATTTGTATTATACTCCCCCTGTGAATCCTTAGGAGATCCTCAATCAATATCTCCTACTTAATTCTGTTTTGGAGAGAACGTACCAGGAGAGGCGGGAGATGTTCTGCCTCCTGTTTCCAAGCAGCTGAGAGGCAGCATCTGGCTCCTGACAAAATGTACAATATTAATTTGGCTGGATGTCTCTGGAAATTTGATTAATTTGATTACATTCTGTCAATATGGCATGATAATTGAACATGACCGAACTGTGCAGAATGGACCGGTGTAGCGGGGGAAACTGTTATTAAGATACTTAAGTTAAACACTTAGCTTTCGGTTAGGCTTGCGGCTTCGACTTATTCCAGACGGCACGTTTTGAAATGCAGATTGCGTTTATGTGAGCAGTTCCCCAAGGTAACATAAGGAAAAGTTAACTTCAAGATGGGAAATTCAATTTCTTGAAGATGTTATGTAAGTTATTGTTTTTTTTATAGAACTCACCATTTAATTTAGCTCTAGGGTTTTCACTATGGTGGGTACCATAAAGTAGTTGATCCTACCTATCATAGCCTAACTCCTTGCTGCCTTCATAGGAGCCTAAATTTAAGTAGAGATGGTCAAACTTCCTTTTTTGAATTTCCACTAATGGACTTTTTTTGTTTGTCAATTTCAAAGTCCCTGCACATGGTATCATCTCTTGAAGTGCTGCATAAGTACAGAATGGTTGTGATTATATTACAAAAAAAGTATTTCTCTAGCACAGTTTTTGCCTAAATAAGGTCAAATTCAAATTTTTACCTAATTTTGAACTTAATTTATGCAAAAGCTGTATGTGCTGATTTTAAACTCAAAATTAAAAAAACACACATACATTACATTGACATAATACTCACCTGTCAGCAGCAGTAAAACAACATACTCACCTTCCTTTACTTCCTCATTACAGTGGAAATCATATTTATTAAGGGCAGATAGAAGCAGTTCTGCTCATTCTTCATTCTGACAATGGGGCTGTAATTCTATAAAACGGCCACTAGATGGAGCTTCTAGAAATACCAGTGGGGTGGGGGGAAGGGCCAAAAAGTAATGGACCATCCGCCCACCTGTTTTTTCCTTGTGAGGGACAAGGCGAGGGGACTTTGACGGGGCTCCCCTATATTTACTTGAATACCTCTGATAGAGGATTTAGATGGTTTAGAATAAACAGTAAAAACATAGGGTCAAGAGGGAAGCATAACGGTGACATGAATACCTTACATGCTTAATATATATAGTAGTAGAGTAAGCAATACCCCAGTCAATGAGGCTTAAACATAGGTGATTAAAGTTCATGTGCATTCAAGGTTCATAAATAATAACGTCCTTAGTGTAAAAGAAGGTCCATCTTTATTTCCAAAGTCATCCATACCTTGAGGAAATCGGACCCACACGTGGGAAATCCCTAGTCAGACAGCGGCCATATCCAGAAGGGTTATATCCAAGGAGTAACATATGGTTAGGGCACCTCAACGTACGTTTCGTCAATCTTCTTCAGGAGGTATCTTAAAATGTTCTCAGGTATGCCCCAAAGAGAAGGGGGAGGGGGTATGAGGGTGTAAGGAACATTTTTTTTTTACATTTTGAGCAGCGATTGCCTAATTATCAGCAGTGCTGCTGCTGATAGTGTAAAGTGCCCAGTGAGGTGGTAGGTCCACTTATATAATACCCATGCCCCATAGGTCCAGAACAGCCACAAAAAGTACACATCCTGAAGAAGCCACAATGGCGAAACATGTGGCACACCATCAAAGAGATAAAGAAAGTTTTTGTGATCACTAATGTGTGTTTATTTGTACATAGACAACATGGTTTATTAAGCTCCATTCTTTTAAATCATGAAGTATGATCAATAAATTAATTATAATCTATTTGCCTCTTTATCCTACTTAAAGTCCCAACTCGAGGGAAACTTTTTTTGGTTTATACTATAACCAGGGATGGTAAAATTTCGATGATTCTCTATTGAGAGACTTTGCAATTTACTCCCAAAACAATTCATGATCATCTCTATTGGAGGAGCGCATAGGGGGTGCCGACAGATGTGGAGACATAGCCTTAGACATAACGAATATTAAAAATGAATGTAATGGGCTAAGATACACTTTCAGTTGTGAGATCATACCACCATCTGATATTTAATATTACAGCTTTTTCTGAATGTCTTATGACTTTCACTCAGTGGTTAAAGTAAGCCTCATATCTCTTTACTGAAAAAAAAAAAAAAATAAGCAATTAAGCCGGGACAGACTTTGTTTTTTTCATTATTCCTCTATTTAAGTGTTATTCGCCCATGAAAGATCCCCTCTAGATTTATCGTCATTTCCCTGCAGTAAAATCACTTACAGGTCTTTTTTCCTGCTCGCTGTAATGCATTGCTCGGCAGGCTTTTTTACGTGACTGCTAATATCTACCAGGGTATTTGCTGGGCTGTGGAATAATAAGACGGCATTATTCAAAATGGCAGCAGTCAGGAAAGATTTATGCGGGCCCTAAAATTGGAGATTTATGCGGATGTGAGAGTTTTATGGGAACAAATGTGATTAGAGGCCATTTCTCCTGTGATAAAAGAACGTGGGAGGATGTATCTTGTTCACTTTTAATTTTTCAAGTTAAAAAAACAGCATTAATGTCTATCTGAAAGGCGCATTGCCTGTCAGTCTTAGGTCTCTTGTAAATCAAATGTTTGTTTTGCCTAAACCATTAAATCAACCAAAATGACTGTAAATGTGAACTTTTGTTTTACATTGTGAACTATCTATGGAGAAA
>CM070036.1:16706419-16727921 GCA_036250615.1 Ptychadena robeensis | reverse complement strand
GGGGGGGGGGGCTTGATAATGTTCCTAAATTGAAAAAGGGAGGCCCTGCAAGGAAAGTTTGGGAACCACTGGTGTAAGGGTATGTTTTCAAATCCATCGGGACCCCCTATGCTAAGCGCATTGCTTGGCGGGTGGTCCCCACGGAGCACATACACTTTACCTGCTCGGCGCATGCTGTGTTCTCACAGCGCTGAGCCGTGCAGGGCTTAACGTAGTCCAGCACGCTAACTATTGCATCGGTGGATGTCTGAACACAGCATCCGCTGGCCAGCTAAAGTGTATGTAATCCGTTGGGAACCCTGCCAAGCACACGGATATGGAAAACCTTGTGAGAATTTATTAACTCTCACAAAGCTCACAGTACTCATCTAAGAATGCCCACATCTTTGATCAGCATCTGTTTTCTGGATCCATTTGCTGACACAATCATGTATGTAGCGGAGCGCTGGGGTGACCTAGGTCTTCTCCGCTCGAATACCGAGGGGTACTGCAGAACCAGGTAACTAGCACAGGAAGCACAGCATACGTAGTACCCAAAACTTTCCACGGACATCCATTACTCTTCCCAATAACTGGACGACACTCAGTTTCAGGAGCAGAACACACATTTAATGCCCGTTTTTTTATACCATTCTCCCATGCAAGGGAGACACCTCCAGAGAGACGATCCAGACGATCCATTGTTCAATCACATAAATCAATCACCAGCCTGTACCTCCCCTCACCAGCCCGCACCTCCCCTCACCCTGAGACATAGATAGGTGATTGCTTTTGTCCTTTCCATCACTTTAAGGCAATTAACATGACATGGTCTAATCAACAGGTAATCTTTGTGTTTATACAGACCCACTGTCCAGACCCCTGTATAGACTGGAAAGACCTAATATTGCAATAAAAATAATAGTTATGGACAGCCACCATTAAGCATTAGGGGTGATAGCTCAGCGCGATCCGCTACAATGTATATCCCAATGCTTGTGCTGTTATTTGCTGCTCACAAATATCTGATGGAAGTTAGTTGCCAAAATATTTCAGTATGTCCAGTTTGATCACTAGGGGAGACATGATATCTATCAACTGCCTGCAACAGAATGATAAACTAATCATTGTCTGAAATGTCCATTACAGTAAACCTATACTCAACTATTGTGTTCCATGTCAGTGAAATTCCTCATTATATGTGACATCTGCCTCCACAAACAAACAATCAGATTGTCCTGCGTCATTACTTTACTCAACAACATCACTCCATGGCAAAGGCATGTCCTCTTCTATGCGCAGAGACACTTGGGAAAAGAGCTGTCACTATTTGAATTGCAAATATATTCGGCCATTGGGATGCTTATGGGCATGGATTGCGAATATATTCACAATGCAAAAATAAATAGCACACATATGCCGCTAATTACTATTCCTGAGTCTCTAACATATACTTTCAGCATTGAATCTAGCCATCTAGTGGCCATAAGAGATGGTCGAATTTTTTTCAAAAATTCAACCATTTCGACTTAATTACAAAGCCCCTGAACATCAACACCAAACTTGCTGGAGATGTACAGAAGGGAAAGAAAGGATGTCTCTAAAGCTAGCCATACACGTGTCGGATTCCATGGCCAATTGATCACTCACCCGATCGATTCCGGCGATCTCAGCGGGAATCGGAGCTCCGTCCCACGGATTCCTGGACGATTCCGTGTCCGATCACTTACTTCCTAAATGGCAACTCCCCCTGATGTGTGCAGAATCGGATCAGAAAGACCAACATGTTGGTTCTCTGTTGGATCCGCTTCTGAGCCCCCGATCAATCGGACGCGAACGATCGGACAAGGTGGGCTGCACGCGATTCCGGCACGATCGTTTCGCGTGCACGCGCCCGGAATCGATCGTGCCGGAATCCGGTGGGAATCCGACACGTGTATGGGGGCCTTAACACAAATATTTTTTGCACAAATGAAGTTCAAAGTCAAGTCACAATTTAGAAAATCGGAATTTCGACTTTATTTCATAACTTAATTTATGCAAAAATTACATGTGCTAGAGCAAAACTTGTTTTTTAAATGTTCTCACAACCCTTCTCTACATGATGATACCATGTTTAGAGGCTCTGCAATCAGCTACCATGTCGACCATCTCTAGTGACCATTCTGGTACTATCTCCACCATCGTGCCTGCTTAGAGGTAAGTAAAATTTTATTTAATCTTTTTTTTAATTTGTCATTGATTCATTTTAATGATAGGTACCCCTTTGGATACATTTATTTTTTTCCAATTGAAATAACGCTTCAATTCTTGAACATGTTAAGCATCTTCATAAACAGGTTGACATTATCATGTATACACTACCAGTTAAGCTTTTTAAAATACCATAATTAATTGTTTCAGTTTTTATTGTGTATACTGTTTCCACAGGGAAACATTAATATAACTATGAAAGGTTGCTGTTAGGGTGTGAAATTTAGCAGGTAAGTGTTCTCAATGGTAAACTACTAACCCCTGTTCAGGACACCAGGGATGGGTCCTGAAAGATGTATACGTGTCACCCTGTGTCCCCTAGCATGCTGCATGGTCCAGGATTCTAATAGCAGTCTGGGGATTATGCTACTGAAAGGCCCTGGACTGTGGAATAGGTAGGATGGTTGGTAGGGCCTCCTATTCACCCCACCCAGAACCTGGGGGGGGGGGGGGTGTAATGGCTGTACAGCAGCATACTAACCAGGTGACCTAATCAGTGAAGAGAGTAACTTGCACTTCCTGGTGGAAAAGAAAGCTGGATTGCTTTCCTCTGTGAAAAGGACAAACTATGGTTCTGGGAAAAACCTCTCCACAAACAAACTGGCTGTGGTTAAGCTATATTGTTTTGGGTACAAATAAAGCTTTGCTTTTGGAAAAACGGTCCGGTGTGGTGACTTTTACCCCCTGGACCCCCCAATTTCCCCCCCTAAAAAATATTGGACTTAGGTGTTGAGATTTCGGTGTTCAGAATCAGAGAAGGCATATTAAAGCAAGGGTGGCGATATCATATTTCCTATTGTTTGGATGCATCTTTATAGTTCGGACCCCTGGCATCCTTAGGCTATGTCTCCACTGCATTGTGTGCTTCTTCGGGATCGGTACCCCCTACAATAAGCCCAGTGCTTGGGGGTGGCTTAACGCAGGGGGTCCGGCAGATCACACATCGTAGTGGAGACTTAGCCTTAGGGACCATGAACTGCCCCCCAGTTGAAAAAGTTTGAAAACTCCCTAAGCAAAGTAATCATTAAGAATAATTACAAAATGGACAATAAAAAAAACTATCACGTCCACTTCATGAATTCCTGCGACCAGCCTCATTTACTTTGCCACCATCCATTTTCTCTTGTCTGGAGTCCCTAGCTTAGACTTTCAACTTGTGCAATGTGTTTTCTGTCAGACTGATACTTAATGATTTGCAAAGTTTAAATTTGTCTAGACAGAAAATGTGTGGGATGTTTACTGTGGCGGTTCAATGAAGATTTATTATTACAAATATAATTCTCCAGTTGGTTTTAGAGTTATAGCATTACAAGAAGATATTTACTCCAAGACCCATATTCTTAAATTTGAAAAAAAAAGCAAAGAATTCTGGTTTTCTTAAAGTAAAACTGTCAGAAGAATAGGATTTATGTAAGATTAGTAAGAAAAAACTCAGCCATTACAGTTTGCATGATTCGTGATTGTGGCTGTTACTTACTGTATTGTGCGGGCTACAAGACGCACCACAATATAAGACACAACCCTATATACAGCTATATACAGAGGCGTGTGCTTTTTTCTCTTGTAACCACTGGTGGCTGGTAGCATGGAGCTAGGTCGAGTTTGAATAACAAGTGATGGAGGGGCAGAGGGAAGAACCACCCACAGATTCCCTGTGGATCTTCCCTCTCCACAGCTTTCCCATCTTCAACTCTGCCGTCCATGCACAGTTCTTGGCTCCCCTCTTGGCCCCCCAGGAGAGTGGCCCTACCACTCACAACAGAGTAGACTTATGGCTTCAGGTGGCCACGCATTTGATCCATAAGATGCACACCTGATGCATATATTTTCCCCTGATGTTTTATAGACCGAAAAACTACACACTAGAGTATTGTTGTAGTAGCGCAATTCTGGTATTTTAAGAAAAAAAAAAGGCAAAAAATAATAACGTGGTTGTATGGGAGGTAAGACTTTTTTTAGACTTTAATTTATTACACTTGATCACCACCACTACAAAAACTGTATGGTAACGGAAGATGGAGGTAGATGGAGGTTACTGCCTTGTTTCCCTGAAAATAGCACATCCTTCGAAAATAAGGCCACTGACATTTTTTCCTCTGGCTGAAATATAAGGCTCTGATGGTCTCTGGCTGACAGTGAGTCACGCAGGGCAGGAGTCAGGCATTGTGTAACTGCAGCTACCACCAGATCTGTAAATGTCTGTATGCAGTTGGGGGGTGGTAGACATTAAACACACATTGTATATATGAGATACAGGGAACGTTTTTTCCTGAGGCTCACTTACAGATCGGAGGCCCGGAAGGGTTAATAGAAGCTGGTAATCTGCCAGGTTCTGCAAGGAGTCTGCTTGTCACACATCCCCCTCCCTCTCTCCCTCCTGTGTGTGAGAGGAGCTGCTCCATAGACGCTGTGTCTCCAGTGGCTAAAACTGGTATTGCAGCTCAAACACATTACACCTTCACTTTATTTAAGGGTATTTGGGTGTTTATTCTATGCTTAATATAAAAAAAAATTTGTTTGTTTATGGTTTAAAAAAACCCTTTAACTTATAGCGAACCTACCACCATAAATTCATCATTACATTAATGACACTTGAAGTGCTGATAATGAGGAATGCATAACCCCCCTCCCCCCAAAAAAATTTAACAAGATCCCTCTCAGCCACTTCTCTCGCTCTGGTGCCCCCCCCCCCCCAGAACGGATAAACCTCTATTCTCTGCTCTGCATTAAAATGAATGAGATTAATTTTACCATAGAAAATCATTATAAACGCCCCCTGTGGCCACTGGCGATATTGGATAGGATAGGATAGGATTGTGTAGCACTATGCCACCTTCATACAAGTTAAGAGGTAAATCTAACCTTTTTAGATTTTGAGTATACATCCACTTTAAGACTTAAACCTCATGTGAGTACAGAGGCAGGGTGCCGGGATATACTTTGACCACCCTTTACTATGTCGATATTTGAAATTATTACTCAGAATATGGAAGTGGAACTATCCTGAATGTCATAGAGGAGCACAGGTTAATAAGAATAAAAGATGATCCAGGTGAGGCAGAATAAACTTCAGGTTTAAACAAACCATGTATCCGTTGTTTTATTCTCCATTAAGGAATATTTGAGGAACCCAAACTGGTGTCAACAAGTTCAGCTGAATGTCAACAACCTCAACGTAATGTCAAGCTGTTCGTCTATCATGGACATTCTGAACATTCTCAGGAAGGAAGGAAAATCTGCCCACTCCATTACAAATTGGAAGAGTCTTTTTACTAAACCTCTAAGCCGCACATTAGCAGATAAATAAATACTTTTTATGGATAGAAAAATATGTTCTATGAGCACAGGTACCATTCGCGTGTACATTTTTCATCTTCGTAAATGCCAGATGATTCAGATAACACGGTTAATGTGCTCTAATCTAGAACACCTTCCTGATGTGACCTTTCACGTGATGCTGCAGGGAAATGTCAGTTTGCTATATTCCTCACAACATAACACTTATCTTTACAGCGCTCACCTTCTCCCAATGTACCCAAAGTCGCAGGAACGTAGTATATAAATCATTCAATACGATATAGTGTTCTATAGACTCGGCTAGCTGAAGGCCACCTCGGAAGTGTATTCATTATAGGCAATTGTCAAAGAATAATGAATTTACCAATGCCCTCCGTCTACATGGGAAAACACTTTATTACATTTTTCAATTCCATGCTCTTGAAAGTCATGATGTAAACAGGAAACATGTCTCCGTGTACACATCTCCTGTCTATATCTATTTGGTCTGTTCTGTGGTTGATTTATGCTACCATGAAGGAGGTTCAGATAATCTCTGCTATACCGTCATTTTTGTATTATAAAGCAGGGTACAGGCGGCTCGATATTTGAGAGGTCCGATGTTCCCTGACCTCATCACGCTGCTATCAGATATCGGCGGAGCTGGGGAGACAGCTCTGCTCTCTCCCCAGCTCAGCCGATGCTTTGCATGGAGACCCCGTGTTTTCCATGTAAAGCAACGAACATCGGCCGTATATACCCGTCATGTCCGATATGCTGTTTTCGAGCGGAATTGATTGGTCCGGCTCAAAAAACAGCGATGGCAGCATATTATATGGGCCAGATAAACGGCTATCGATTTTGGCCCATATCTTCATGTCTATACCCTGCTTAACACACACTTTTTTTTACCTCTAAAATCAATGGGAAAGTGTCCCTGCGTCTTATGATCTGAATATGTAAAAAATATATATTTTTTTTGCCCAAACCATCCTGGGAGCAATATCTATGTATCCCAGGAGCCAGAAATTTTATCAATATTTTCCATTCCCTCCAGCCAAGCCACAAAGCCACAGCCAAGAAGAGATCTTTTCTGCATTAGCACTAGCAGTACTCATTCTCTGAACACACTGACCAATAGAGATGGTCGAATTTTTTTTCAAAATGTTCGACCATTTAGACGATTTCAAGTTAATTGAAAAGTCCCTGAACATGGTATCATCACTAAACTTGCTGGAGATTTAGAGAAGGGTTGGGGGTATACTACAAAAAAAGTATGGATCTAACACAAATAGTTTTTGCGTAAGTTCAAAGTCAAGTCAAAATTTTGAACATCGATGATTTATCTACTAGTTCCATTAATGTGTACCAGTGACCTTAATGGGCCCTGGTAAAAGTTGTCACAAACACACAATTATATATCCCTTGTTTTGCTTAACCTGCCTAGCGTAATGGTCTTTTCACACCATTTTTAATGACAAGAAAAGCTGTACACTGTACTCTGCCATGATTGCCAACTCTCCCACCGGCCCTCTACACACCGCTGGTGTCAATTAGTGTATGGGGAGAAAAGCCCCCTCCATTTACATGGTGGTCTATGGCGCTGCCCGCCCCCTTTGGCGTCAGCGATGACGCCGAAGACACGGGGCCGGAAAGGCTCTATGTGCCTGCAGCTCTGTAGAAATGCCGCAGGCTCACAGGTTGCGCCCGATTACAGCACGGGCTCAGTTTGATTCACGAGTACGGGCCTAACGCTAGGAAGGTTAATGTACATTTATTATATAGGTTATATAAACATTTAACAGGCTGAATTTTTGTTAGTTCTTTAATTTGTTTAGTTCTTTAATTTGGCTATTCATTTTTATGTTTTCCCTGGTAAAATTGTTCAACCAGTTAAAATTTTCTGGCCAATAAATGCTGTTTTCCCATAGGGTGATGTAAGAGCAGAAAGATGCCTAGGTAATGATATTTTTATCCTATCCATGCATGCATGTGTTATGGAAAGATATTTATTGATCTTCGGGTGGTTGGATAGTGCTGCAGTTCGATGTTTGGCGTGATTAGTGATATATTTTAGGCTTAGAGAGGGTTTGTTGGAAAAGGATGTGAATTGTGGTATTTCTATTTGTTTGCCGACAGTCAGGACCGAGTTGTATATCACTGGAATGATCAGACAGGCCGACGTCTATTGTCAATTATTACTAATCTTCCTGCTCCCGCGGTTCTGGCGATTGCAGCACAGAGGAAAATTACAGAACTGATCTCTTCATGAAGAAAAAGCCAGAGGGAGAGGAATGAAATTCTGAGCGTTGAATCTGTAATACTTCAACTCCGATCAGTCATCGACAATTTATCTTTTTTTCTTCTTTGAAAAACTCTAAATAAAAACACAAGATTTTGTGCAGCGATAAAGCCGATTCTCATTTGCTTATTGGTGATTTACTTTACAGTTTGCTAAGTTTATAAAGGTTTATTGTTTCCATGAATATCTGTGGAATTAAGATATTGGCTATATTGTCTCATCCATGAAGTCCAGACACCATTATGCGGGGGAGGAAATGATGACACCCAAGGTAAGATCTTGCCCAGGAAGAACTCAATGGAAAGGTGGCACAATAGTATAGATGGGTGAAGGTTGGGCCATCAAAATACTTAAAAAGTCTATTGAGGCACTAAAAATGATTGAATGAATTTCTATTATAAACTGTTAAAAAATCAATTATTAACCAAAAGTTTTTATTGATTATTTGCACTTTATAAAGAAATCTTTGACCTTGGTTGGTTTAGACCAGTGTTTCCCAAACTTTCCTTGCAGGGCCTCCCTTTTCTATTTAGGAACATTATCAAGCCCCCCTGCCTCCCTATTTAAACACATGTTAAGAATGAGGGCCCGCCCGCCAGTTTGGGAACCACTGGTTTAGACAAACCAAACCCACTGTTGCACCCAACTCTTCTTAGGATCTAAGATGCTCGTTCAGCGATCCTGGCATCATAAAAAACGTTTTCAGGAAATACAGAGCAGCCAACATGTAAGGGCCCCCAGACACCTTTACATTTCTCTGTCAGATTTCCTTTAGATCTCCTTTTGTTTTACCAAAACCATGTAATATGAGGGACTTTCTAAACAATCAAGTCTACCTGTGTTCAATCTCAGAGGACCCGGCACTACATAGTTGTTGGTAGATCCAAAGGAAATCTGACAGAGAGATCTAAAGGTGTATGGCCAGTATAAAAGTCTCAACCACATTTGCAGTCTTTAATGTGTCTGAATAGAGGGCAAATCGAGCATGAAATAGGCTCTGAACTGATCTTTAAGCTAAGCAGAGGAGGAAGTGATGGTGTGTAGAGACGACTTATCATCATAAGGTCCACTTTCTGTGTTTAGCAAGTCCAGAAAATACTTGTTTGCCACAACTGCACTGTCCTTGTACCACGGTTGCGGAGGCAACACGCCCTGAACTGTGTGCAGTCATTTGGTCTGCGTCTCTTCACCTGCACTGGACGCATGCAAATTGGACACAGTGGACACATGCCCTAAGGTAGGTCCAAAACAAGCATACCTGTCCAGTATCCTGTTCTGGCCGGGAAAGTCACTCTCTTTATGTAACTTTCCTGTCGAAATTTCAATAAATCAGAATTACTCTCCCTCCTAAGTTCCCACCCCGCTTTTGCAGATGATGTGTGGAGTGGGAAGTTAGCAGCTCTGAGAACCGCCCTTGACACCACACCCTCTGCTGGATGCTTATAGTTCTGCGTAACCTATCAGCTGCTCCTCCCTCCTGCCCTTTATACGGAAGTCTCAGGTGACAGGAAGTTGCCTTTCCTCTGCGCTTCGTCTTGGTACCTCTCCTGATCTCCCGGCTTATGACTCTCAGCTTGTTCAATAGACTTTCTGTACTCTTAACGCTTGGCACTATGTATTGGTTGTCACTTCAGCAGCCATCTTGCACAGGTGCTTTCTGGGAACTGCAACATAGGGATTGCCTGCAGCAAAATCAACCTCCCCTTGCGGGGAGCTCTGGTGAATACCAGGTGGTCCCTTAGACTCCAAGAAGTTGGTCCAGTAGGTCCAGTAGGTCCGCTCTGGTGTCACCCGCCATAACATTAGGCAGGTATTAAGTAGTAGGGAGGGGAGGTAAAGCTCCCAACCTGGGTCTAGAGACAATTGCTGCCCTGTCTCTGGGATCAGAAACAGAGGATGGATGTATATACTCTTGATTATTTAAAGTTAAGTTATTCCCTTTCAAAGGTAGTAGGTCCACACCAGTAAATAACGGGTGTCACCGTCGCTCTGGTGTCACCCGCCATAACATTAGGCAGGTATTAAGTAGAAGGGAGGGGAGGTAAAGCTCCTAATACTGGAAGTGACATTAGTGATATAACTTCCTTCTTTGGAACGTGGAAGTGTCTGGCCAAATACCAGAAGTGACGTCAATGGCGTAGCTTCCTGTCATTTTTCCTTTAATCAATAAGGGAAAACTTGACAGACATGACAAGAGAAGCTGCCTTAACTAAGCTGTATGTTTAGCTACTCACAGTACTCTAAGACTCCTTTACCATAAATTAAATGTCTATTTGTAAACCCTAGACATTAATATAAGATACCAAAGGCTATGAGGCAACAGTTTAAAACCTATAAATCTTTGCAAAAAGCTGACTAAAACTATTAGTTTCCTTGTAAATAGTAGTTAGCTTTAAGTTTGTGGCTTGTTTAGTTGCTTTATTCATATTTAATAATCTGTAGTAAAAGAAGCAGGCATCTTCTTAAACTACAGTAATATAAATATATGTCTGGCACTAAACTCAGATTTACTGTCTCAGCTATTGCCATAGAATCTGAAGTCATAACACATGTTAAATGATGCAGATTGTGGCTATTTCTATCTGCGCCTGTACTATTCCTGTTCTTGATCCTTCCCTCTCCACTGGTGCAGGAACAGAAGCTATGCATCTAAAATAAGGTGTGATTTTTAATGTATAAATATGCTTCTTTAATTCCTCTGCATTCTGTTCAACTGTTATTAATATACCATTCCAAAACTTTAGCAGCTTTTCCCTGTGGCAGTATGAGCCTGACGTATAACAAACTGGATGAATGAGCTTCATTTCATTTACAGACGTTTGTTACTTTGGACAATAGTTGAGCCACTTTGCATACTGGCCAATCTGGTTTATGACACTGGTTTAGGACAAATTTAAATTAATTTTAAGGATTCTAATTGGGCACCTTGAACTTTTTTTGGTGCCATTCTCTACTCTACGGCCAAATATGTCGTCCCAAATAGGTCCCATGGTTCATTGAGTTGCTGAAGAACTGTAGATGAACATTTTCTGCAGCCAGAAAGTTCTTTAATTTGCAACAACCATGGCATTAACATTGTGTTAAAAAAAAGTGTTGAAAAACATATCCCAAAAACATTAGATCTTTGACAATCAACTGAAGCAGCATCTGCCCATATTGCCCATATACAGTTGTGTTCAAAATTATTCAGTCCCCAATGCTGGTTTCAGGGGATTCAGTGTACATCATTAATTGTGTTCAGAATGAAATCTTACAAGGACTTTTTAAAGAACCAAATGCAACTAATTGTTCAATTGTTATTGTAATACAGTATAAAATGTTTTTTTTGGTGATTTATTACAATTATTCAACCCCTTAAAGACTACCACGCTTAAGAACAGAGGTTCATTCAAGTGTATAGACTTGTTTTTGCCAGCGAAGGCGGTGGGTTGAACACTCGTACTGTTCGCCGGCGAGAAGAACAATCCATGTCATTCATTTAATGACAGTTCGACAATCACTAATCCTCAGTGAGCTCCTGTGCCATCAGCCAGGACCTCACTGTGGAAGTAAGGCCTAGTTACCAGGCTGGAGGGACCGCAAAGGTCACTACTGCCATGTAAGTGACAATACTCCTTTTCCTAAAGGCCCCCATACACGGGTCGGATTCCGGCCAGATTCCGGGCCGATCGATTCCGGGCGCGTGCACGCGAAACGATCGTGCCGGAATCGTGTGCAGCCCACCTTGTCCGATCGATCACGTCCGATTGTTCAGGGGCCCAGAATCGGATATATATACTCTTGATTATTTCAAGTCAAGCTAGCCACACACGGGTAGATTCCCGTGCAATCGACCACCAATCAATCACAGCGTGGTGACGTCACCACGCTGTGATTGATCGGGGATCAATTGAACGGAAATCAATGTGCACCACATGGGCACATCGATTACCGTTCAATGAAGACGGCTAGCTAGAGTTCTCTACGGCATCCAGCATGTAAAGCCGAACACGCTGGAAACTGAAGAGAAATCCAGCCAGCTTCTCTCCCCGTAGAGCCCGGCTGCAGTTAAGAGTGCTGACTCCGCCCCCTTCACACAAACTCTGCTCTATCAGAGCGGGCTGTCAGTTCTGTATGAAGATGTCGGCTTTCCCTGCACTCTACATGAAAATTCTTTAATGTAGAGTGTTGGTGATTGAATGTGGTTTTCCAACATGTTGGAAACCCATTCAATCGAGGTACTTCGAGGGGGCTCTATTGAACCCCCTCGAAGGACAGCACACACAGGAAGGATTGTAAGCAGATTCGAGTACAATCAATCACCGTGACCGCGCACGTTGATTGATTGTACTCGAATCGTTTTACAAATCTACTCGTGTGTGCCTAGCTTTATTCCCTTTCAAAGTAACCAGAAAGTCAAGTGCACTACTTATATCAGATGTTGGGTTCACCAGTTTACCAGTCTGCTAAACAAGTCTGGGTGTCACCCACTGACCAGAGTCACGCTACACTAGTGAGGGCTACACTGAAGTCAGCATGTCCTGCCTATCATGTGGGAACAGTGGGTGAGGGTATCCAGCTATAGTCCGCTCTCTGTTAAACCCTGTGGTTAACGTGTGACATAAAACCGCATCATCCCAGATGCATTACAAATTAGGTCTGGTATTGATGTTAAAAATTAGAAACAGATTTATATTTGTACTCCGTCCATAAAATGTATTCCTCCGGAGATCAAACATTTACAGTACAGTGCCTTCAAAGGGGCATGAATTAAGTGTAACAAAATGTAGGGAAGAAGTCCTGTGCTGATTAGTATTTTCAATCGGTTTAAACTGGAACATTTATTAATGTTCTGCTTCATCTGTCCTCTCTGTCTGATCATTTTGTCGGCTCACTGCGCTTTGTAAAATTTAGCCTGATAACGTCTTCATAGGAACGATAATACTCGCTAGAATTACTTTTGCTTTGTGAATAAAGTCTTTTATTACCTTACATTCAATCTAGTCCAAGTGGGTACAGGGTCGGCCTACCCACAATGGGCATTTGGTGAAGAGTCGTAGGAAGGTTTCTCATTCACTCACTTACCATAGTTCACATCAAAAGCTGTAAGAGAATCCATAGACACTGTCTTGGCATAACAAAACTCAGGACTAGGACATTTAGGTATATGACCAGATGCCTAGGCACCTTCCATGTTATGTCAAAGGGAGAATAAAGTTGGCATTGTCAGTGACATAACTTTCTGTTTCAAACTCCCCATGGACAGGTGGGGAATTTTAAATTTCCCTGCCAACAGGCAGACATCAGTCTTTTCTAAAAAAAAATGGACATGGTTGATGTTTGGTCACTAGCTAGGCATACATGGCTTGATTTTTTATCGACTTGAGTACAATCTATGGTTGCACGCGTTCAACCACTGTGTTCAAAACCCATACAAAAATTGAGCGGGCACCAGTTTTTTCAATTGGGATCAATTGATTGTACAGGGAATCAACATGTTGGTAAACCCTGTTCGATTTATGTAACTTTAGATGGTGACCAAGGGTCCCCATTCAAAGTATCCAATGTTATTGAGGGCGAAGAAGTGCTGCGCCTCGATTCTCCGTTAAATCGACAAAGCTCGAGTGCAATGTGATGGAGTCATCATGCTGCGTTTAAGGGCTCCTCAATTGCACGGCATCAACCTGTGTATGGGGGCCTAATATTGGTTTATTTATAAGCTTTCAGCACAGATCCAAAGATACAGCTAGCACTAAAAATGAACCCATATAGTCAGTGGTCTGGCATCAGGTCAGTACAGGGGGTCCTCCCGGCCTGGATCCGACCATTCAGGGGGGTCCAGTGGTCTGCTGCCCAGGAACACCAGGGCAGGCATCAGAAATTTCAGGGCCACATAGGCAATTTCCCCCTACACCCCCAACTGGGTTCCCCATCCTGCACGCTGCCTCTTCTGCTGTTAGGACTTGTTGCAGATGGCTACAGAGCAGGGAAGCATCCTGTGGTGCACTCGGAAGCCCTGGTGTCACTTGCTCAATTCAGGGAATACGACCTTCACCAGGTGATACCATTTCCGTCCCAAGGGAAGGGTGACACAAAACTTTCCAACCAGAGCCATTATTTGTATATATTATAATTTGCAGTGTGCCATATATACTACTTTAGGGTGACCCCATAGGTTTTCACCAACAGGTGACACCAAACCCAGCGACTCCACTGCCTATAGCGATAAAAGTTTTTTTTTTTTACTTTTAGGTGAACATGTTATATGACAATAATAAATACTTATTTTAACCTTGAAATTTGAAAAAAAAAAACTTATTTTAGAGTGAACATTCTTCACAAACTCTACTTTAGTATACAGTGCCATTGTGATCCACAAATGGTGTCAGAAGCCTATAAAGATCAAGGAAAATTAAAATCAAAGTTGGCATGAAACATATTGACTGGCAGTGGTGTGCGGTGGGCTCTGCCCTCACCAGCATTCAGCACTTGCCTGTAAGACATACAGCTATGAGTCACGGTGACTGGTCCATGATACATCTCAGACAGCTGTGTCAAACAGCTGAGAGAAGCCAGTTACAGCGAAATAAATGTTATTCTTGCTGCTGCTTTTTATGGCAGAAAATAGAAGCTATTATACGCTATTTTCTATGTCACCGCAGAGCTGCTGTCATCTACAGAGAAGCTGTTATATGGGAATTGTTAAGTAAAGTGATATATAGTATAACTGAAAAGCAAAGATATTGTATCTTTTTTATTGTTTATGGTTTTTATTGTTGTATTTGTATTGTATGTATTTATTGTTTGTTAATAAACAAAGCTGTGTCAGGAAAATGACTTTTATATGATCTACTTAAATAACCTCTGATTTCTGGGCAAAGGCCTGAAAAAAGTCAAAGGGTACTAATGTACAGGAGCTGCCAGGGAAGAGGGGAATTGTGAGATGGGCACAAAATTGCGGCTTTTTAAAAAATTCTTTATGGAGTTAATTGCAAAGCCCCTGAACAAGGTAAAATCACCAACATTGCTGGAGATGTAGAGAAGAGTTGTGGGAGCATTACATTGCTTTATTAGATGTAGGTTTCGCATTCATGAAATTCACAATCACCCCCCCCCCATTTGTTTTTTTGAAGGCTAGAGGTAAATCTAGACTGTGAACTGTGATCAGCTTTACCCCCCTCTAATATCGCAAGCCCCCCAAACTTCTCCACGTCATTACTAACCTTCCCTACATCTCCAGCAATTTTAGTCATGATACCATGTGCAGGGATTGTAAGTACCGTATATATATTTAAATATAAGCCAAATCTTTCAGCACCTGAAATGAGCTTAAAAAATGAAATTCGGCTTATATTCGGGTAAAAAAAATGAAAATCGCGGCATTTTTTAGGTGGACTTTATAAGTGAATTGCAAAGCCCCCGAACTATCATCACTATCACTATCTCCAGCACTTCTAGTGATGATATCATGTTCAGGGACTTTGTAATTAACTTACAGATTAAATAATTACACCTCAAAACTAAAGTACATGTGCTGTGTGTTTCAGTGCCTCAGTTGCTGCATTTCCCTCCCTAGTCTTATACTCGAGTCATTAAAATTTTCCAGATTTTTTTTCTAAAATTGGGTACCTCGGCTTATATTTGGTCAGCTTATACTGGAGTATATACGGTAACTCCTAAACGAACTACCGTATTTTCCCCACCATAATACGCACTCCATATTATTAAAAAATACATTTTAAAAAGTCAGAGAGACAGCCATTGACAAATAAAATTAATTAACAGAATGTTCCAGCAAAGTAGGCAGGGCTAGTCCATGCAGTGTTCACTCTATATTCCTCCAGCCAAGCCAACAGGTCAGTACCAGGAATAGTGAGGGGTGGCTCACCAGAGACCCCAACGTTGCCGGCGTCATTGGGGGGACAGGGGTGGAGGGAATTTCAAGCAGATTACTGCAGGGGCTGACCATTAGGGAGGTTAAGAAACCTTCCCTCAGCCTGGTCATCTGTAAAGAAATAGCCAAGGCTGGAAAATTATCCTTTGAATTCACACTGTATATCTTACAGCCAAGATGAAATTAACAAATCATATCTCTAGAAACCCTTTTTGCTTAAGTTTTTACCTTATATTCCTATCCAGAATAACACACTAACACGGGGCCATTGGCGCCCAACCCAGCACTATGGTACTGAGAACTGCGGTCTGTTTAGATGTTTGCTCAACCCATGAATACAAAGGTAAGGAGATATTTTATCTAAAGCCCCCCATACACCTTACAATCTTTCCATACAATTTCTGTACAATCAAATTTTGTTCTACCAAAACCATGTAATATGAGGACCTTTCTAATCCTTCCACTTACTATGTATTCTATCAGGGAGGACTCAGCACTTTATAGTTGTTGGTAGCTCTAATGGAGATTGTATGGATCGATCTTATGGTGTACGGGGGGCTTCAGAAAGTTGTCCATAGGCTTTGTAATATTTCCCCTTCTGGTTCTGTTCTGGTGATAACGATGGCCACCAAGACAAATAGAGCAAGAACATCTCAATAGCAGCAGTAAAAGTGAGGGTTCGAGGAAAAACAACATTTTATCAATATCATAGAACCTGCCAAAACACATCATGCTGTAGCATAAAGGACACTGTGAAGGATAAAGTATGATTTCAAAAGTATGGAATCGGCATTTCTTATGATTCATCTTCTGCTAAATGTACCAAAATGTCCTTGATTCTTCAAGAGAAAAGTAGCAGGACCTGAAGTTGCCTCTGCGCCTTAATAAAACGGGCAACCATCCAAATTAGAAATAAACTGTCAGCTCTAAGCGGCGCCAAAAGTTGGCTTATGTGTATTTGCTTGGAAAAAAAGCTACACAATGTGAGCAGTTTGTTTTGTGATAAAAGCGTAGTTGATGGCTTTTTGCTATTAGGCATGGGGAATTCTTGTGGCCTTTGATGTTTTTTTTCGCTGCAAGCTTTGCTGAGAAGTAATGCTGTTCTCCTGGCAATATCACAGAATGGCTGTCTTTTGTTAGCTTACGCTTCAATCCTGCCGCGTGATGAGCTGGAGAAATTATATCCAGATCTCTGTGTACAGAAGGGAACCGCAGGTGTCCCCAACACCTCTACTTAATGACTGCTTTTACCGCTCTTATAAAGACATTTTCTACTGTATTGTGCAGTCAGTATGGGAAAGGCGCGCTGGTCTAAAAGTAGGTTAACTAGACAGGCACGGATAATTCACATATATGGGATGTTCATTTATTGTGTACCATACACAACATACCAGTATGGTCAATGATGATAAGATCAAAATGTTTGTTTCAACTTAAGACCATTTTGACTTACAACACAGAGTTTCTGGCCTGAAGCCAGGGAACAGTATTGCCTGTGAGTTGCACCCAAGGACCCCAAAGGTGTCCAAAGATGTGCCTCTGAGCCAAGATATATGAGCATGTAAAGTGTGTAAGCATGGTCCCTCAAGGTGTCTAGAAACCTGCTTCTGAGCCCAGATATACTGTATGAACATACACAGTACTGTATATAGACAGGGTTGTATGCAATGACCACACAGGTGTCCAGGAACTTGCCTCTGAGCACACAGTAGGAAGTACAGCAGGGTCGCTGTCAGAAATCCTCATGCCCCTTACTCTGAGATCTTTTGCACCTCGAACAAAAGTTGAGCGGGGGCTAACAAAAACATTCCCTTTCCCTATCCCCACCACCTCCCTTTCCCTTCGCTCAGGCTATGACACTGAGCAGAGGCTGCCAGCTGAATGTCATAGTCTAACAGTGTCAAGCCAATCGGGCAGCCTGGCATGCGGCCACTGTCAGGGGGGGAAAGGGGGACAATCCTGTCCTGGGCCCAGCGGGCATTATCTCAGGGGCCCCATTGGGCGCATTCTGAGGGGGGGGGGACTTTTGAGTCTGGGGCTCCGGGATTTCTAACAGTGGCATTGGCCGGGGTCGGGACGACCACTAGATGCTTGGGACCGGGACGGGAGTGCCCTCTACCACCCCCTGACAGCAGCCCTGTATTGAGGACAATCAGTAAATAATCGGTGTATAGTCAGTGCATAAACGCTACAAAAAGGTAGGAAAGATGGAAATAAGGAAAAGAAGAGGGCAATTATAATAGAGCAGAATGAAGAGATGTCAGCTTAAATGGTTGTTTCTGGAAAGCTAGGAACATGTTATAACTAACTTTAAAGTAGGAATTTTATTGGTATTTCATGTATGTTACACATATTTTACAACTTCTATTATGAAAAGTAAGGTCCAGAACGGATTAGTTCCATTTCAATTGTTTACTATGGGGATTTTTTTTTAGCTTTGCAACCAACTCAACTTACTACCAACTCTATGGAACAAATTAAGTTTGAAAGCTCGCCACAGTTGCACACTTTCAGCAGATGGAGGGTCTCTCTATGTCCAACACCATGAGGAACAATTCAGGAAAACCTAGCATTTATGATGGATGTTCACATCAACTGAAGAATATCTCTCTCTTTTTGCAAGGTAATAATAAAACAGTGCACACAAAGGGAATAAGACTATACAGCAATGGACCTCTTAGGGTGATGCAGGGTCTTTTTTTTTTCCGGGTGGAGGTCTGGATTTTCTCTATCCTCTCTTTTTACTTTCCTCTCCCATCCACCCTTTATTCTGTTTAGTTAACCTTGCGTTATAGTTAGTGGCAGGTTTAGTGCCGCCCAGTGCTGGAAACCCATTATGTCACCCCATAATGGTGTATGTGGCATGCTGCAAGTAATATGGATGGGTGCTGCAAGTCATATGTCGAATTGTGTGGCAATGCTGTAAACATATACATAGCAGGGGCTGGTGAGCAATCACATACTATCAGGCTGAAGTGTTTAATTTAACTTTGTTCAGCCCTGGACAAACTGAAAACATAAATCTGCCCCTAAAGGGATACTGAGGATGCAGGGTTATGTGTAGCCAGGGTACAGTAAAGGTGCTGTAGGAACTGCCATATAAGACACATGCAATACATGTAAAGACTGTACCATTCACAGATGGTGGAGGGGGGTCAAGCCAAAACTGTGCTGCAGAATGACATAGAAGCTGTGGTTATTGAGGAAGATTGGAGTCCTCTGACTGCAGTTACCATAGAAATCTTTCTTTGAATATTGTATGTAGAGCTTATCGAACCTTTCTTATTTCTTCTGATAAGACAAGCCTTTCATCTAGAGCCAACCGTCCAACACAAGTCTCTGTATTGCCAAATTCAGCAGTCACGCAAGATGCTTTTATATTGTACATACTGTATCATCTGTTTATTTGAAACATAACTGAAGCAGCCGCTTCATTGTAGCTTATGGCATCGGCTCCCATCGGCTCGCGCCGGCCAGAGATTTTCCGACATGTCGGATCTCTGGCTGGCCGAGAAGTGGGGCGACAGGGATCTGTCGCCCCATGTGGGCACATGCCGATAAGCGGCCGATTTTTAACCTGACCGACAGCGTGAGCGCGCACGCCCGTCGGCCAGGTTAAAAATCGTCCGCTTATCGGCATGTGTATGGCCAGCTTAAATGGTGACTTTATTTTTTATCAGGAAATAGTGGCAGCTGTAATGACGGAATGCTGAAATGTTTCAATCCTTCAGAAAAGGTGTCTCCATTGTGAAAACGAAATAGATAAAAGAAAGACGTAGAATAAAACAAATCCTCTAATATTTGTCTGCCTTGACAAGCCCCTGTTTGTATTTGGATGATCAGTATGTTGGAGACAGCTGCAATGCTCCATCTTGAAAGACATACATCTATCCTCCCTGCAGCAAGCAACAGACATCAATGCTTAGGAAGTAGATTTAAGGCTGGAACATGTTTCAGAACCTGCTGAGGAATTTGTATATCTCTAGGCCTTAACATTCTTCTGTAGTTGACGGGCAAACAAGGCAGTAGAGACACCACTGTGAAAGACAGGAGAATGATGGCAGAAAAAGACTTAGTGGTCCATCGAGTCCTCCACCACGAGTGACCCCTTCATTAAGGTAGTCACACACGGGAAGATTTTTCTCTAGGATCAACTTAAAAATCAATATTTGTAAGTCAATCTCAGAGAAATCGATACCTACCCACCTTGTCAAGTCGACAGAAAGTTAAAATGGACGAAATTGGACATAAAATGGTCCTGACCTGATCGGTCATGTCTGTAAATGTGGGTCGATTGGACAGGTATTTAGGGTATGTTCCCACTTATACGATCAGCAGTGACGTTTTTGATCGTGGGCCACGGGTGGCAACAGATGGTTGCAGGCCGATCGCAGCCATAGAGGTGAATGGGCGTGGTTACAAATCTTTCAAATGTTTAATCCGCTCCTATTCACTCTCTATGGCTGCAATCAGGCAGGGTGAGGCAAGATGTCCTGTCCCACTCCCCCCCAACACTTCTTGCCTGCAATCTCCACACGGTCTCCACGCTGCGATTCGACTCGCGGCTGATTGCATAAGTGGGAACATACCCTATGATTTTATTGACCTCCCTAGTGGTTGAGACAAGCCCAGCTCGTTCAGAATTTGTTTACAAAACAAACTCTGCCCGAGCTGGTGTTATCAAAACTTACATATGCTCCTGGATTCTTTTTCGCGGACTAAGGGCTTGTTTCCACTGATGCGGCCGACGACGGCACAATTGCCGTCACTAAGAACCGCCGCCCCTAAGAACAGTCGCCGCTAAGAACCACATCTCATGCGGTTTTTAGCTGTGGCCATTCACCTCTATGGCCGCAGTCAGGGGTGGGTGGCCACGGATGGGTGCGGCCGGCGGTCAAAAACGCGGTAAGCTGAGTTTTTAGGTCTGGACCGTGCCGCAGCCGCCCTCCTGATTGAACAACATGGGTGCTGTTATATCCGTGCCGTGGGCAACTGCAGGCAGCCACATTAGTGGAAACAAGCCTTAAGGCTATGTTTTCACTATACATCGGGACCCTCTCCCCTAAGAGAATTGCTTGGAGGGGATCCCGACGGAACACATAGACTTTACCTGCTCGGTGGATGCTGTGTTAAGACATCCGCCGATGCAGAGGCTCAACGTACTCCACTATGTTCAGTCTTGCAATGGCTCGGCTCAGTGAAGACACATTATCCACCAAACAGCTAAGTGAATGTGCTCCATCTGTATCTCCCGTCCCCAGGCATGTGGAAACCCCAGCTTAAGCTGGTAAAAAAATCATATTTATATATTATGATATTTTGTTAGCCACAGTAAAGATCTAACGAAATATCACAAATTTATATATATTTTTTTACTTGTTACAACGTTTATTCACTAAAAATCATATGTACTTTCATATGAAGTGCAGAGATGACAGAATTACCCGACAAACACTTCTTTTTCGTGACGTATCGCCGCGGCTATACATAAGCAAGACCAGGAAGTTAGCTGTGGGGAATCTTCTTATATGACTCATTACAAAGTGAGGTTTTTTTTAAATGCGTTCCTCCCAATTATGGGCACTTCTAGTGCCATTCATGTGTAGATCATTTTCTGGTGGTAGGTCCACTTTAAGTTAACCATACACCTTTTAAATCACTCTGTACATTTTCTTTTGGACCTGCCAACAACTATGTAGTGCCCGGTCATCCCTGATAGAATACATAGTGAATGAAAGGTATATATCACTGCTATGTAATGCTGAGTCCTCTCTGATAGAATACATAGTGATTGGAAGGTATATATCACTGCTATGTAG
>CM070036.1:16662938-16688442 GCA_036250615.1 Ptychadena robeensis | reverse complement strand
GGCGAACAGTTCGGGCCATCACTATTTGGAACACGGAAGTGACACTCCACACTGGAACATCCTTGCTTCATATACAGGAAGTGACACTTTGCGATGTCACTTCAGTGGTCACAGATTGAAAAAGGTTGAGAGCCAGTGGCTTAAGGGAAGCTGAGGATTCAAGGATAGGGATTTCTCAGCGAGGCAGGCTGGAAGCAGCAGATGGAAAATGGTTCGCAGGTCTTTTACCCTATCCTGATGTGGCGGGAATATCACCCAGTGTGGTCTGCACTCCCTGCACAGCCCTACTGACACCCATAAAGAAATAAATTATTTGAATTATAGTTGGGAACCCAAGGGGCGCACCTATCTTGGTTCAGTGAAGAAGGTGGGGTAGGGCAACATGGGGACCACATTTAAGAACTTGCCAGTGTTGGAGTCAGGTAGACCACTGTGTAAGAGTACAAGTATATTCTAAGTTATGGCAAATGCCCACCCAACACAGAAGAAGTTCCACTTAAAAAAATTCATTAAAATGCTTTCAAAACCATTTATCTTTGTCTTTTACTGTGAAGCAGAAATCTTTCCCAACGATACTCTTGCGGCAGAGAGAAGGACTCTTAGGCGCTCTGGTAATGACTACACTAATTTCTCAGGCATGTGAAGTCAGCACTGAGGAAGCCACGGTAGTTGGTACTTCTAGCCTTGGAGAATATCAAGGAACTGTCACATCACAGAGTTCATCGCTAAGCCAAGTTGTCATACGCCACCTTAGGTCTACATTATAATTTGAGGAGACTGCAGCAGCAGCGCGCCGAGGTCTGTACAATGCACTAGGCATCAGCATCTTTTAAAGTAATGCTCGAGCAAATTCCCCAGCACAGCTATGGGATTTATCTATACTGGCCCGTGGTATACTGCGCAGCATCCCACCGAGCTATAATTGTGGATTTCCACTCAGGAGAATGGCCTAAACTCCGCGCCGGCCTCTTCATGCGAATCGCCATCATACATTATTCCACATCCTGTTTATTTTTAATCTTTAAAATAAGTTCTACTAGGAAGACAAAGCCATTTAAATTAGCATAATGAATATTTATGTGCTAACTATGCATAATATGGATGGGATAGGAACGTTAAAAATATGCGTTATCGGCTTTCATGTGACTGTGGCTTGGCCTCACAGTTTTTATTTTATGCGTAGTTTCCCATTATTGCTTTTTTATGTCGGGAGTGTAAGGTTTTACAGCGGCTGTTTGGTTTCATTTAAAGTATGAGATACAGTGCAATTAAGAATATACATTCATCGGGTCCTCGCGGCGCTATCTATCTATCTACTCCAAGTCTATCTATCTATCTATCTATCTATCTATCTATCTATCTATCTATCTATCTATCTATCTATCTATCTATCTATCTATCTATCTATCTATCTATCTATCTATCTATCTATCTATCTATCTATCTATCTATCTATCTATCTATCTATCTATCTATCTATCTATCTATCTATCTATCTATCTATCTATCTATCTATCTATCTATCTATCTATCTATCTATCTATCTATCTATCTATCTATCTATCTATCTCTAATTATCACAAGTATATCTATCTATCTGTCAAGAAAAAAGGACCCGTCCTGTATTCAGGATTCCAACCACAAAGTTACCTCAAGATATTTCAGAGGTACCAAGATATAAAAGACTTTTGATCCATCTCAGTGCATACATCATGGTGGAAGCAGGTCTCTCTGTTCTGATATAGATCCATTCTGTCAGCTTTTTGGACAAACAGCACCCCAGGGTCCCTGCAGTCGTGCTCTACACATTGCAAGCATGCCTCGTTACCCCCTGGTGGTGGGATGCAGTTTTGGCTGACTCAGTGTTTGCCCAGGGCTGAATCACCAGAAGCCCTGTGGACTGATTATTTGCCATGTTTTGGACAACCCTGTTATTGTACCCTGTTTCCCCAGAAATTAGGCATTCCCTGAAAATAAGGCACCCTTACATTTTTGCCTCACGCTGAAATATAAGGCATCCCCTGAAAATAAGGCACCCCCCCAATGATATGGAACTGTAACTCTGGACAGGGGGATCAGAGGGGTCAAAATGACACAGTAGGATCAGAAAGGGTTACTTAAATGGTAATCCCCCCTCTGAGTCTCCTGTGCCATTTTGATTCCTCCCTCTTATCCCCCGTGTCATTTTAAGTGACCCCCCCCCCCCACCCTGATGCCCCAGTGCCATATTCTTCTTCATTGAAAAATAGGACATACCCCGAAAATAAGACGTAGGCCAACTTTGGGAGCAAAAATGTATATAAGACACGGTCTTATTTTCAGGGAAATACGGTATGTATATATGGACTTCTGGTGTTGGTCATGATTGTGTGTCCAGGTGCAATGCAGTTTTGTTGTTGTTTGTTAGGCAACAAGCTTATAGTAATTATGCCATTTTTGTGTTCCTTTTTATGCTAACAGTACTTCATGTCATGTTATGGTTTATAAATAAAGATAAATTAGAGAAGGTTCACAAATCCTAGATTTCCATGGTAATCCGAGACCTACTGACCATTACCTAAAACATTGCATTACAGGAAATGCATAGTAGATGTAGCGAAGGAACTGCCATTGCTTATATAGTCCATAAGCATCTTATGTCTGAACTTCCTCCTGACAGTTTTCTAAACATCCGCTGAACAATCAATATGAAACGATCATCATTAGTACTGTGCCATTGATCCATAATATAATGAACTGTAAGTGGCGTTGGCCTTTTTTAGGATTTTCACTTACGAATGTAATTAACGGTCGTTGGCCGATAGCTCTGTGTCATCATGTCAAGCTTTGCATGAGAACAGGTACTTGATCTAGCTCAGAGGGCAAATTTGTCAATGTAGCAGATTTTGTAGCTGCAAGGAAATGTCCAGTTTGCTTTGTGTCACACTTAAGCCTGCCGAGGCAACGGTTTTTCGATGAGGGTTTTGTAGAGCCTCCAAGCGATACCAATTGAGCAAAGGAATATAAACTACCGTATATACTCGTGTATAAGCTGAGTTTTTCAGCCCAAAAAATGGGCAGAAAATGCTCCTCTCGGCTTATACTCGAGTCAGCCTACTGTCCACTCACCTAAGCTGAATTACCATGCTGAATTTCAGGCAGGCAGCTTCCCTCTTCACTGCATATCTTCTCTGAGCTCTCCGTGATTTCCGACTCACAGCTGATCGATGTCAACAAACTCCACACTGCCACCTGGTGGCCGGTTACTAGTTCAAATACAATCCAAATAATAATAATAATAATCCTGTGTTTTCCTAAATTTATTGAGGGTGTGGCACTGAGATTAATTCTGTTTGATTCATTCCTGGGGGCAATGGTGCTTTCTCTATTGTTTCCTTAATTAGAAAACTCCACTATCTGACTTTTCATTTTGCATTTCCCACTGTCAGCTTATACTCGAGCCAATACGTTTTTCCAGTTTTTGTGGATAAAATTATGTACCTCAGCTTATACTCGGGCCGGCTTATACTCAAGTATATACGGTAATTTAAATGATGCATAGTAGTGAATTGTTTTCAATATGCATTTAAACATAATCTGTCTGGTCCAAGAGAGGTAGTTCCTAAGCAGAGTCGGTTCCTTCTTGTTGACCGTGCTTCCTTATACCCTTCTCCTCATCTATAGCAGGGGTCTGTAACTCTCTGGTGCCTCTGGAGATTAATGTGGCTCATTGGCTTCCTTTTTGTGTCTCCCTTAGGGCTTGATACTTTCAAAAACTGACCAAATTCAATGATGTGACTGGCAGTATCAAGAGATTTAGGCTGAGATATGCTTTTATGACTACTTTGCTCCTCAGTAAGGACGAGCGGAGAATATTCTAGGAGTAAAAAATGGAACTTCGAACTCTATTACATTTTCTAAATAGAAATTTCCATATAAGAGTAGTGAAGCCAACTAGAAGTCCAATTTCTCTAGCAGCAATACCATAGCAAATCAATAAAAAAGGTCTGGAGTGGAATTTTAAATGTTACCCTTGTAAATGTACCATATATACTCAAGTATAAGCCAAGCTACCTAATTTGATCAAAAACTGGGAAAATGTATCGACTTGAGTAGAAGCCTAGAGTGGGAAATGCAGCAGCTACTTTCAAAGTCAGATCGTCAACTTTTAAAAATGAAATGTCCCCGGCACCAGTTAAAATTTACAAAATGCACACAAGATGGTGATGGCGACCAAGTTTGTTTACATTTCACCAGCCGAGTAGAGCTTGGGAATGCCACAGATATAATACGGATTACAGAAGAAAGATCAATCATAGGACCATCTAAAGAGGCTTCCGACGCCCACAGGGAGACCAGCAAACACCCAGACAGATAGGTGGGACCCTGACTCTGATTTGAGTAGAAAGCGAGGGGGGGGGGCTGCATTTTTCAGCAAAGTTTTGTGCAGAAAAACTCGGTTTATACTGAAGTATATACACCATGTGGTATCCCCCAGGCAAGGGGGGTACTGCTCTTCTAGAGGGTATATAAGGTTAGGATAGGAGAAGCCTATATATATATAACTTAAATTTAAACTTAATGTATGCACAAAGTACATGTGCCAGGGCAATTTTTTTTTAAAGTTCCTACAACCCTTTACTACAACACAATGGTGATGCTATTGTGTCTAGGCGCCTTGCAATTAACTCACATATGAGCTAATTAAAATAATGACATCCCAAAACAAAAGCACATTGTTTTGTGCCTTAGCTGCTGCATTTCCCAACCTAGGCTTATACTTGATCCTCATTCATTTTTGTTTCTTGTAAAATGTGGTACCCAAACCTCGATTTGGCTTATACTTAGTGAAGCGATAACACCCATGGGTGCTGCTGTGTGTGTACCTGTTTCGGGTCTTCTCCTCTGGCAGCTTTGATGACTCACCCCCACTGACCCCAGCCCAACACACCAAGGAGATAAGAGTAAAGTAAATAACAGGAGATAAGAGTAAAGTAAATAACAGTCTTTTATTTATCAAGAGCGCCACACGGTGGTCGTCCTGATATTAGCCCGGGGAACTTAGGCAAGTATGATCACAAGAAAGAAAAAAAGGAAGGCAGGCAGTTCAAACAGTACAGTGCAGTAAGCAAGCAAATAGACAATGCAATATCCCAATTGCCCGATCTTCTGTAAGTACACTGGCTCTATTTGTAATCCACAGAGGACAGTGGTTCCAGGGAAAATTAGCTGCAAGTGTTTCCTACTGCTGAACAGGACCTCACAGAGATGACCCCTGAATCTGCTGAATGAATATCAGGGTGAGAGGAAGTATGGGGTAAAGCGTGTCTGCAATCAAAGGAGCTGTCGGATGGCCACGTGCAGAATCCGCTGCAGCACGCTGCGTGTATTCTATCGCGGGTCCGGTCTCAGCCGATCAGTGTTTTCCCAGTAGAGTGGAATCCACACTTCAGGATGGCCTCCACCTGGTCTCCAGTTCCTCTCCTCACTCAAATCGTCTGACTGTACTCTTTACACTCGCACACCACGTTCCTGGCTCGTCTCTGTCTCCCCACGCTGTCTCCTCAACTTCCTGTTTCCTTCTTCCTGTCTTTCTTCCCAGCCACGTCTTTTCTCTATTGCATTCTCACTCGCTGCTGCCACCCAGTGTTCACATCCCAGAATGCAGTCCTATGCAGTTCACAGCAGTAATGTGTGAATGCCAGGGGCTACATCAGTGATATACAGTACTTATGGCAGCCAATAGGCCAGGTTACTAGAAGAAGAGCCTGGCATTGCAAGCGTACCCTTCTATATTACCACTCAGAATAAAGGAGACATTACAACTAATGTGTAATGCGTAACTTTTAGGTAGATTTTGTTTACTATGATACATAAAGATTAGGTATGGAAGGGGGGTTGGTCCGATCTTTCTTTTCTATCCCTAGAGATGAGCTTCAAAGTCAGCTCAGGGGAGATAATACTTTGAAAGAGTTAATGCCCTACATCCAAGCATCAGCTTCTGTTTTTTTCTATTTAAAGCTGAAGATCACATTTAGCTACATGCAGAGAGAAAGAAAACCTCTAATCCCCCGTAATCTTCCTTGGATACAAGTGGGAGAAAGTACCTTTTAAAGTCCTCATCATGGAAAAGCAGTCATGGTGAGAACAGAATCAGATGGATCTTAAATCTCTGCATATGAGATCAATTACTTGTGTGAGATGGGGAGCACTTGTTGCCGGTGTTCTGAGATATTTTCCTACCCTTACAACTGCCCTAGTTTCAGAAGTTACAGGGTTAATATTACAGGTTTTGGGTGTTTAAGGTTAGGGGTTTGTGGGTTCAATAAGGTAAGGGGTTAGGTGTATAATGGTTAAGGTTAGGGGATTGGGGAGGTTAGTTTAGTTTTAATGCCCTATACTTAACCCCCCAACTACAGTCAAGCACCACTCTGCCCAACCCTAATCTTAACCCTACCCAAACCCCTGACCTTATCCTGCCTAGCGCTCTGCTGAGGTCCAGATTTCTTTACCAAAAGCGCACCATAGACTTGTAATTTTTTTATGTTGTAGGCAAGGGTCTAAGGGGCATCCTGAATATAATAATGTTTGAAACACACAATTATGTAAAAAAAAAATGACTTAAAAAATAAATAAATAAACAGTATCATTTAAATGATAAAATGTCTAAAATCCTTTTTTTTGTATGAAAGATTTCAGAACAGAATGTATTTATATTTATATATTTTTTCAAATAAAATTATTATTGGAAATGTGTTTTTTTGGATTTGTATTGTATTGGATACAGTTATCATTGTATCCAGTACAATTCCCTTTGGCACCCTCTCTACTCTGGTGTCTCCTCAAAGGTCACATCTGGGAAATCACACTGGGAACGGTTTTCTCTATAGAAAAATGTTCTTGTACGATTTACTTTTAACCCTCGTCCTGCCGCCTCCCGATGTGACGTCACATGGGGGGGGGGGGGGTTTGGGAGAAGAAGGGTCTGCTCTCCTCCAGCAGCTTGTTCTTCAGATCGGAGCCGCAGAGGTAATGCGGAATGGTTAATCTGCGCTCTGATCTACGCCGGAGGGCTCCATCTCGTCCAGTGCAGGACTGACAGGACATCGTTGGATGAGATGGGGCCGTCAGGAACGGCAGGGGGGTTAAACACCAGAAAACCATAAGATTAACCTTGTTACTGCAGAAAACTAGAGATGGTCTAATCTTTGACTAGCTGACTCTGTGAGCTGAAAATGGTACCATCAACAAAATTGCTGGAGATGTAGAGAAGGGATGTGGTAACATTGGAATTGTTTTTAGCTGTAGCACATGAAGTTCAAAGTCATTTTGACTTGACTTAATTTATGCAAAAACTATTTGTGTTAGAGCCATCCTTTCTTTTTGCAGCCTTTCTCTACTCTAAGTTTCTAACTTTCTCTAAGTTTGGTGATGATATCATGCTCAGGGGCTGTGCAATTAACTCAAAATCATCAAAATTGTTGAATTATTAAAAAAAAAGCACAATCTCTACAGAAAACTAGTGAGCATGCGCAGTTGTAAGAGTAGGAAAATATCTCAGAACAACGGCAAGTATTTACAGCACATGGTTTACAGTGGAGGACTGAACATTGTATCTAGAGATCCCAATGTTTGTTATAGAACACTATAAATATTGTATCCTTTTATAGTCACATATACCTCAGCCATACCTCTTATTAACTTGATCTGGAAATACAGGATACCCTATACTGGGGGTATCTGTTACCTATTCTCTATCCTAATTACACTCTGTGAACCAAGAACAAGATCCAAATCTTATCAGGGTGTATCACAGTCTTTGATGGTTCTTAGCTTATTATTCTGTGTCGACAGACATTCTATTGTTAGGTGAAGATTACCGTCCTGATGAACATTCCTCATTAGTGGATGGGAAGACAGAGAATCTGGCAAATCCTTTTTGAGACTCTGCTAATGGATGTTAATAAAATCTTAGATGACCAAGTACATGGTAAAAGTAAAATATTAGTGTCATAGTTGTCAAAAAAACAAACAGGGACATACAGGAAATTACATTATTGACGCCACTTCCGGTATACGGATCTAGGCTCTTCCACGTCACGTCTGACGTCACTTCCGGTACCGGGCTTACTTCTCGGTTGATCTAGCAGGGAGAGGGCGTTACCCTCCCTGCTAACGTCCCACTCCCGCACATTATTAGGGAAGAATCGGGGAAAAATTATTGAAATTGGAATTTGGCCGGTGTTCTAAAATATTTTCCTACAACTGCACATAAGCAGAAAGCGCTAGTTTGGGGGTTTTCAGGGTTAATCTTCCGAATTTCGGGTGTCAAGGTTAGGGGTTTGAGGGGGGGGGGGGGGGGGGGGGTTAAGGTTAGGTTGAGTTTTGTGGATCGGGGTGAAGTTGAGGAGTTCGGAGGGTTTAATGAATCTAACCTCCATAATCCTCTAACCTTAACCCTTGGAACCCCCTAACCTTAACCTCCCCCCCCAAAACCCCTAACCTTGGCACCCGAAATTCAGAAGATTAACCCTGAAAAACCCCAAACTAGGGCTCTCTGCACATGCGCAGTTGTAGGAAAATATTTCAGGTAGGAAAATTTTTCAGAACACCGGGGAAGCCACATAAAAAACGTGACTTTCCCGGCCAAAATGGGAAGGTTGACAGGTCTGCAATGTGTTTCACTTTACTTTAAGGTGAGCATTGCAGCAAGACTAAATTAAGGCTCTTTCACACTTGCCGCGTTTGCGTTAATGTACCGCACAAACACTAGCCCTGTATTTGCGTTAACATGCAATGCCTTAATGATAAAAAAAACATGCAATGCTACGCGCAGCGCAGTGTGGGTCATTGCCAGTAATAAACACAGTTAGTGGCCTCGGAAGTGTTACAGCTGCTGTGTCTGTTATTGGCAAAAAACACAATTCCAGGTGCATGTGAATGGGCCCTAAATGCCCATGAACAGTTAATGCAATGGTTCCAGAACTTTTTTTTGCAGGGCCCCCCTTTTATATTAAGGAACATTATCGAGCCCCCCTCCCTATTCCAATACAGGTTCAGAAAGCCCCCCCCCCCCAGTTAATCTAAAGGTAGCCATACACGGGTAAATATTTCCATTCAATCAACCAAGAAAAATCGATCTTTGGAGTAGATTGAATGGGAATCGGTTTCTGCCAGCCTAGTTCGATCGATTATGGAAATCGAACACATAAAATCGATCAAGCAGTGATCATACATGATCACTTGTGGACAGTTCGCCATCACTAGTCTCCAGCCGCACTAGTCCCCAGGCATACCGCTGACTATAGAGTGCCTGTTATGAAGGGAAGGCGTTTAGTACATTTGTTTAGTGACAGCTGGGGAAGCAGATGTATCTTTGTCTTGCTCTCTCCAACATGGAAGGAACTGAGTTGAAAGGGTGTGATAGAAGCTTAGCCTTGTATGGAGCAGCATGTGTTGTCTGTCCTAAGATTTATACCACCAACCCTAACAAGCTATTATTTATGTTTCTATTATAGCAAGAGAGGTGACAACGGCTGTGACTGAGAGTAGCACACCTACTTCTCTCCTGCTATAAAAAGCATTATACCAGCGAGGCATATGACCAGTGATCTGCAGCAAATGCTTATGAAAAAACAAGACATTGAAAGATATAGTGCGCACTGCTCCATTACACAGCCTGACTCTACAAAGACCGGCTTTGAAAAGAGTCTGTTATAGAAAGCAATGAAAATCTGACACTTCTGGCCAAAAGAAAGGCACAAAACGTCTTTGTAGATAGAGATAAAATGGAGACGGGTTCAGTGACCATCAGCTTTTTAATGGTGTTTCCGTCACCAGGAATCAAATAAAAATCAGAATCCAAAATTAACCTTCCTCTTCTTAAATATTTTGGCCTTGGACGTACATCAAAGCATAAATCAACCTTCCAAATATTTTATCTCTGAAGGATTCAATTTGTAAACTTAAAGCGGACCTACCACCAAAGGTCATCTATGCATGAATGGAATTAGAAGTGGCGATAATTGGGAGGATGGCATAAAAAAAACCTTACATGCAATGAGTAATTTAGGAAGGTCCATGGCCGCCCCTCCTCTTTCTCTGTATTTTTTCTCTGGCACCTCGGCAAGAGACCGACATTTCTGAGTGTGGTGACAGCGAGGTAATTACCTAATCTTGGCACTGCATTGAAATGTACACAGACACATTTTCCCGTCATTGGTAATTTTATGTTTTTTAGGATTACGCCATATGCATTGGCTACTCACTGCCATAGCATAGCCACTAGGCATGCTGGGAGAGGCATGCAAGGTATATCACATGGCTGCAGGCAGAGCTCTGTGTAAACTATGGACTGTACCATTCATGGGGGGGGGGGGCAAGCTAAAGCAGTGCTGCTGTCACATGTCACACTGACATTGCAGTTGTAGTTCTTAGGGATGGGATGGGAGTTCTCTGGCTGCACTTGAAGTAAGTCCTTGCATAAAAAAAGCACTTTTTAGAAAGTTAGGTGTCACCCCTCCACTCGGAGTGATGTTTGGCCCCCCCAGTGCAGATCCCTTCTTTATTGATTTCTAGAGATGGTCGAATTTATTTTCAGAAATTTGACGATTTCGAGTTAATTGCAAAGCCCCTGAATATGGTATCATCACCAAACTTGCTGGAGATGTAGAGAAGGGTTTTTGAAAGAAAAAAGGATGTCTCTAACACAAATAGTTTTTGCACAAATTAAGTTAAAAATCAAGTCAAAATTTCGAAAATTTGGAAATTCGACTTTAATTTTGAACTTAATTTATTCAAAAACTATTTGTGTTAGAGACATACTTTTTTTTCTGTCAAATGTTCCCCCACCCCTTCTCTACATCTCCAGCAAGTTTGGCGATACCATGTTCAGGGGCTTTGCAATCAGCTCTGAAAGTAAGCAAGTCGAAAAATTCGAGCATCTCTATTGATTTCATGATTGAAGTTTCGGGACGGTAAAACCTTGAGTATGGGATGGACTTTGGACATGCCTGCTCGAGGATAGATATTAAAGAAGAATTTTTTTTTTTAACCAGTATGACTTTGTGAGTTAATTGCAAAGCTCCTGAATATGGAGTTGTAGAGAATATATATACTACAAAAAGGAAAGTATTGCTCTAACACAAATAGTTTTGGCATAAATTAAGTTCAAATTTGAAAATGTTAAATGTTGACTTTTAACTTAAATTATGCAAAAACTACATATGCAATGGTTCTCATCCTTTTCAGATCCATGACCCTGGAAGTGATGTTGCGAAGTGTCACTTCCTGTATGTGGATCACGGAAGCATCACTTCAGTGCTCCGTGACATCACTTCCAGTATGATCAGGTAAGCATCCCCTACCTACCTCCGTGGGAAGTTAGGAGGGAGAGTAAAGCTAGCCATACACGTGTCGGATTCCATGGCCAATTGATCACTCACCCGATCGATTCCGGCGATCTCAGCGGGAATCAGAGCTCCGATCAATCAGCCAATTAAGAGTATCCGATCGCTGCATACCACCTTGTCCCACGGATTCCTGGACGATTCCGTGTCCGATCACTTACTTCCCAAATGGCAACTCCCCCTGATGTGTGCAGAATCGGATCAGAAAGACCAACATGTTGGTTCTCTGTTGGATCCGATTCTGAGCCCCCGATCAATCGGACGCGAACGATCGGACAAGGTGGGCTGCACGCGATTCCGGCACGATCGTTTCGCGTGCACGCACCCGGAATCGATCGTGCCGGAATCCGGTGGGAATCCGACATGTGTATGGGGGCCTTAACACCCTATCCCTCCTAAGTTAGGACTGGGGGCGATACTCTCCCTCCTAACTTCCCATCCTACTTGTGAGCATCAGCGCATCAGTTTTAATGCTTTCAGTGAGCGCAGTAACCCCTGTGAAATGTTTTCTTGACCCCTAAGGGGGTCTTGGCCCACAAGTTGAGAACCGCAGTGCTAGAGCAATACTGTTTTTTTCAATGATCAATATTATACTATGCTCCCATGTGGCCAACATCCCAAAAATTATTAATAAGAGATGAAGGGATAAGCCTATTATCAACATTCCCCTCCCTGATACTAGTGATGAGCGGCATAGGCAATATTCAAATTCACGATATTTCTTCTAATATTCGATTCTATATTCGCGAATATTCGCAAGCGATTGCGGATCTAGATTCGCAATTATAATCACCTCATAATTACCTTTAAAATAAATGGTCACATGTGCATTGTGAATATATATTCGCAATCCATGCCCATAAGCATCCCAATGCGAATATTCGAATAGCCGCGAAATTTGCGAATTCTCGAATAGCCGATATTCGCCGAATATATTCGAAATTCGAATATTCGAGCTCAACACTACCTGATACAACAGGGGCATGGGGACTTCAAAGGCCAAGATTGACAGAATAAGGGGAAATACAGTGGGTTCAAAAAAGTTCACATATTTAATAAATAATTCACAATAAAACTCCAAAAGTCATCACACAATCACATATGCATTGGCTGTCACCAGAGGGATATCTTGTACAGAAAAAGATGGTATCCACTGATGCGTAGGTCCAAAATTTTTTTTCAAATGTTCCCACAACCCTTCCTTACATCGCCAAATATGTTAGTGAGGATAAAATGTTAAAATTTTTTTTACCATCTCTACTCTAGAACAATTAGCAATAAATGTTTTATCAGCCGGAGACAAGGAATTGTAATTACGCTGCTCCCTGCATTCCTTGTCCCCAAACCTAGTACTTCCAGACACAAAGGAACACATGGCACTTTCCCTGCCAACTTACATTGCCCAAAAGCTGTCATAGTCAACTAGGTGCCAGTTTGGGTCCTGTAAATGAAAGGGATGGGTGCCCTTTTTTCCCCCATATTCCCAGATCCTATAGTTTTATACATACGGATATGCCGCTACCTTTTTAATACCGTGCAGTCAGCTTGCAGCTGATAATTCTAAGCCGCCTAGATGTATGTTCTTTTCACAGAAAATGTTTCATTGCTAAAGCCACGAAAATAATCTTCCAGCTTCTCCTGCCATATGTCAAGCTGCCATATGTCACACCATTAATGATAAAAAAGAAAACAATATCCAGCAGGGTGTTTGCTGACTGTCCGGTGAATAATGAAAGCGGAATGATAAAACAATCAGAGGATGTAATGAAGATGCATGTCTGCCGAAGCTCCCATGTGACAGAGCGCCTGCTGTCAGATAGTGATGAGCGGCATAGGCAACATTCGTATTCGCGGCATGCCGCGAATTTTATGGAAAACATTCGGAAAATATTCGCATTCGGCAATATTCGGTTTTTTTTGGTTATTGCGAATATCGGCAGTTTATTGCGAATTTCGCGCGCGCAATATATGTTTAACATGGTGCGAATTTTTATGCGAATTTTAAAAGTGACGATTTTCGCAATATTCGCATCACCCCAATATTCATTTAAAAATCTGTTGATGGTGTTGCTATGCTCTTGTTGCAGCCTTCCCATTCGTCCACTCACATTGAGAGGGAAGTGTAATGGATAAAAAATACCGAATATCCGGAATTGCGAATATTCGGCAATATATTCACCATCTTCGCGAATTTACGAATTGACGATATTCGCGATTAATATTCGGAATCCGAATATTCGCGATCATCACTACTGTCAGACATGAAGCAAGACCAGCGCGCAATATTGAGCCGCTATTATGACAATGTACGCTCAGTTATTAGTAACAATGGCACCAGCAGGACACAGGTCCGGCCCGCATTGAATTACGTATGCTGAATTTGATCACACGTGAAACATGCTATGATGTCATGTCTAATCATGGTTATACTACCTCATCAATATTCATTAAACATCATTTCATATATTTTTCATTCATTGAGATTCCTCTATGTCAGTGGTGGGCAACTGAGTTGATATGGTGGGCCACAAGTGCGGCCCTCTGCATCACTAAAGGGCCACACATAACATTTTCAATCTATACTGACCAGTAAAGGGATTTAGAACAAAATGCAGCATGCATAGCTAGAATACATTATTTTTAGTTTTTAAAATAACATGTTATTGGGTGACATGGTCATTTGTAGGGCCCCAGTAGATCAGAACATCAAGGGCACCTTGCTTAATGAGGTTAAGACCAATCCTAGATTGTCAACTAGACTTTCAGAAATATCTGGCACATGCTAACATTTTTGTTGACACATGTACAGTAAGGAAGACATTAAACAAGAATGGAGTACACAGGAGGACACCACGAAGGAAGCCATTGCTGTCCCAAAAAAAACAGCACGTTGAAGAGCACCTGGATGTTCCACAGCACTAATAGCAAAATATTCTGTGGACAGATACATGAGACCAAAATATATGGTAGTTGTTTGAGAAAAACACACAACACTGTGTGAAGAAAAAAAGACACAGCACACCAACATACAAAACCTCATCCCCACTGTAAAACATGGCGGAGGGAGCATCATGGCTTGGGGCTGCTTTGCTGCCTCAGGGCCTGGACGATTTGTTGTCATTAAAAAATGAATTCCAGAGTTTATCAAGACATTTTGCAGGAAAACGTAAGTCTGTCCGCCAAATGAAGCTTCGCAGAGGATGGGTGATGCAACAGGGCAATAACCCAAGTCATTTAACAAAACAATGGGTTCAACAGAACCAAATACACCTTCTGGAGTGGGCCAGTCTGGCGTGGTCCAGAAGGTCCTCAACCCAATTGAAATGCTGTGGCATGACCTCCCAAAATCCCCAAAATCCCCAAAATATTGCTACACTGAAAGTTTTGTGAAGAGGAGCAGTCCAAAATTACTCCAGATCGTTGTGCAGGTCTGATCTGCAACTACAGGAAATGTGTGGTTGAGGTTATTGCTGCCACAGGAGGGTCAACCAGTTATTAAGTCCAAAGGTTCACATAATTTATCCACCCTGCAATGTGAATGTTTACATGTTATGTTCAATAAAAACATGAAAACATATAATACGTGTGTAGTATTATTTCAAGCAGACTGTGTTTTTCTATTGGTGTGACTTAGATAAAGATCAGAGAACTTTTTATGACCAATTCATGCAAAACTCCACGGATTCCCAAAGGGTTCACATACTTTTTCTTGCAACTCTAGGTTGGGGGTCTGCTCCACTACGTTTTGCCAGAAACACAGCAAAACATAATGGCCTTATTTTCTGTAGGTGTTCCATTCATTTTGATTGGGCGCGTACCCACAATGTGCACATGCCCCACTGTGGTGTAATTTTTTTGCATGCTGCAATTAAACTCATGAAGATTACAGTTACACACCCCTTTAAAGTGAATGGGCTATGTAAAGAAGACGCGACTACTATGATTTTGGCAAGTCGTAATGAAGCCCTAGCCTAAAGCAGGGTACAGACGGCTCGATATTTAAGCCGTCCGATGTACCCTGCAGCAGCCTAACGACGTCATCACGCTACTGTCTCTCCCCGGCTCCTCCTCCTCAGCCGAGTTTCGCCTGGAGACCCAGGCAAAGCATTGGACATCGTTGTATTAACGGTCATGTCCAATAAGGCTGTTTTCGAGCGGGATTGATTTGTCCCGCTCAAAAACAGCAATGGGCGCAGAATATATGGGCCAGATAGATGGCCGTGAGTGCGCACGATGCTCGAAATGTCCATTGATTTGACCTATATCTCCACGTCTGTACCCTGCTTAATGCCTGGCATACACATGCCGAAAAGCGGCCGATTTTTCACCTGACCGACGGGCGTGCGCGGCCGGCCAGAGAACGGACATGCCCGATAATCTCTGGCCGATGGAAGCCGATGCCTTTAACTTCAATGAAGACCGGCGTCTTCATTGAAGCTAATGGCCGGCACACAAAGGGTGGCGGCCGACTAGTGCAGCCCCATAATGCATCAGGATGCAAACGTGATGACGTCATCACGTTTGCATTCCGGAGCTCATCTGAGCTGGTCTGTCTGCACCCGTCGGGGTGTGTATGGCAGGCATTAGTGTCTTTTCCATGAAAGATATATATGATTTGATGGTTTTGTGCTATGCCAGATTAACTGACAATACTTCCTATGTACACATATACACACATGCAAGACACACAGAATTTACGACAACCTACAAATGTCCCTGAAGTCAGCATGCAATGAATTTGTCGCTTCGAGCTGCTGATTTCTGCTCAGCATGCATGGACAAGCACTTCATTGAAAATCTTCATTAAGGTACTATTAGCTAAACTCGCAAAGCTTTTCAAAGATAATCCCTTGCATGAAAACTGAGCTAACATAAAAGTGCTTTCATGTCTGTGTAACGGTAAACATTCACCCAGAGACGTAGCATCCCGATTCCTGGAAATACACACCGCTAATTACCCGAATTGAAAAAAGACAGAAGTCCGTCAAGTGCATCCAATAATTGAGACACAATAGCCAGTGGATGGTAAACCTCTAATTAGATGTCCATTTATTTTGAACAGGTGAAGCTTATGTGCACAGCAGATACATCTATACATGTCCAGATACTTATTTCCATTGCCTACTCTCTGGAACTTTCTCCCTCGTCCTATTAGACTTGCTCCTACGGGTAGGGTACACACGTAATATATATGGGCCAAATCAATGGCTCACGGCCATCTATCTGGCCCATATCTAATGTGGCCATCCCTGTTTTAGAGCGGGACCAATCAATCCAATCCATTCAATGTTCATTGCTTTGGATGGAGACCGTGGGGTCAAAGCATCGTCTTAGCTAGAGACACAGTAGTGCTAGTGTCTCCACCTCCTTCAATATCAGGCAGCAGCGCGATGACGCCATCGCGCTGCTGCCGGGAACCTCGAACGGCTTCAATATCGAGCCGTGTGTTCCCAGCTTAACCCTCTTTAGTCTGGCCTTCCCATCTTTTAATTATTAGCCTGTCCCATCCCCCCCATCTATTGTACACTTTGTTCCCCCAACCTCTTAAGGTCCCTATATATTGCTTGTTTTTGCGTTTAATTCCTGAACGATCGTTCGGAAATCGAATGCTGCCAATCCAGATCATTTTATCCTCGAACGAGTGAATGAATAGGGACCTTCGATCCCCATCCAAAGTATCGTCCAGCACCCAAAGTGATGCACATCGAATCTTGCGCCACCCCGCTGCAATCCGTCACACAACAATAGCAGGGGAATCGAGCCGTGTATGGCCAGCTTTAAATTTTAATCCAGATTGAGCAAGGGTCCTCTTCTCCTCCTGTGTCATAGTCTGTACCTGCGTGTGAGCTTATCTTGCATCTCCACTCTTATTGAATGTACAGCACTGCGTGATTTGTTGCGTAATTATTATGCGTAATAATAAAACAAATATTCAAATTGGAGCAAACGTCAGGAGCTAAGGAATCAATGCTCTGAAAATCGAGAAAAAAATACCTTCCTTTGAGCAGGATCAATCGATCACATTCGAAAAAGGACGATCAAACTGGGAACGGACATGTCAGTTAATCCCGGTAGATCGTAGAGGCAGAGTTGAGCGAGACACAGGATTGGCTGCAGAGTCCCCCCTCCTCCATCAGCACTCTGACTCTAGCAGCTGTTTTCGGCTCTGCCCCTTGCCTGTGGTCAGCTCTGCCTGTTAGCTGGGAGTTGGGACACAGGCAAGGGGGCGGAGCCCAGAATGGACGCTGCAGACAGGGTCCCCCCTCTCTGCAGCAATCCTGTGTCTCTCTCAGCTGCCTGTCAGCAGCTTACAGGGTACACAGGACCAGAGTCCCCATCAAAAGGAAATCAATGTGCAAAGTGATGCACATCGATTCCCAATTAAATTGATCCGCAATTGAGTGCAGCCTGGTGACATCACTTAGGAGGGAGGGGGCATTACCCTCTCTCCTAACTTCCCATCCCGCACATCATCTGCACAAGCAGGGTGGGATGTTAGGAGGGAGAGAGTAACGCCCCCTCTTTCCTTCTGTCAAAATCCAGTGATTTGTTAAAATTGCGATTTGTCCAGGGAATATGCATAAAAAAACTAGCCATACAATGCCAAAACAGGAAAGTTGACAGGCATGGGACAAGTATACATACAAGTATATGCAGAATTCCCCCCGGCATTATCTCTGGTTCCTTTACACTGGCACTGCTGGTCCCCTATCTCATGCCATTGTCTACAGACTGAAGGAGAGAGCGGTAAGCACATCAGACTTTTACTATATTAGAACTGCGTACTATCAAGTGAGGTCGGGATGTGTGTGTGACATAAGGGGTAACTTGTAGTCTAAAGCATGTTTTGTGTAGATGTGAACTATGTTGTCCATATGGAGATTTGTACAGAGTTACAATATATTTATTGATATGCTACTCTTTTATGACACAGGAAAAAGATGTATATGTAAGCACCAGCACTTTATACAGTATGGACAAATTAAATTTTACAACATATGCTCCAAATCCCTGAAGAAGTCCTATGAACAGGACGAAACGCGTTGGAAAGAAATTGGATGCAAATATGCAAATAGAAATCTTTTTATTTTAAGGACATATATCTGGTGGTAACTAACTAAAAACTTCTTTGCGTAGATATGGGCATATACAGGGAATTGGGTTCAATCCTCTGTCTGACTGATATGATATCTAGGTTATAATGTTTTACTGTAAATGCTTGTTATCAATATGTATGTATCAATGTAACATTGATTAAACATGTAAACCTCATTCCTTCGACTGGAACTCCATCTTCTTATTTTCACCTGAAAGTCAGTAGGGGCTGGCCACCCCCCTTTTGGGTTTTTGGTTTAGTTCTTCCCACAAAAAAACTTATATTATATGCCAATCTCTGTTTGCCATCTGCCATCTGTTTGCCAAATCGTCAAAGGCACAAGGGTCTGTTTAAACCAGTGGTGGGCAACTGAGTTGATATGGAAGGCCACAAGTGTGGCACTTGGCATTACTAGAGGGGCGCACATAACATCGATCCAGACCCTCCCCCCGTGGACATATTCTGGTTTCCCTGATCAACATTGACAATTTTACTTTAGCTGGGTCAGCATGTGACCACTTGGTTTTGGGGGCTGCATGTGGAGGACCAAAGGGGGCTGCCTAACAACACCCAAAGGGCAGCAGGTTCAGCACCTAGGGTTTAAACAATAGATTAAGCTCCACCGCTTGACTAAGAAAATCCCTGACACCGGCTGTATAAGAAGGACCATGATGGAGACGTTGCGGCGTAGCGCAGCCCTAACTAATACCTATCTCCTCCAGACTCCTCACTTCAGTCTCTTGTTTTGATCCGCACTGTCTGGAAAGTTGGCAGCTCAGGCAAAGATAGAAAATAACAGCTAAGGCAATTTGGCAGAGAGAGCGCTGTGTTTTGATCTTGGGAGAACATTTAGAGTAATGTGATTTAGCTGCATGGCAATGTGGCAAATAAGATGCCCTCAAAGAGCCCCGACACTTCATACTCAGGCAGGGATTACTTTTTTTTTGCCCAAACTACAGACAACTCTATCAACTTATATTTTAGGGTGAAGAACCTCTGTCAGCTCAGAGATAAACCAATATTTCTTGGCTGATGAATGTGCCACTCCTATATCGGATTCCCATAAAACACATGGACTGCACAACATAGATTTTAAACAACCCGTTTGATAACAACTTTTAAAACGTATGAAACCATTAAAATGAATTTAATCATAATAAACAATTAAAACATACTTTCTTAATGTTATTCCTAGAGAAAGGGGATCTTTGGTTTCCATTAGCCCAAAAAATCACTGCATAGTGACTCGTGACCCCAACCACACCCCAACTGACTTGTGAACAGCATCAGAGTTAGATTCCAGCATCCAATAGGACCAAATCCATGTAACTGGGTGAGGAGCATACCACCAAATGAACACCCCACCTTAAGGCCATTATGCAATTCGAACGGACCTCCTAAGACCCATTTTTCTGCCACATCTGCTATGGTTAAACATAGCTATGGTTAAACATGGATGTGACGTCAGTGACGTCACATCCGGCTCCCTGAACCAGGAACGATGCGTTCCAGGGACCGGATGTGACGTCAGGTTTTTTCAATTCAAATTCCCCGCCTAGAGGCGGGGAATTTGAATGTGTCCGTGAACAGGCGGACGGCGGACTTCTTTAAAAGTCCGACCCGCCCGTTCGCGGACAGTCCAGGCCGATGTTCGGCCATCACTACTCCTCTGTATAGGGTGCATTTTATACAATGGAGAATTGAATGGTCCGAAAAATATGTTAACTAAAATAAATATTCAGCCATGTCAACTATATTCAATTTTAAATATCGACATTCTGCCCATTGAAATAAAAGTTCATGGAAAAATAAGAGTTCTTTATCATGTGGCCAGTTATATATGGACCACTAATAATTCAAGAAGATTCTAGAAAGCTTGTGCACTTGTAAAACCATCTGGCTGGTTGGCAAATGTACTAATGCTGATAATTACTCTTCCTTTTCCCTTGTCATGTGCTCAGACTGTTGAGTGGGTGCCCTCTTTACTTTGCTTCATGATTCATCTTTTAACTCAGTATTTACATCTCATTTGCACATTTTTCTACTAAGTGTGTTTTGTTTTTTTCTCTCTGCAAAGCTCATTCATTAAAATACAGGGAGACAAACAACACATCGAGTCTGAAATGGAAGCGTTATCATGGCATTTCAATTCTCTAATCTGATATTTCCTAAATATATATTTGTCAAAGATGACCAGTCTATGATGAACTGTGGTCTGCTCTGAAGTTTAGAAACCATTGATTTTGTTAGATACCAGTGTCTTTTAGTGCCAGGCCACTCCATGATCAGAAGACATTCTGTGTTGATGCCCAGTTGGTAGTTTGCATCCAGGAATGACTCATTTGTTTTTAATGAATTTTTTTTATTTTTCCTAAAGTAGTGTAAAACACGTTGCACTTCAGATGCGTCTAGAGTCTGGAGGTTATAGTATTAATCTTACAGCAGACCTACCACCATCAATGTATCATTTCATGAATGGCATTAAAAGTGCTGATAAAATGTATAACAAAAACCAAAAAAACTGAGGAGTAATTTAACAATATCCCTCACAGACCCCCCTCTCTCACTGGCTCTGGTGATGTTTTGTGCCACACAAACTGGCACAAAAACACGAAACTCAGACGGTTAAATCTCTAATCTTGGCTCTGCATTAAAACAAATTACACAAATGTTCCCATAGAAAATCATTATAAACGCCCCCCACTGGCCACTTGCGATATTGCACCCTGAGTTAACCCCTGGAAGCTTGGAAGATAAAGATGGAATCTCTCATACGATTAAACAGCCGGTAAGTATATTTTTTAGGATTTAGGATTGTGAAGTGTGGATGCCACCATCATACCAGCTCAGAAGTCAAATTTGAATTTTATATATATATTTTTTTGATTTTGAGTATGCAGTTGGGGGCTTTCATTTCCCCCCAAAAAATCACTTACATACCGTTATCGCTGGCATAGTATTCGCATAATTTAGTCATTTTGGTCCTAGAAACCTGAGATTCCTCTGACAACTGGGATTGACAGGCATTACAGTTAATGTTCAGCTTCTTATCACTTGCCTCTCAAAGATGGGCTATTTATAAATGTATTCTCAGTAAGAAGCATTGTACTAGAGTAAGAAGGTATTATATCCTCCATTCCACCATTCCAGCAGCAACTATTTGTCTTTCTTACGTTTCCCTATTGCTCAATTCACTGGCAGGGTCAAAAGGAAATACACGGTTGCATTTAATGTGGCAATGTATATCATATGAAGCAGCGGTGTCAAACTCTGGCCTGGGGGCCTAATGTGGCCTCAGTGTAATTATATTTGGCCCATGAGATTTTGAAATTTAAAAAAAACCCATAAAATGTCACAAACATGTCTTTTACACCTGTGTTATAGCTGTTTACTCCACTACAGCAACATAACCACTGCCCGCCATTTCTTGCCTGGACCTAACCGCTCAGGGATATCATCTCGGTGCCCAATGTGCTTTATATACAAAGGGCGATCGGGCGGATTTTATTCCCTGCCCTCCAGGAGTCCCGGAAGACATCCCCGGCGTTACCTACAAAAGCGATGCCCCCTCCATCCAGCGTCATATCTGACATCATCATGTCAAACACAGAAGCAACGGTACACCAATCGCCGGGGGATTTGGTCGGAGAGGTGAGTTTGCCTGTAGTTAATTTGGGTTAAATGAGTTTTATTAGCTGAGAAACTCGGTGAGAACGTCTGTGCTTGTTTATAAGGGCCTGTGCCCTTCGCTAGTCGGATCCTAACAGCAAGAGATCGAGGGTCACCACTAACATACATCAATCGCCAAATGATCGACCAAAAAATAATGACATGTACGGTCACCTTCTGTTCAGTCTCTTCTTTGATATCTATCATTTTTGGTCAATCAATTCCTTTAAATGGGATCAGCCTATAGGAAACTGCTAAACAGCAGTCAGTGTCTTCTACTCCTCTCCACAGTGCTAGCAGGTAGTGTGCACTATTCCTCTCCACAGTGCTAGCAGTAAGTGTGCTCTACTCCTCTCCACAGTGCCAGCAGTAAGTGTGCTCTATTCCTCTCCACAGTGCTAGCAGTAAGTGTGATCTACTCCTACCCACAGAGTCAGCAATAAGTATGTTCTACTCCTCTCCACAGTGCCAGCAGACAGTATGCTCTACTCTCCATAGTGCCACCAGTAAGTGTGCTCTACACCTCTCCACAGTGCCAGCAGTAATATTGCTCTACACCTCTCCACAGTGCCAGCAGACAGTATGCTCTACTCCTCTCCACAGTGCCACCAGTAAGTGTGCTCTACACCTCTCCACAGTGCCAGCAGACAGTATGCTCTACTCCTCTCCACAGCGCCACTAGTAAGTGTGCTTTACTCCTCTAAACAGTGCCAGCAGTCAGTATGCTCTACTCCTTTTCAGAGTGCTAGAACAGAAGTTACATGCCAGTAGTTAGGGTGTTCTACATGGATGTCAATAACTAGTATCTATCATGAGTTGGGTTGCCCATACCATCAGAGGGGACTTTTGATTGGCAAAACCCAACCTCTTAACAAATTAGTTACAAAATAATAAAAGTCATTAACTCATTTATTCAAAGATAAAAGATACACAACAATGGATCCAACCAGAGAAGTCCCAATTGTGTATACACTTCTTGGTAGTGAACTGTACAGTGATTTTTTGTTTCAAACCATGGCTTTATCTTGTCTACATGTTTCGCCCTCAATGGCAGGGCTTCCTCAGGACAATCTGTAAAAAAATCGTAGTTCAAAAGACATAATATCAGTCAACACCATTGATTACATCAATCAATAATGAATCAAGAATTCAAGTCAAATAGATGTTACCATTCAAAATTTTGAAGCAATCATTACGATTGTTCGAAAATATAATGGTTTATATGAAAATATCTATGCAAATTAAAATTTTATTGAAAACATATTGACATTGAACAACAGCATAATTACATGGGAACACATAATGAATTATGCTATGCGAATCTGGGGAGAGGCTTCAAGACCTAACAGGGCGATCCGCAGTAGCCCAAGAGGACGGGAGAGGAGCAAAAGTGTGTCCCCACCCCTTTAGGCCGCACCAGTAACAGGAATCACCATCTGTATCCAAAAGTATTTTGGTACTAGATTGATTTGTAAAAACATCCAAACTACATAATGAGAAAATGACACTATGCAGTTGGGTAAAGAAATACTTGGATGTGTAATTCTTTTTTGAATTGGGAAGTTTACTGGTGAACACTTTAGCTGCAAGGTTCTCTGTCTCAACAATTTTATAAAAGTAAACCTGATATTAAACAATGACCTATGGGCAGACGAAAATTAAGGACAGAAGGAAATTATGTGAAAAAAGCAGAGCTCTGAAAATCGTCCTTTATCTGTAAATGTCTAGAAAATTTAATATGGTGTGTCTGTCACTTTTGTAAAGGTTTTAAAGTTTCTTCAGTTGTTGGCGGTGCTCTATTGTGCAAAAATCTATACAAAAATTGAGCCGTGTATGGGTTGCTTTGGGCAGGATCAATCAATCAATTACAGTTTACCAGCATGTTGGAAAACCTTGATCGATGCCTATACTTTGTATGGGGACCGATTAAGGCAAAGGTCGGCTGCTGACGAGATATCTCAAACCGCTTGAATATCGCATTAGATGAACAAAAATGACTGATACAGATACTGTTAGCACTCTACCTATCTGCACCGCAAGGCTTTTATTTCAATCCTGGCTGTAGAAGGATAATGTGGGTTTAGCTGGAGGACTTTAAAGACAGCTCTGATAAATGAGACACCGTTTTGACAGTACAGAGACTTGCAGTTCATCAGATCCCTGTTCAGCTATTTTTCTTATCTGTGCAGAAGCCATTGGAGCTAGCGTTGCCAATTAAAACACAGACAAACATATCATTATAGGAACAGAGCAATTAGGAGGACAGCAAGTTCATCTTATCTCAGCAACTGATACAGACTGAGGAAAACATGAAACAGGAGTTCACTTTGAAAACAAAATGTAAAGCATTCTTTTAATTAACTGAAATAGTTTATTTTAATCAGCCAAGTTTCCAAATGCGCCTTAACACTAGGCAAGCAATTTCCCTATATATACTATTCTTTAATGTGCCTCTTCTGTGATTACTTTGTATAATATAACTTTATTAAAACCAGAATGAACGTGAAAATGGAGATCCTGTTCCGTGAAACATCACAGCAGCAGCGGCAGGAAAGTCAGGTGCATTTGTTATATACTTTCTCTACGCTACAATTCTGACTGTGATGCTCACATTATACTTTCTATATAATCCCATTTGTGTTTCAGGGATAGATATTGTTGCTTCTTCTTGTATCACATTGTGACTCATTGACTTCAACACTGAAAATCCTAATGTGAAGCAATTAGTGCAAATGTTTATTGAAGAGTGAGTAGGAGTAAGGTATCTGAATGCCACCCTTCAATGTAAGGCTTACATCTGAACCCTAGGTGAGTAGATAAATATATACACTGAACAAAAATATATACACAACACTTTCAGTTTTGCTCCCATGTTGCATAAGGCTATGCTACCACATAGGTGATTAGCTGTGGGGGCGACGCGATTTTAGTCACGTGCGGCAATCGCCTCCATTTAGTTGAATAGGTAGTATTCACTTCAACTAATGGGCCGCGATCGGCCATAGACCTGAATGGGCTCGGTTAAAAATTGCTTGTCACTTCAACCATGCCCATTCACTGTCTAGGGGTGCAATCAGGCGGGGAAGGGCAAGATGTCCTGCCCCCACCCCACTTCCTGGCTGCAATCAGCTGTAGAGATTTTGATGATTTCGAGTTAACTGCAAAGCCCCTGAACAACGTATCATCACCAAACTTGCTAGAGATGAAAAGAAGGGTTGGGGGTACACTACAGAAAAAAGCATGTCTCTAAATAGTTTTTGCACAAATTAAGTTCAAAATTTCAAAAATCGAATTTGAACCTAATTTATGCAAAAACTCCATGTGCTAGAGCAAAACTTTTTTTTTCAAATGT
>CM070036.1:16634157-16646955 GCA_036250615.1 Ptychadena robeensis | reverse complement strand
TAGTTGCAGTGTGCCTTTGCCCGAACTGGGTTCGGGCATATCGCTAGGGAGGTTAAAGTATTACACAATGTTTGTATAATAAAACATTATTTCATTCATAAAGCATAGGTGCACAAGTGTTTTAAAGTAATCAATAATTATGTGAATGGATGGAAAGGTAAAAAAAGAATGCAGGTGCTATTACAATTACTACAAACTAATTACAATAATATAAACAATACAATGTGCTTTTAGAATAACTATAAACTAACTTTGCTACTAGAAACCTAGACAGCCCAACTGCCACTTTCCCCAGAATCCTTTGCTGCTGGGTTAGACAGTCCAACTGCCACTTTTACCAGAATCCTTTGCTGCTACTGAGCTAGACAGTCCAACTGACACCTTTCCCAGAATCCATTGCTACTACTGAACTAGAGCGTCCAACCATTACTTTACCCAGAATCAATTGCTACTGCTGAGCTGCTAGACAGTCCAACTGTCACTTTTCCCACAATCCTTTGCTACTACTGAGCTAGACAGTCCAAGTGCTAATTTTCTCAGAATCCTTTGCTGTTACTGACCTAGACTGTCCAACTGCCACTTTCTCTAGATTTCTTTGCATCTACTGAGCTAGACAGCCCAACTGCCACTGTGCCCAGAATCGTTTGTTGCTACTGAGCTAGACAGTCCAACTGCCACTTTTCCCAGAATCCTTTGCTGCTTTTGAGATAGACAGTCAACCAGCCACTTTTCCCAGAAGTGCAAAAACTAAACAAGACAACCCGACTGTCAGTTTTTCCACAATCCTTTGCTACTACTGTTTTAGACAGTCCACTGCCACCTTTCCCAGAATCTTTTGCTGCTGCTGAGCTAGACAGCACAACTGTCACTTTTCCCAGAATCTTTCCTGCTACTGGGGTAGACAGTCAGAATGACACTTTCAACAGAATCCTCTGCCGCAGCTGAGCTGGACAGACCAACAATTACTTTTTTCCAGAATGCTTTGCTACTACTGAGCTAGACAGCCCAACTGCCACTTTTCCCAGAATCCTTTGCTGCAACTGAGAAAGACAGCCCAACTGCCACTTTTCGCAGAACCATTTGCTGCTGCTGAGCTAGACAGTCCAACTGCCACTATTCGCAGAGTCCTTTGCTTCTACTGAACTGAAAGTCCAATTGCTGCTTTTCCCAGTCCCAGAGTAATCTGACAAGTTTGTAGTAAATGCAGATTTTTCTAATGAATTGAAAAATTCACAAATTAGGTGTTTGCCAATTGGAATTAGCAGTTGAACCGTCACTTCCCAGACAGGTTTTTACATTGTAGAGATGGTCAAATTTGTCTTTCAAAAATGCAACCATTCCGACGATTACGAGTTAATTGCAAAGCCCCCAAACATGGTATCATCACCAAACTTGCTGGAGATGTAGAGAAGGGTATACTTAAAAAAAAGTATGTCTCTAACACAAATAGTTTTTGCATAAATTTTGAAATTTCAACTTAGATTTTTACTTGATTTATGCAAGAACTACATGTGCTAGGCAAAACTTTTTTTCCCAGTGTTACCACAACCCTTCTCTACATCTTCAGCAATTATGCTGATGATACCATTTTCAGAGGCTTTGCAATCAGCTGACAAAGTTAGCTAGTCGAAATATTCAACCGTCTCTATTACATTGCATACTAAATATAGTTCAAATTTTAAACATTTTGATTAGCTAACTTTGTGACATAATTGTAAAGCCCCTAAACATGGTATCATCGCCAAAATTGCTAGGGATATAGAGAATATGGTTTTCCATAAATTAGTTTGACATCTCTACATCTTCAGCAACTTAATCATTGTCAATGGTTTTGCAATTAACTTTGTAAATTTCGTGTCCATTTTTATTTCTGAATGAAGGCTGTGAAGGTCTATATTTCCCAATAAAATGACCAGTCTTTAGGAAAACTGCTCGCCTTTCCCTTTGGCTTTGTTTCCAGATTACCACTTGATGGCTTGTGGAATTTCAGGGGGGTACAGCCCATATCAGGCCAGTCATAACATTGCCCACTAGCTACTATGCCCATTGGAGCCTATTTCTAAGATTTGTAATACAAAAATATTTGGAAGCATTGAAGTTGCCTTTGGCTGACCACAGGTAACTGAGAATATGATTACTTTCTATGGGTTAAGCCCCCCATACACCACATACAATTACCATGCAATTTCTGTACAACCAACTTTTCTTCTACCAAAACCATGTAATGGGAGGACCTTTCTACACCTTTCACTCACTATGTATACTATAAGGGAGGTCCCTATACTCCATAGTTGTTGGTAGGTCTCATGAAAATTGTATGGAGGAATCTAAAGGTGTATGGGGGGCTTTAGAAACCTCTGAACATTTCTATTGTTAGTTGAATTCCCTTCTTGAAATACGCCTTTGGTCCATTAATTAGCAGAGTATTTAAAATGACAAAACGGTAGCTTATTATTACAGAGATTTCTGTACACAGCAGTATTAGTACTGTCTCTAGAATGATGTGTTTAGAAGCACCTGCTCAGCAGCAAAGAGTCCCTGGAAATTCATTTAAAATCTCACTTACAGAATGTACCCACTGCTGGCACTAATATATTTCCCCTTCTTTCTATGCTATTACAGGATCTAGAAGCGAGCATTTAAGCTGACAGACACAATATCCAAGTTATTTATTTCAAACAACCCAGAGTGCTCTGCAGCTTCCCCACAAGTGTACTTAGTGGATGCCGGGCGGGAATAAAGCTGAACTATGGATGCGGTAGAAAGAAATGAATTGGAAGACAGCACAGAGTGCGCACATATGGCGAAGACCTTTTCGAGCTCTCATGCATCAGAAAATGGAAAACAACATTGGTGCAGCATGCACAGTGTCCTTATGTCCTTCACTTTCACTTATCAATCCTTACATTTTAAAAAGCCTTAAAGGGTAAGTGCACTTTAAAGCAAAATGCCCCCCCCCCCCACACACACATACACTCACTTACACTAACCTATTCTAACCCTCTGTAGATCTATATTGCTCCAACATCTGTGCCGCCTCTTCTTTGCACACAACTGCGCATCACAAGCTTCATAGACCTTCAATAGTAAACAGTACAGAGGCTTCAAGTATAAATCTGAGTCAGATATTGTTTATTGTTAAAATAAAGTTGACACAAGTTTGAGTTCCACAAGATCCCCCATAAGCTGGACGTTTACATTTAAAAAATAAATTCTCTCTAATGAGAGAAACCATTGTTAACATGGCACCCAACCATTGTCAGTGTTCTCATGTTTTGGGAAGAGTGAACACCCCATTTGCATTTCCTTCTGGTTAATGGTCACTTATTCAGCAGCCAATAACATTCCCAGTTAAGACCCTTTACAGCATCCGCACAGCGTTTTTGCATTCAAAGGTTTCCATAGAAATTATGCCTTAACGCTCTAATGCAGTGCATTAATGCAAACGCCCTTCAACGCAGGCATCTCCCATTTAGCAGTACGGAGGTGCAGGGCCACCATCAGATATTTGGGGCACCACAGTAGGTACATTTTTGGGAGCCCCTACTCGACCCTCCACAGGATGCTTACCTGCTCTGTAGCCATGGGGACTAATACGCAACATGGCATCAACTGGGCAGTGGACCACCTAGATCCCAGGTGCCCAACCTGCGGCATGTGGCCCTTTGGGCGTTCCTTGGCGGCCCCACTTGGTTTTCCACTCGCGGTCCCAGAAACCTAACTGTTAATGCATAGGAACTCACCTGTCCTTGCCCTGGATCTTCTTCAGGAGGGAAGAGAAGGAAAGGGACTCGCTCTGGCTGAGAACATAAAAGCCAATCAGAAACCCAGACAGCACCTGAGCAAGTCCCTCACCTCACCAAGAATATCCCATTCTAAGAAGATGTGTGCTTATGCTCCCACTTTTGCACCGACGAACGGTGGATTATTGTATGTGGCACATAACTTCAGAATAGAGTCACATAACCTTTGATTTTATATATATATATATATATATATATATATATATATGACTTAAAATATGCATTACCGCACTACAGTGTTCCCTAATGCTTGAAGTATCATAAAAAACAAGTTTTGTTATTTAAAAATTATTATAATGTCTTCTAGCTATGCCTGCTGTCATTTATTCATTATAAAATGCTTATACAAGTCGGTATAGATTGAAAATGTTATGTGCGGCCCTTTAGTGGTGCAGAGGGCTGCACTTATGGCCCTCCATATCAACTCAGTTGCCCACCACTGGCCTAGATGGTTGAGCCCAGGTCTGGAGGGCCTCTTCTACCAGCCTGATAGCCGCCCTGTTGAGGTGCATATGCTGATGTAGGGTTTTGTTACCGCCAATTGACATGTTTGTATTTACGCAAGTATGTCTGTTCACTGTCGCAGCATGAAAGGGGATCCTAACTATTAATAAATATAGAGTTGCACTAATCAAAGTGATGTGGCCAACATCCCAAATAAATATTGACTGCCCAATTAGCTAAGAGAAGGAAAAACCCCCTAACTAACTAAATTCCCCCTGTGTTCACCACAGGGGCAAGGGGACTTTAACAGCCACCTATCTAAAATAAGGTCATGAATGTGTGATCTAATCAAAGAAATAATAATAATTTAATAAACATAAAAGTTAAAAACATGGGACCTTTCAATGTCGGTCGATGTTATATCATTATTATACACGTACTTCACACATCCACATATAGCGGGTACAAAAATCCAAGAAGTACAGATATGCAAATACAATAATGTGTACGTCAGGATAAAGGTCCTGTTACAACAGGATTGAGCCCCAAAGCGCATTTCGTGTAGAACTTGGTCCTTCCTTGGTGTTCTTTGTCTGTCCCTTGTTGGTGTCGGATGTTGGTGTCACTGTTGATATCGTCACAGACTCACAGACCTGGATAAAGTATAATCCCTGAGGAAGTTCTACACGAAACGCGCATTGGGGCTCAATCATGTTGTAACAGGACCTTTATCCTGACATACACATTATTGTATATGCATATCTGTACTTTTTTTTTGTACCCGCTATATGCGGATGTGTGAAGTACGTATAATGATGATATAACATCGACCGACATTAAAAGGTCCCATGTTTTTAACTTTTATGTTTATTACGGTAAATTATAATTTTTTCTTTGATTAGATCACACATTCATGACCCTATTATACATAAGTGGCCGTTAAAGTCCCCTTGCCCCTGTGGTAAACACAGTGGGAATTTAGTTAGTTAGGGGGTTTTTCCTTCTCCCGGCTAATTGGGCAGTCAAGGATCCTTAATGCTAGCCATATACAGCCCGATAAATAGCCCGATCAACCAAGCCCGATCGAAGTTTGCCGATAAAAATATCTGCGTTTTCTCGGATGATCTAACAAAAAACCCCACATAGAAAAAATGATTTTTGAACGATGTAACAGTTTTGATCGTACATCATAGTCGGAGTTTATCCTCATTTTTGTCGTCCAATTTTTCATTCAATGGGAAGTAATAGTAATATCGGGGATGATCGGTGTTCATTAAGTCGGGCGCTACAAGAAAAGCAGAACGATGTAACTGGACAGATTAAAATTTTCCGATCATGTGATGGCCGATTTTCCGCTACATTTTGATCGGGAAAGCTCTGTCGGACCATGTGGGCAAAACCCGATTTATGCCCGATTAACGAAAAACTTTGATCGGGCTTGGTTGATCGGGCTATTTATCGGGCTGTGTATGGCTAGCATAAGCCCCCCATAGACGGGCAGACTCACATCCATAGTTGTAGCAGACCAACCTGCGTGCTCGCTACCGCCGAGCACATCAAGGTTGGTCTGCAGCAACTATGTGGGAGCCCACCTTGAGTTATGTTGAAAAAAAGCCGGCAGGTCGGTTCTTTTTCTGCCCGCTGACGTCACCACGCTGTAATCAGTCTGCTAAAGGTCTGCCATAGATCGAGGTGTCTATGGCAGGCTTAACAATTTATCAAATCATCATTAGAGATGGATGTGAAGCTCCACTAGTTTATTTGAGAAGATGTTAAGAAGAGTTGTAGGAACATTACAAACAAAGGTATGGTTGTAGCACACGGCAGATTTGCCAAGAAAAACAAACTATGTAGAAGAATGAGAGATCATTGGTCAGTGATAAGCAGCTGCCAGCTCTCTGTCCCCCATTGCAGCACAATGTAATATGTAAAACTACCAAAATAAAAAAAACTCAAAAGCTGACAACTAAAAAGGTCGATGGAAGATGGATTTTCTTCTCATTAACCACAGATATATTTTAAAGAATGCCTGTCATGGGCCATTGCAACCATTCAAAGATTGTAAGCAACCACACAGCACAGGAAGTCAGAATGATTGTCTCCTAATCCTTTCTATGCTAGCTCCCATATGTCTCTTATGACAAATTTCTTCTTAAAATGGTAAGACACATTTCAGCACAAGCAGAGGAAAAATATCTAAAATAAACAAAATAAACACTGTTTATAGAATGCACTAATAAGGCACTCACTATCTGCAGTAACTATTCAGTGCCAGAGGCGCTTGGAAACACACACAGCCTGACTTCTCCTGTGTTCTGGCACAGAATAAATTACAGATTCAGGCTAATTAAAGCAGAAATTGACAGAGACAAAGAGTTTAAAGGATTAAAACTAATTGATGAGATTTTGCATTATTTCTGGATTATTTTATCTCTTAAGTGTAATTTAAAAAATTATTTTATTTATTTACAAAAATAAGGGTGCAATTTGTAACTACATTTTTTCAGTATGATTTTGCTCCATGTTTAGTGTTAAGTTTAAACCTCGAGAAAAATAAAATGGAGAACCATAGAGAAAAAAGCAGCTCAGACTTCAATAATTAAGATAGCCATACATGGTTGAACTTTTGCACGATCTTAGATTTGATTGTCTTGTGCAATTTAAATATCGGTTGTAAGTATAAAGTAGAATAATTGTATCACCATACAGTTTAATCAATGTAAACACAGTCAATTCCTTTACTCAGATCTGTGCGCATGCTCCATATTAAAATCTAATACAAATAGATATACCTTAAAAAAATGTCAGATACTCGTACAATCAAGTGAAATTTACCGACATGTCCAAACACTGCTTTATTAATTTTATGTTCGATTTCGTTTGGTCAATGGTACAAGGTGTGTTGGGATTTACGACTTAAAAGATATTTTGGTTAACGATATCCCAATCTTCAGATGCCCCCCTGTAACCTTTTTTTTTACCATAAGTTCTCCTCAGTCTTTTAGACTGCATGGCACGTAGCATTACTCAAACTGGTAGACTAATCATATTGTGTCCTGCATCCTTCATCTACATAATAATGATGAAGAGAGTGGCCCTGACATCAGCACCATTATTGGTCTCCCCATTATGTCCTTTAATTATAAACATCTTCTTTGACACATTACTTGGTTACTAGATCAAGGTTTATGTATTGTATAGATAAAAACACTTTCCTACAAGTCATTTCTAGAAGTTACTCATAGTTACTCAACTAATCCATTTAATCTAATCTAATCAAAAAGGATTCGTTATATCTATAGCCCCCCATAGACAGGCAGACTCCTCCATGCAACTTCTGTACAACCAACTTTTCTTCTACCAAAACCATGTAATAGGAGGACCTTTCTACACCTTCCAATCACTATGTATTCTATCAGGGAGGTCACTATACTACATAGTTGTTGGTAAGTCTCATGAAAGTTGTATGAAGGAGTCTGCCTGTCTATGGGGGGCTTAAGACTGTCTGAAGTCTTTAGAAACTATGCCCTACTACTGAAAATGCCAGTTGCCTGGTTTTCTCTGCCTCCAATATGTGTGTATGTAGGCCATGGCCATGGAAATTGAATCAAATAGAACATCATGACACACAGCCAAATTGTATATTAGGAGAAATCTACTATTTCCCTTGTAAATAAACGGCACTCCCGGCCATAGTTGTAGCAGACCAACCTGCATGCTCGCTCCCGCCGAGCACATCAAGGTTGGTCTGCCGCAACTATGTGGGAGCCCACCTTGACTTTTGTAGAAAAAAAGCCGACAGGTCGGATCATCATTTTCTGCCCGACTGCGCTGCTGCTTGTTAACTCTGAAGTCTCCTCCCCCTCCAAGTTAATTGGCTTCAGTCTGACAGGAATCCCGTGTGTTAGTGGAACACACAGGACTCACAGCGTGGTGACGTCGCCACGCTGTAATTAGTCTGCTAAATGTCTGCCATAGATCGAAGTAGAAGGAGATGAGATTAATTTAACTTCTTCAAAGAGCGGTGTGAACTTAGGTAGTCAAGCATAGAGATCATCAACTATTCCAAATCACATGCATCTACCTAGAATTAGATATTAATTTTGGATGAAATAACCAGTAAAGGTTATTTAAAAACATTAATTATATAAATAATAAAAGAATCTGTGGTACTTCACAGCAGTAAACAGTGGGTTATAGAAACCTATAATCTGTAACAATTTTTTTCCCCAAATGTCACTGTGCTCACAGAATAGAAACAAGCTGGAGTATAAATCCAAAAGCTGACCTCCTAGTGCTGAACATTTTGATCAATGTGCTCTCTCACATTCAAGGCTTGTCTTCTTTGGCCTGTCTGACGAACCTGGAAAAAAAAAAAAGACATTCAGCTTTCAATTAAAAAGCATAGACACAGCCATTACCACACTACTGCATGATATCTATATGAAAGAGTATCTTTTGTAATGCAATGACAGTTTGACATTCAAGGGCTTTCTTTTATATATGAAGATTTTAAAAAGAACACAAACTTTCTATAAAGGATAATTATGTTAACATAGCAGGCTGTATCCATCAAAGAAATACATGTATAGTCAGAAAGGAACCAGTCAGAGTAAACCTCTTATTCATAATCATATTTTTAGTATAGAAAGGGATTTGATCCTCGGAATGATTGGCACAATTTATATTCATTTTGTGGCTTTGTAATTCTTTTTGTCTGAAATGGTTTAATCATTTTGGAGATGCATCTATTATACTCACAATACATTTTTCCTTGACTGAGATGTTCTTCAATGATTTTCGCCTAACTTCCCTTTAAATGCAACCATAGTCATACCATAGCCATGGTAGATATTCCATTAAATATATTAAACAATTGCAAAAATTGGAATAAAAATGATCACAGCTGGAAAATTAAGTAAACCACAATACTAGGCCCAAATCACACAATTTCATGGACCCTTTCCTCAACTTAATCTAATGCAAAGTAAAAAGAAAAATGATTATTATTATTTCAGTCTTGTCAGCACCATCCCCCCACCCTTTTCATCTCATGTCTCAGGTGCATTACTCATAAACCAGTCAATTAGTTAAAAAGTGCTGTTTTATTTCCTGATAATACTAAAATTATATATAAAAAACAATCCACTGATCTAAAGAAAATGATTAAGGTACATAGGGGGCTGCCAATAACCCAGTGCTCCCCATTCATCCCCACTTGGTTACATTGTAGAGTAGAGAGTAGAGATGACACCAAACTTTCCAACCAGTTTTTGTTTTTTAATTGTGTAAAAGAGCTAAAGGACATTCATATCAATGGGGGTGTGCGCCCCCACACCCCCATAGAGGGCTGCCTAGAACTCCAGTACACGCTGAAGAGAAAGATCTCTCCAGCATGAATGGGGGAGGAGATGCCCCGTCATAGGGCCACCGCCCATAACCAATGGAAAGGTGCCGTCCCTCCCTTGCTGCACATTGCGAGGAAGGTGAAGAGGGGAGGCACAAAAGCGCCCGTAACCCAAGCTAAATGGCCAACACTCCCCCCCCCCCCCCCCGCGGGCCACCCATGACGCACTGCAGCCAGTGCCCTTATTTCAGGGCCAGGCTGAAAATAGGTGGCGGAAATCCGTTCCTGTGTGTTCCCCCAGAAAAAAAGCCCTGTGTCCAGGGATGAGCAAATTTTAATAAAATACTTTAGCCAAATAGTATGTGGTTGCCACAACTGCGATGAAATTTTCGATTGATCGAATTTATGAATATCGAATAGAATATTCGTAGAATTATCTAGTAGAATATTGCGAATTCAAATATTGCCTGTGCCTCTCATCACTGCTTCCACATCACTACTGATAACTGGTGAATTGTCCTTATTTTAGGATAGTAAAAATTTTATGGCAGAAGCATGTGATCAATTTAATCAGCTGATTAATATGATTTTTATTGTTTATAATAAACTTATTATTTAGCCTTTCCAGAAAGCAGAAATGCTGCATTATCAAATGCCAATCACATCATTTAAATGAATAACCTAATAGCATGTATATATTAATTCTGTTGTAGTAGAGCTTTATCTAAGAACTTACCATCCATAATTTCAGACAGAAATTTATTTAATAATATGCTTTTAAATCTAATGAATAAATACAGAAATAGCATAGAAATATACAAATTTTTGTGATCCCCCCAAGGTTACATTATAAAACTTTGGAGCATTGATTGCCAAAGACTTTGGACATGTTCACACAATAAATTTACTGGCCATGCAGTCAATCAAAGGCAAATCCCAAGATAGCACTTGATTATAATTGTACGGGTTGCCCCTGAGCTCGAGGCTGCAATCCTGTGCTGAAAAAATAAGATTTCTACTTTGATTGTTTCCTCCCGGATTATAGAGGTACTTCTAAAGCCCCCCATAGACAGGCAGACTCCTCCATACAACTTTCATGAGACTTACCAACAACTATGTAGTATAGTGACCTCCCTGATAGAATACATAGTGATTGGAAGGTGTAGAAAGGTCCTCCTATTACATGGTTTTGGTAGAAGAAAAGTTGGTTGTACAGAAGTTGCATGGAGGAGTCTGCCTGTCTATGGGGGGCTTAAGATGCAGGTAATCATTCCACATAGAAAGTTGGTGTTTTTTGAAAATTCTACAGATTTACATTTTGTAGACATACAAAGGAAATCTTAAAAGGCAGCAAGCGCCGTGCGTGCTCCCAGAGCTTGATTGTGCTCTAATCTATCTATCATCTACCAGTGTATGCCTTCCTTCTAAAGCTAGCCACACACGGTTCGATTTTGGTTCAATCGATGCTCGATTAGATGAATTTTTTCAGCGATTGAACGAAAATCGAGAAATGCCCACATGGTACAATCGACGATAATTGTTCAATGAAGGCAAAAAAATTGATCGAATTTTGATCGGACATGTTGGAAAATCATCGGCGATTGTGCCAAAATCGTTTTATTGTCATCGATGTTTGTGGTGTTTCTCCTGTATCGATTAGATTCGATATAATAACATAGACCACTTCAATCTGAACTTCAAAATTGTACCAAAATTGTACCGTGTCTGGCTAGCTTAACAGGATCAATAGATCCCAGTTGAAGAAACTCAATTGAACAGGGTTTCAACATGTTGAAAAACCTTGTTTACTTTACTTTGGAGGAGACCGTGAGCACCCCTCCGGAGGCAGTCAACAGAGACTGTGATCAGGTCCTTGCAGTGGAAAGGGGGAGGGGGGAGATTTTCTCACAACACGGGTGTACTGGGTCCCTATCGAATGGAAATTGATGTGCGCTTAAGTTTCTAGAATCTCAAAATGATATCAGAAGGTGTTGGAGGAAGATTATGGAAAATACAGTTACAAGCGAACTTCTCCTCCATTGGTAGAGCTGGTTGCGAAATTTCATGAGTTAATTGCAAAGCCCATGAACATGGTCATCACCACAATTGCTTGAGATGTAGAGTGGAGTTGTGGGAACATTACAAAAAAGTAAGTATTGCTCTAGTACAGGGGTGTCTACACTTTTTAAAATGGCTAGCTCAAAATTATCTACCAACAGTAAAACTTCAATTACGACAGACTAGCGTGAGTATAGAGTATATAACTATAATAATTATGTTTTTTATAATTATTCAGTCATATAGTGTCAAAATAGGCTTCAGATGAGAGGAAAAAGGACCTTTCAGTTAATACAGTTATTCAGTTATATTGTGTTAATACAAACTTCAGTTCAATGTTCATTGTCAATACAGGCTTGTTAATAAAGATGAGCAAAATAAAAATAAATCAATAAATCTCAATCAACGGAATTGAAGTTAAGTGGACTTTAAACTTGATTGATGAAAAAACTACATGTGCTGGAACAGTACTTTGTTCCTGCAACCCTTCACTAAAGCCCCCCATACACCTTTAGATTCCTCCATACAACTTTCATGAGACCTACCAACAACTATGTAGTGCCGGGTCCTCCCTGATAGAATACATAGTGATTGGAAGATGTAGAAAGGTCCTCCTATTACATGGTTTTGGTAGAAGAAAAGTTGGTTGTACAGAAGTTGCATGGTAATTGTATGTGGTGTATGGGGGGCTTAAGTCATTCAGAGCTAGGTAGGGCAGTTTACAAGCAACACCTTTAGCAAACCATAATTAATTACAAATCAGAAACGTTCTAGAAGTCACACAAAGGTAGTTTCCCCTCTGATGGGAATGTGAATTAAACATACAAGAATATAGGTCTCTCACTCTTTACCACCAAGATGACCGGCATCCCAAATTCAACCCCCTCAGACCAAGTTTAACTTTCCCCTGTAGATACAGGGGCAGGGGGACTTTAAAGGTCAAATGGGTGGAGGCAATCAAAATCGTGTATGGGTATAAAACAATGTTACACACAATTTAATCAAATGGACAACATGAAAAGAAGATAAAAGAAAAAAAATGAGCTGTGTACAGAGGAATAAACAGCAACAATGCATAATTGTTGCATGCATAATATAGTAAATACAGTCATATAGCATGGTACTAGACCAACATAATAGTGATGA
>CM070036.1:16601739-16627909 GCA_036250615.1 Ptychadena robeensis | reverse complement strand
ACGTCTATGGCTGGCTTTACATGGTTTTGGTAAAACAAAAGGAAATCTGACAGATAAATATAAAGGTGTATGGGGACCCTAATACTACCTGCAGTCATCCATACATAGTTCTGAGCAACAGGAATAAAAAGACAGATGGAGTTGCCCACCCCATTTAACTGTATTGCCCAACATAGGTGTCCCAACCTTTATTATATATGAAGCATAAACAGTGCAGTTCTTGAGCCAAAACATATGTTGGCTTGAATGTTCATGACTTTACATTTAGGGCCAGGCATTAAAAGAGGTTAGAGGCCATCAGAGGGATATAAATGGTCTCAAAGATGAACAGGAATTGCCAAGCATGTGGCCTGTATCTTGTCCTGTCAGCGTTATCCTTTCCTTTGTTTTTCAACAGACTGCATCTTTAAACGTATATGGAAGTAGTAGTTAGCAGAAAGACATTGCTTGTACAAGTGTTTATATGAAGTAACAAAGAGCTCTTGTACATTTTCTGTGATGGACAACAGTCAATAAGGAAACAATGACTGGAGGCTGATTGAACGTGAATGAGTATTGAGCAGAATCCTTGTAGATAATAAGTACGGAAATAGACATAAGCCAATTAGAAGATAAATGTTTTATAGCACCAAAAACTCCAGGAGGTAAATATTGAATTCCTTATTGTGACAGAAACATTGCACTCTATAGTGCTTTCAGCATCCGCATCTGCTACACATTACTATAATGTTTCAATGATCTGTCTATTACATTTCTCTAGCCTAGGTACTTACTATTGATTTAGAAAAATTATGGGAAAATGAAGGGATGTAATACACAGAACCCTTAGTAAAGCAAGATGTAAGATGTGCCCTAAAGTTTCTATTGAGCTGTAGATTTCTAAAGCATCCCATTAAATTGCTGTTTGAACCCTTGAAGGAGAGTTCGTCCCCTTGCAACCTTCTCTGAGGACTGACAGAGCTCCTACAATGTCATGTGATTGGATGAAATCCTCTGGCTGTGTAATGTGCCTTTAAGCCAAACGTTAAGAGTTCTGTTATTTTCTATTAAGATGGATGACCATGAAATGCCTTTCAATCTAACAAGAGGCATAGCAGGTTCTTATAACTCTTGGGGGTCCCAGTGGCAATCATTCCCAGAGAATATGGATGAGGCTGATATCAGGAGACAACCAACTATGTGAAAATTAGAGATGGTCAAACCTTTCGATTGACTTTGTGAGCTAATTGCAACGCCTATGAAAATTGTATCATTACCAAAATAGGATATGTAGAGAAGGGCTGTGGCAACGTTGGGAAAAGTTTTGCTCTAGCACATGTAGTTTTTGCAGAAACTAAAGCCCCCCATAGACGGGCTGATTCCCGGCCATAGTTTTGGCCAACAGAACGCCGCGCGCGCTCCCACCGAGCACATAAAGGTCGGTCGGCCGCAACTATAGGGGAGCCCACCTTGAGGATCCAACCAAAAGAGCCGGCAGGTCGGATCGCACACGGATCTGTCCTGCTGGTTCTTTTTCTGCCCGATCCTGCGATCCTGCACTGCAGTCTGTTAACTCGTAGGGGGAGTTAATTGGCTGCAATCTGACAGGAATCACGTGTGTTAGTGGAACACACGGGATTCCTGTACGTTCTGTAGCCGACTCACCACGCTGTGAGGAGGCTGCTAAAAGCCGGCCATAGACATACCATTTAAAGTCGACTTTTGAAATTTGTACTTTGAACTTCATTCATGCAAGTTATTAATTTTTTTTTATTAGTGGCTATTGCTGTTATATGTTTTAACTTTCTGGGAATGAGCCCAAAAGTCCCCCCTATTCATTCCATTTTCATAAGTGATAATATTTATTTAATTATTACATATAAAAGTTTTAGGGGGTCTATTTTTTATTGTTGTATTAATTTTGGGAGGTATTAATTTGGGAGGTATTTGTAAAAACAGATTTTTTTTTAACCCTTTGGGAATTAGCAGGGGTCAATACGACACCTATATCTATTAAATTTTCATATGTAATAATTGGTGTTGAGCTTGAATATTCAAATTGCAAATATTTTTGGCGAATATCGGCTATTCAAGAATGCAAAATTCTGTGAATATGGTAGCAGATATTCGCAATATCGAATAATCGAGATATTATGCACTGGCAAGCTTATGGCTGTGCATTGCGACAATCTATTCGCAATATGATAATAAATACGACATGTTGACAATTCATTTTGAAGATAATTGCAATCCATGGCCATATGCGCAAATGTCCTATTTAGTAGCATTGAACCGGATATTAGTAGAATTATTCAGGAAATATCTCGAATTTTGCCTATGCTGCTCATCACTAGTAATATTTTTTTGATTAATGTGCATTTAAAAGTATTTTTTGGTTTTTGAGCATTGGTAAGGATTAATTGGTTTGAAATAGTACGTGACGGACAATCATGCAAATCCATTGAACATAGATCAGCAAAAATTGTTGCTGCTGTTTGCTGCTCATCAGTCTAGCCCTTTTCCTTCTTTTCACCTATGTGTCTTCCTGCTTCTATTTGTTCTTTTATGTCATTATTGATGTTGCTAATTATACTGCAATACAAGATGGTGGTTTTACCCTTTTACAAACAAGAACAGATAGAACCAAGAAGCCACGCAGAAGAGAGGGAAAAAGAGGACAGAAGATGTGTAATTATAATCTAGATGTGATTAAAATGTGATCAGATATGTCAGTTAATGTATCCTAAACAGTAGGGTAGGGGACCCACACCAATGGTTAGTTGCTAATTTAGGTCTAGCAGATATAAAAAACTATATATACCTAAAAACTCTACTACCTTCTTTTCTAGTGCTCTTGCAGTAGATAGGTCTTCTGGTTCGTTCCTATGACAAACAGGGCCAAAAGCTTGGCATTGTAGGTGTGACACTTGATGTGACACTTCAAAAAAGCTTCCTGGGAAGGAGGTACGTATAAACTGGGAGGCGGAGCCACCAAGGGTTTATAGGTTTATGTAAGTAAAACATTTTATGTTAGGCCCTAGACATAATAGAACCATTTGTTTGGGGATTCACAAAAGGATTTATAATATTCTGTTTTTAAAAAATATTATTATTTGCCTAAGGTTAATGGTAATAACTTGTTTATAGCACCAGACCTGGTGTAAGATTAGTGAAAAGCAGGGGTGTATTTTTCTATTAAAGTGGAAAATTCCCAGTTACAAGTTTCATAATATATATAGGGTAATTATGCACCCAGGCCAAAGCACATAACAGTTACTAGTACACTTATTAGAATATATGTTCTGAATATAACTGTATATATATGTGCTGTACATGTGAGATTTGAAAGGTTTTTCTTTTGATATGGTTTTAATATCTAACGCCCATTGAAAAGTGCAAATTTCCAAGGCTAATTCTAAATAGGCCTTTGGGCTCTAGCTAACTTTAAATCTCATCTACATATCTGCACGCAATAAATTGTGCCTCGGAGGCCCATATTTACATAATTACATTTGAATTAAATATGTGCATTTACATTTTAATGTGTAATCATAAGCACAGAGAGATATACTAATACGATTCAGTATTGCTCTTCTCTGCATTTAAATAAAATAATGTATATGCTGGATTCGCAGTCACATTGTGTCCACTGATGGTCTGAAAAATGAATACTGTATTACAGTCTTATCAGAAGGAAAATTAAATTTTATATTTATTGAGTACATTAGCTAGCTCCCGCCTTGTGGTGCCCATTGACAAGCCTAATCCAAGACTTCTCTTGTGATTTGTAAAATCCATCATTTTAATGTAGGGATGAACAACCTAAGATTTCCATTTCCGTGAATAATGGGCCAATTTAGTTATATATATATATATTTATTGTTTAAAATAGCTGAAATGTCATAGAGCCATTCAACATTTATTTTGTATACTTAATGTTCATGAACAAGCAAAAGTCCTTGATTTTACATCATAATCTGGGAATTTTAATGTTCGTACATATAACCTTAGGATAGTGAATTAATGTTAACAAATTTAAAAAAAAAACACTGGTTCAGAGCCTTGCACCCTGCCTGTGATGATCCAATGAGTCAATATAAGATCTAACTCCATCTAGGGCAGTGGTTCCCAAACTTTCCTTGCAGGCCCCTCCTTTTTTATTTAGGAACATTATCGAGCCCCCCCCCCTCCCTATTCAAACACATGTTAAGAATGAGGGCCAGCACCCCCTTGGAATACCCTCGTGCCCCCCAGTTTGGGTACCACTCATCTAGGGGATATGCCTATCGCAACTCGGACAGTAAAGCTAGCCATATATGTATTGATTCTGCGTTTGATTCTCAAATCAAATTTGCCTATCTTGAACGATCAACCCAAAAAGGTAGAAATAGAACAAGAAACAGATGGAACAGGGATCCGACAAGTCAATATTTTCATGATTGATGACCATTCGGTGTGGTGACGTAACCATGTTATGATCGATTGTTCAATGATCGAAGGGGAATCAATACGTGTATACCTAGCTTAAGTTGATTACTTCTGATAATATATCCTTGGCAATGAATTTAGATGCTTGATTAACATCTGATACATTGATTGAATTTAATTTCATATTTTGAAAAGTTGCATAGTATTTGTCCTGAAGAAACCTTCTCGTAAGGGGAAATGCGTCGACAACCTCATACAGGTCTCTGTGACCAGCATGAGACTGTGACCACATCAGGGGTGTTTCTCCGCCCTCCCCCGCATGCATATCCGGCACATTTCTCAACATGGCCTCCTTTCCGTATCTGAAAAGCGCAAGCTGCTAAGGGGGAGGGGGGGTGTTTGTGGGATGTCATGATGAGATAGGTATGGGGGCAGTGAATGGGTGGAGTGGTGTATGCTTTGTATGAGGGAAAAGAGAAGAATGAGGTAGAAGGAGCGGCATCTCTTCTGCCAATAAGCATCCTCGCCGCGTCCCCCTCGTTGACAGCTTCACCAATCCACCTCCCCCCACTCCCCCTAGGCAACAACTTGCTTAGTGCTCCAAAAGGCCATGTACAACATAATGTTATATTTTAAATGTCATAATTTGTAAGTAATATACATGTGTGTTTTCTTTTTGACCATGTATTATTGTGCAATTTTTATGTGATATAATTAATGATTTTAAAAAATATGGTCTAAGATTGATGACTCTAAAAATTTCCCTGGAGGGTTACCACCTCCATACAAAGTATAGCTCCCCTTTTGGAATTAACTCTGAATTTTTGCATTAGTGATTGTTAGTATGAGACACCTCTTGAACTTTAGCGCCAATGTTACTGTATGATATCCATATTTATATACTTTATATTTTATCTAGCTTATCTGTGTGTCATGGCTGATCGAGGTGCAGTGATGTATTCTAAAATGTATAGCAGTTTGACAGCCTTCCTCACCCATTATCTACCTCCACCTCAGTGGGCAGACACAAAGAGATGACATCATTGGGACTAAAATAAAGTGTATATGTAGTGAAAACAGAAGGTTTTTAACTTAAAGAATAAATTAGCATGTTGATGTAGGGTTGGTGTAGGAAGTCATAATATAAGCACATAGGATTTAATGGTCTGTAAGTGTAAGATTCAGAATCTTATTGACACTTGCCTCATTTGCAAAACATCAATTTCCATTGAAGCAGCTGTCAGCTAAGGGTAATTCCCATCCTCAGAGGTAATTAAAATGTCACATGTGGTTCAGCCACTTTTTTATACTTGCTCTCACCCAGACACAGGTACCCTACTACATGGATAAATAATATTATAGCTGTTCATTGGCCATAGAAGAACTCTCGTTGTAGAAGACACAAAGGCACCATAACCATGTATAGCTAAAGGTTGTGGACTTTAGCATTTCATCTCTAAGTGGAGTAGAGAAAGGGTATTCAGCTTATTCTTTCCTGTCAGTGTCCAACTTGACCATCATTTTCTAACGGTCATAAAAGCAATGAAATAAATGCCCTAATAGCTGCTAAGAAAACATTACATAGCAGTTCGAATGGCTCACATTCATAAAATGTATATTTACATTAAGGGTATGTGCATGTTTTTTGTAAACTATTACTTTATTTCTTTAAATCCATCTATGTTTATTGACTATGTTTTTGTTAACACCAATTAAAGCCCCCAAAGCACAACAAAACCTTATGATTGCCTTACAATAAGATGGAGACATTTCACTGAAAAGTCTTTCTTTTCTTCCACATTTTATAGACATTTCTTAAGTAATACAGAGCCTGACAGCTGCATTGGCATTTGAGAAATTAAAACAGAAATACATCACCCTTTGCCATTCTCTTTGACTGAATGCTTCTGTTATATCTGCAGATTGGTAAATGCCACATAGCAAAATCAAAGTCCAGTAACGCCAATCAATGTGTAGCTTCTGGTCTAGATGTCCATGTATGTAGTTACGACTAAGTCAGGGGTGTCCAAACTTTTTGCATAGAGGATCATGTTTGGTGAGGTTAAAATTAGTGCTGAATGACAAATATTTTTGAGGAATATCGGCTATTTGAGAATTCGCAAATTGCTTGAATGTGGCGGCAGATATTCGCAATTTCGAATATTCAAGACATTATGCACTGGCAAGCTTATGGCTATGCATTGTGATAATAAATACCACATGCAACTACTTGCTGCCTCACAACCTCCCTTCTATATTTATCCTACCAGCATGTCTTTGGAGAGTGTGAGGAAACCCACCAATACAGAGGGAGAACATACAAATTTCTTGTAGAGGAGACAAAGATTCGAATCTGTGGCTGCTTGGCCACAATGTTAAGCACTGAATAATCATACTGCCCCTGACAAGCTAATAAATTAAGGGGAGAGCTCATAACTGAAGTCATTGAATGACACAAATGTAATATACCTACCAGAGAATACCCCAAAATGAAAATCTAACACGTTAAATGCACTTTGTCAGTTTTCCAAATAGGAAATCAAATCAGTTTGTGTCTTACAAAGTCTTTTTACATTGAAAAGGAGATCAAAGAACATACGTGATAACGGCACATTTCTAAAACACAAATAAATGCAAAGAAAGGATGTTATAAAGAGAAGTATTATTTCTGAAAAGTGCAGTCTATATGTATGAGCGCAGCAAGTCTGCAAGGTAGATAATCATTCCAATTAGCTTTCTGTGCCCCATGATTGTGTCCACTTCATTCAATTTCAAACCATAAAGATGGCAGCTTCTCTCACTGCACATGCGAGGGAAGGAGAAAATAGCTGCTTCCATTAACTCATGCAATTATTTGCTTAAAGAAAACCTATATAAAGAGAAAATGTAGGGTTGCCATTTCTGACCTCCTTTTCACAATTCTACATCGTTGGCTAAAATAGTCTGTGAGTAATTGAACAAGGATGTAGAACAAGTCATAGTTAAGTCATTTCAACTTATCCAGATACTTATTCCAACTCAGTGCCTCGCAGTGCATTAAAGCAATTGGATTAGTATAAAAGCCAAAAAATTGCATTTTCAAAATGGAAGGTCTGCCATGGCAGCGTTTTATTATTCTTTGATAGAGGCCCCTATACCATACCTGTCAACTATCCCGTTTTTGGGAAAGTTATGTTTTTCGTGTGGTTTTCCTGGCCAAATCCCGATTTCAATAAATCCCAGATTTTGAAATTGGGGTGTTACACTCTCTTCTAAGTTCCCACCCCAATGTGGGGGGTAGGACATTAGCAGAGAGAGTAACAGCTTCTCCCTCCTAAATAACCCCAATGTGCTGGTGATCGTAAGAGGTTCAATGACCCAGTTATTGCGTTTAATATATGGCAAATGGCCTCAGGGTGATATATTAATACCCACCGAGCTGTTAAGAGGAGGCGCACATTAAGTGCCGCCATGATTTTCAGCCCTCCAGGAGGACCAGAACATGACCTGTGATGCCAGAGGTGTGCTGGAAAAAAGTGACACCCCCCGCCCCTCCGGCATATGGGATGTCATTGAGGCGGGCACTGAAGCATCGGCTGGTATGCTCAGAATCACCGAGGGAATTCGGAGGACAGGTGAGCTTTTGTGTAGTTATTTTGGGGTGAGTTTAATCAGCTGAAAAGATAACTTGGGCAGAACGCCCAGGAGGTTAATAAAGCTGTGGCCTACATTATCCACTTTCTGATATAGTTGTCAAGTGTTGCAATTACACAATGGTCTCAGGGGTAACATTAATGAAGTTGGTTAGGTCAGCAGCGAAAAACAGCCTTGCCCAAGGCAAGACAAAATTACCAATAAGGAGTACTGTATATTAATGTGCTAATAAGAAAAAATCTGCTAGAGAGGGAAAAGTAAGCAGATTAAAATATTTGCAGCTCCTTCACTGTCCAATCCTAGGCAAGGGCCTCTACAGTGACCAAGCTTCTTCCACAGAAATGAGTCAGGTCACTAGAGGTGGTCAAATCTTTCGACTTCCTAATTTTGGGAGCTGATTGCAAAGCCCCTGAAAATGGTATTATCACCAAAATTGCTGGAGATGTAGAGAAGGGTTAGAGGAACATTTAAAAAAAAAGTTTTGCTCTAGCACATGTAATTTTTGCATAAATTAAGTTGAAATCTCGAAAGGTCGAAATTCAAATTTTCGAAATTTTTACTTGACTTTGAACTTAATTTGTGAAAAAAACTTTTTGTGTTAGAGACAAACTTTCTGTTTTGTAGTATACCCCCAGCCCTTCTCTACATCTCCAGAAAGTTTAGTGGTGATACCATGCTCAGGGGCTTTGCAATTAAGTCGAAACCGTCGAAATGGTTGAATGTTTTAAAAAAATGCGATCATCTCTACAGGTCACCATTCACCTACAGCAGTGGTGTCAAACTCAAAATATATTTGGCCTGCAACCTTGTTTTGTAAATGTTATTTTAAAAATTATTTCCACAGATGTGTCTTTTATTTGACATTTGATCATAATATTACGCTTTGCTTGTTCCAGATTTAATGTCTAAAGGCCCCCATACACGGGTCGGATTCCGGCCGGATTCCGGGCCAATCGATTCCGGAAACGATCGTGCCGGAATCGTGTGCAGCCCACCTTGTCTGATCGATCACGTCCGATTGATCAGGGGCTCAGAATCGGATCCGACAGAGAACCAACATGTTGGTCTTTTTGATCCGATTCTGCACAGATCAGGGGGATCGGATACTCTTAATTGGCCGATCGATCACACCTGCGATTCCCGGCAGAATCGCCGAATCGATTGGATAGGTGAGGACCCGTCACTACATAGTTGTTGGTAGATCTAAAGGATATCTGACAGAGAGATCTAAAGGTGTATGGCCAGCTTAAGCAAAATTTAAGTTTGTTTCCATTTGAAAAGCTTCATCGTGATATCTGATGAGAAGCAAAAAATTCCCAATTGTAGACATTTTTTAAAAAAGTAACAAGGTTGGCTCACTCTTGACACCCGTGACCTACAGAAAGCCAAATGTGGTATTTCTTTTCCAAGAACTATTTCCAACAAAAATTATGAGTTTACGCTTTTGTGAAATGTAATATGTCTAAATCACTTTTAACCCCCCCCCAATTGTTTTGTCTGGATATGTTTCTCCATTTATTTCAATTTCTTTATTCTAACAAGACTATTTAAATTATATGCATCACAAATAATTTTTCATTTGTTTTGAGAAAAAAAAAACTGTGTATATTGGAAAAGTTGGAAATCTACAAGTAGAAAAAAATCTTTGCATGGATTAGAATCATGGATTATCAGATGAAATGTTAGAAATGTGACATCTGACAAGGCTCATACTTGTCTGATATTTTGCTGTCAACATTAATATCACATATCTCCTAGTCATATCCTTGACCTAACAACACAGAGCTACCAACATTGTCATGGTACATTTATCAATAATGTTAAGGAAAATCAGATCACATTTCTATGACCCTCCAGTAGAAAAATGCTCCCATTTATTTTTATATTAGGCATCATATTACCTTTTAAGTGATCAGGCAAGAATATTCAGAGTTCTTCCATGACTGTAATTAAAACACTTGAAGGTGTGAGCATGACAAGCCATTGAAAAATGTATATGTATATTGATTGCCCTCCTGTGCGCATGTCTCCTGTAAATAACAGAGCTCTGACTTGCTGTGTTTTATCCCTTCTAATTCCATAATAAATATTGCTTTACAGGTGATCAGGAAGGTGAACTGATATCTGGAAATACATAACTTCCTTTCTTCTTCTATCTACAGCTTTCTGTGAGCCTTTGACAATAGTGATGATCGCGAATATTCAGATTCCGAATATTAATCGCGAATATCGGCAATTCGAAAATTCGCGAAGATGGTGAATATATTGCCGAATATTCGCAATTCCGGATATTTTGTATTTTTTATCCATTACACACACCTCTCAATGCAAGTGGATGAATGGAAAAGCTCTAACAAGAGCTTAGCAAGACCATCAACAGTTTTTTAAATGAATATTGGGGTGATGCGAATATTGCAAAAATCGTCACTTTAAGAATTCGCATAAAAATTCGCGCCATGTTAAACATATATTGCGCGCGCGAAATTCGCCGTAAAAACTGCCGATATTCGCAAAAAAAAAAAAAAACAGAATATTGCCGAATGCGAATATTTTCCAGATGTTTTCCATAAAATTTGCGGCATGCCGCGAATACGAATGTTGCCTATGCCGCTCATCACTATTTGACGATACCTTTTCTTTGCAAAACTAAAAAGCTTACCGTATTTTTCGCACAATAAGACTCAGTCCCAGTTTTAAGAGCAGGAAAACCAGAAAAAAAAAGATTTAATACGTTTTCACATCAATTGGGTTAATGCAATGAATTCAATGAATGCAATATTCAATTCAGCCAGTAGATGTCACTAACAGCAGTACACACTCAGCACAACATCATTCTCCACACTGATGATTTCACTTCCTGGTTACGATGCTGTAGGGTTCAGTAGGATCAATGAGACGAGTTTCAGTGGGCTACCCTTTGTCCTTTGTCATAGCTCCTATGATTGGCAAAGGTCTGCCCCCCCCCCCCTTGAATATATTCTTTTATCATTTATAGAACTTAACTTTGTTGCACTAGATTGTGTGCCTTGTGTCCTTGTTCCTATATGAATTTACAGGGGATCACACTCCAACTCCATCCACACTCCAAATTCACCCACTGCTCATACTGACCCATTTTTACTTGTAACTTTTGGCTGGTTCCATACACCATGTGATAGCCTTTCTGACCACTGATATCACTTCTACTGTGTGATCGCTGCTAACGATTGTGCAGAACATTTTTTCAGCTTGTGATATTGGTAATATAATGTCCATAATGTCTTTATTCTCTTTGTGGTCATAGAAGTACACCCAAACCTCTATATCTCAAGCAGTAGGAGTGATCTAGAATGAAATCCATGGACAACTCATTTAATTTGGCTGGCACAGTGAACTCTGGAGGACACACTTACTGTTATGTTATTATAAAATCCCAATAATTTCCAATTTTGCGTCATATGGAACAAAACCTATCTGTCTTTTTTCACCAGTTTATAGGTCCAGATATCACCAATACACGGGGCCTGAAAAAGCTGCCATGTGATCTTAAGGTGCAAATGTACATTTACATTTTCCCCCCCTTTTACCAGGCTAAAGTACTCTACACACAAGTGCATTCTTTACTCCAACACCTCCTGGGACATTATTTTGTCATGGATAAGTCTATATGTATCTATGGGCAGGCATGGCTAGCACAGATACTTTGATCAGTCAGGAACTGTGGTGCGATCCTGGTCAATCGGTCCAGGTGGGTGCATCCGTTTTGTGGCCGATCAACCACCAACAGATCGTCGGAAACCTGCACGGTTGATCGGCCGCAAAATCACCCTCGGCGCTTTTATGGTTATCTTTAGTCTCTTCCTATCCATTCGATCAACTTCCAATCAACTGCACCTTATTGTTCTTTACAAGTGATGAGCGGCATAGGCAATATTCGAATTCGCGAATAATTCGACTAATATTCTATTAGAAAATTCGTAAATTCGAATATTTGCGATATGACCATGTATTATATTCGCATTGGGAAAATAATATTCACATCGCGAAAATCTTTGAAATAAATGGTCATGTTATGTTTATTTTAATGTGAATATGATTTTTGCAATACATGGCCATACCGCGATTATTCGAAATCGCGAATTGCTGATATTCGCGAAAAATATTCGACATTCCAATACTTGAGCTCAACACTACTCTTCACCACCATTCCTTTGGGTACAATGGGGGACAATCAATGCACAATTTGTGTCACCATGGTCAAATGTAGTTTCCACTGATATTAGATGTTAGAATTGCAACATAAACGTAGAAACAGAGCAATGTCACCCTCTAATAGAACATGTAACCTTAAGGAAATCTGTTCATTTTCAAATATAGGAAATTAACTGAAACAATATATAGCATTTAGTGAATGAGTACACCAGGGGTTCTCAACAGGTCAATCTGCCGCAAAATTGATCCCACACGAGTAACCCCATTACACCCCACTTACCAGCGGTGTTTCTCCGCTCCGGAGAGAGGCTGCTCCTCCTCCTATGGCCTCGGGCTGCTGTCTGATGGGGTGGAGGGGCTGGGGGGTCCCAGCTCAGTGTTGCTGGCCACGGAGGAAGCAGATGGGGAGCGCCCTGAATGGCCGCCGGTGACTGTCACAGCAGTGAGGAGGAAAGGCACAGGGAAATCTAATGTTTAAAAGCAAAATTCGGCCATTAATTGGCCGGTAAATCGATCTAAGAATTTACGAACATGTATGTATACAAATAAATGTACGTACAAAATGAAGTGCAGAAAGTAATTCTGTAGATTCCTCTTTTCAGTTATTTTCTATAATAAAAAAAAAAGAAAAGATTGCCCATCACTTAGCCCCCCATCAATGTGTCCCCTATAAACAGTTATTTCCTATAGGAACAGCTTGGCTTTTCTGCGTGTGTTCTTCCATTGTCGGAGTGACATGTGCTGATGTTGCTGTGCTGAAGTCTGCGGTAGATAAGTGTACCCAGGAGATTCAACGTCCTTGATTTTACATTGATTTCTGTCCAGAATGACAGGGAAATTAACTGCCCACAGTCACACACACACTTTCCAGCCCTGTTTTCATGGCCAAGTATATTATATATGGACGGAGTGGGGAAAATTTATCGCCAGCCAGTCAGTTGATCAACACAAATTACAGGACACTTCAAATTTTCTCAGAAACAATAACAGAAATCATCTTGGTGCCAACCCAAAGTAACAGTTAAGCAGCTATGCCACCACATCAAATAAAACTGTTCAGTCAACTGCTAACAAGTTCCTGCTCAGCTTATGTTTACTATGAAGTGTGTATAAGAAGTCACATTCCTCTGGCTTTAAGTTTATTTTCCAGCTGCACCTCAGCCTCCTGGTACATGATTCTGTTCAACATTCAACTGAAGTAGACATAAGCTCACCATACACCTTTATGTAGATGCAACAATATGCAGTGCCAGGATCTCCATATTGGATAGCTTAGAAAGGTAGGTTTGGTCAAATTTAATTTGATTGTTCAAACATAGAGGAACAACCATGAAGGTTATGGTGAGAAGGAATCGAAAAGCCCTCAACTGGAGCAGTGCATAGCACAATCAAGCCTTCTTAAAACAGAGGTTATTAACATATCCCAATCCACCACAAATCCCAAAAAGCAGGTAAAAACCCTAGTTTCAGGATGGTGGATAGAGCCATTTATTCCAAACTGCATATAGATGTTTCAGGCTCATTGGTAGTGATGGCCGAACTGCCCGCAAGGCAGACAGCCTCCTTATAGCCGGCGAGCAGTATAGGTGTTCGATCTGCCCCATTCGCTGGCGAGAAGGAGTTCACTATTCTTCTTCCGGCAGGATCAGGAGCAGCAAAATCCCACCGGAGGAAAAATCTTTCCACTGGAAGACCGGGCATGACCGGGCATATGCCATATATTGTTGTGTGTCACCCTGACAAGGGTTGTACCTGTTGTTTATGAAAAGCTGGGACCATGACTCATGTCTGGGTGTAAACTTATTCCTTCCCTCCAAAATGTAACAAATATAGTCCAGCCCAGTACAGGCCTTATGCCTGCCCCTTAGCTAGGACATAAATAGAAGTCCTTTAGAAGCTTCTGGGCTTTTCCTGTGCTTTTTCCTGCTCTCCCAGGATTGTACCTGGCTTCTCCCTGCTTCTCCAGAAAAGAACTACAGGCCTCCAGTGTTACTCCCTGGAGAAGGTCCACAGCACCCAGCCACATGGTCCAGTTTGTAACATATTCCCTATTAGTGATGAGTGGCATAGGCAACATTCGTATTCGCGGCATGCCGCAAATTTTATGTAAAACATTCGGAAAATATTCGCATTCGGCAATATTCGGTTTTTTTTTTATTGCTAATATCGGCAGTTTTTATTGTGAATATATGTTTAACATGGCACAAATTTTTATGCTAATTTTTTAAGTGACGATTTTCGCAATATTCGCATCACCTCAATATTTATTTAAAAAACTGTTGATGGTGATGCTAAGCTCTTGTTGCAGCCTTCCCATTCGTCCACTTGCATTGAGAGGCATGTGTAATGGATAAAAAATACAGAATATCCAGAATTGCAAATATTCGGCAATATATTCACCATCTTCGCGAATTTCCGAATTGCCGATATTCGTGATTAATATTCGGAATCCGAATATTCGCGATCATCACTATTCCCTATGCCTGAACCCCATCTGCCTCTGGGTGATGGTGAAAGCGTGTAAATATTCCTAAATAAACTGTAAATAGCCCCGACCTGCTGGCGTGGACCTGGAGTTATTTGGGCTGAAAGCGGAACCTGGTAATCTGATGGAGGACATCCACCTTAAATATGTTGGCTGCGTGAGTGGTTACACACACTACACTTGCGCGCCACTACAAATCAAAAAGCCCTCAACTTGAGCTTGGATTTGTGACGGATTGGGGCATAAAAATATTCCTAAGCAAGTCTATACAAATGAACTTGCTTGAAGGCCAACACATTTGGAAGAAGGGCTTGCAATGCAGTTAAAATTCACCTGTCAATAAACTTTATCTTTCAAACTAACCAAAGCCCCAAAACATTGGTTCTCTGTAGATTAATGTTTTGGGGTTTCTTTAAACACAAACTTGTTTGATTGCAGAACTGACTTCAGTTCATTTTAACAAACTATCCCAATCCTTACCAGATTGTTTGAAAGAAATATGGTAATGAGCAACCATGTGATTGGCTGTGTGTCACTGCAAGGCAGCATTAGTCTGATAATATGTTAAATACAATGATCCCAATTTACATAAATAAAACATTAAACAAAACTTATGTACCAGGTGCAGAAGGAAAGTAATGTCAAAGGATACGGAATTGCATAGACTGCAATGAGCACAGCTGTGGAGTCATGAGACCTGAGTCTCCGGCATAATCATCACAGCCTAGAAATTCATTGTGAATTGTAAATCATCTATTTTTTTCTGGAGCATCTAGCCATCAGGAAAATATTTAGACAACAGGCTAGGGATGTGTTACAGAAATAAATATTAAAGAGGGTTGCTATTGCCAAGTGCTACAAGTATGGAACAGGCTAGTGAATATAACCTATTTTAAAAGATTACAAGCACAGTTCCCTCCAGGAATACATGTGTGCTGTAGGTGCTTTCTTGTTATCATGTAGAACATGTGGCTTTAATGCACAGAACTTATATAGAGATTCCTGCTTTACCCTCAGGTGCCCAACATCAGCTCAAGACTCACTGGAAGTGGTGGCATTCCGTGGATTCCATTTTCAACTGAATAAGGTTTATGGTGGCAATAATGTAAAAGCAGAAATTCTAAATGGTACTCTGCTAAAAAAACAACTCAAATCGTATTTTTCAGAGAAAGATTAATTTATTGGGAGAATTATATAGGCACACCGTATGTTCCAAACCATAAAGGCCCCCATACAGGTTTTGATTTTGATTGATTACAATTGAAGAATCAACCATCGAAATAGCCCCCACATGGAGAAACTGATATTTGATCAATGTTGGTTCGATCGATCAAAAGCATAATCGAAGGAAGTTGATGGTAAACACACCAAAATGCCTGCCAATAGATGTATAAGTATGCTAATTATTTAAATCGAACCAAAATTGGTCAGGCTTAAAGGACTGGATTCGGCCCCCGGACCTTAGTTTGCCCAACTCTGATCTAGGGCAAGGGAAGGCAGATGAAAGGAGGGGGAAAGCTGGAGAGCTAAGGCTTTGATAGTTGCTTAATACACGAAGAGCTGCTGGATTTTCATATTGGTTTTCACCATTTACATACATATTATGACATGTTTTGTAGTTAGGTGTTGAATATTCACATAGAAGGTTATTGGGTACGCTAATGAGTGAAAACATGAATTTCCTAGAAATCTTGGTGATATCCATAAAATGTCATAACATCAAATTGTGTGTCAAAATACATTGGTATAATATGGGGAAGGTAAATGTATGATGTGTCGTGGGGTTTATGGGTAAATTGCTGGTTTTGTGGCTTTTAAATAACATATTAACTAAATTTTTTTCCAATATTTATCAGGAAAAAGAGAAAGCAAAAAAAAAAAAAAACCACAAATGATAACAAAAGAACCCAAATACACAGTAAATATTGTAACCATTAAAAATATGATTGAAAGCTAACAAAAGTAGATAATCTTAAAGCACATCTTGCCTATGACCCCCTCCCCAATGTAGAAAGATTCTCTAGCTAAATTCATAGAAATGTCCAGAGTCAAATTTGTTTTAAATGCGTTCTTTCCTATTTTAATAATACATTTGATTTATCAAAATAAATATATATGGTGAATGCTATGTATCTTATCTACACCACTATAACTTTTTATTAAAAAAAAAAAGTTGTAAAATTAAAATTCCAGGGATATATAATTTTAATAAGGACAAATAACAACTTGAGTACCAACATCAAACAGTGGCGGGTTTCACATTACTCCAGCTTGTGCCTCAGAAGAAATAAAGAGTAATTTAATCGGGTTTAGGTAATGCAACACCCGCCGCACAATGAGCTCAATAGATAACTGTGACCTGATAAAGGTGTACAATGTCCACAACAAGCAAAGAGGGAGTGCTGTTATCAGCCCGCTTCTTGTTTAAGAGATCTTGTGAGATGTTTTTTATTTTTCTACACTCACAGCCAGACACAGCAGGATTCTTTTATTAGACCTGTGGGAGAGGAAGGCCTTTGGGTTGACCTGTGGGAGAGGAAGGCCTTTGGGTTGGTCATATCAATAACTGTTATTTTACCTGTGCAGGTGAGAAAATCGAGCCGACTGTCTGTTGCTATAGGCAGTGTCAATGTACATTGTTTTCATCAGTAAGCAGATTTTTGCAAGTATAATATAAAATAAGTTTGTAATCTGACTTTCAGCTACAAAAATAACATCAGCACGTGAGAGATGCATCCTAAGTTCTTACTGCTTAGAAGGCTAACCACAGATATAACAAAGTTTAACTAAGTAACATTTAGCCTTCTCTGGTTACTTTGTTCCTCCCCTAAAGGCCCCCATACACGTGTCGGATTCCCACCGGATTCCGGCACAATCGATTCCGGGCGCGTGCACGCGAAACGATCGTGCTGGAATCGCATGCAGCCCACCTGGTCCGATCGTTCGCGTCCGATTGATCAGGGGCTCAGAATCGGATCCGACGGAGAACCAACATGTTGGTCTTTCTCATGCGATTCTGTCCGGATCAGGGGGAGTTGCCATTTGTGAGGTGGACAATCGGACACGGATCCGTCCCGGAATCCGTTGGACAAGGTGGTATGCTGCGATGGATACTCTTAATTGGCCGATTGATCACACCTGCGATTCCCGGCAGAATCGCCGGAATCGATCGGATGATGAATCGATTGGACATGGAATCCGACACGTGTATGGCTAGCTTAATAATATGCAAATCTTTTTCTGTTTTTTTATTCATTTCATTGACATCCAGTGATGAGCGGCATAGTCAATATTAGAACTTGAGATATTTCGCTAATAATTTTACCAATATTCGATTCGATAGTCTCAAATTTTCGCAAATCAAGTGTATGTTTATGTATTGGGAAAAAATCCCTTTAAAATGGTCACATGTTATTTTCACATTGCGAATATATGGCCCAATGCATAATATGTGAATATCGCCATATTCACAAAATTTGTGAATTCATCGAATATTAGCAATTCGAATATTCAAGTTCAACACTTTTGATATCACTTGAGGAAGGTCATAGCTGGTGGCAGTGACAAACAGGGTGTTGTGGGGTAACAGGAAGGTGTAGTTATGGCCATATATAATGGTGTGATTTCATTATTAAAAGGCCTGAAATCCAGTTGACCTCTATAGCGGTATTCCATAGAGTGTGTCAGGGAAAATATTTTGTGACCAAAAGTAGTCACTCCAAGGGTCCTCCAGAAATAGCTATTTGGCTCCTTCCTCCTAGAAGCATCTCCCCAGTAGTGATGGGCGAACTTCAGCCAAGTCTGTTCGTGAACAGGCAGATCAGACTTTAAAAAGTCTAACATCCGCCAGTTTGCGGGCAGATTAAAATACCCTGCCTGTTGGCCGGAAACTTCCGGTTTTCGGAGGCGATTTTTCACTAGAAGACTGGGTTCTCTACCCGCCTCTAGTGAAAAGATTCTTTCTCCGGCGGGATCTTCCTGCTCCTGATCCTGCCGGAGGAAGAATAGTAAGCGCCTTCTCGCCGGCGAACAGGGCGGGTCGAACACCCGTTCTGCGGAGTGCGAATCCATGCATGTCAAAAACGTGGATGTCTGCATATTAGACCGCCCGGAGTGGGCACACAGCTATTGAAATTAATGAAGTGGGGAGAAACCCTTACAGACAAAAGCATCCATGAATTTTACTGAAAGTGTTCACAGTGGTACATATACCTATGACAATCTATTTGTTAAAAAACTAATAGACTTTGAGCAGCAGGAATTGAGAGCTCAGTATTATATCCAATGAAAACATAACAAGTACATTTAGTTCCTGTTAATTTTCTTTTTGTATAAAAAAATAATAAGAACTAACATCTTTGACAGCACAGTTACACCAAACATAAAAAAGTGTTGAAGAAAATGCAAATAAAACAGCTCCATATTCCATAACTATCAACTAACCCGCAGCGCGATTCAGAACTCGTCAAAGTAAAATATTTATCAGAATAATGGTAAAAATGCTAGATTTTACAAAATGACGTTCCCATGGAACAGCTTGTTATATTTAAATTTTTTTATTTAGTTAATTTCCCTTTTCATTTTTTTTTGCAAATGACGCCACTTGTAAGACGTGCAAGAAGTCGAAAGCTGGTGCCGCCACGCTCACTTGTATAAATAATTACACAACTGAGAATTGCATGTCTCCAGCAGAGGCTGTATTTGGAAAGGCTCGGAGCGACATCTGTCCAAGTTTATAAAAATCATAATTTGGACAAACTCTTTAAAATATGAAAAAAAAGAGGCAAAGGACGGTAATGCCAGTGACAAGCTAGAGATGTACATGCAGAGAGAATAAAAAACATTCTAGCCTTCAGTATCCAACCACAATAGATTTTCCTTTGTGTAGTGCAGGTCTGAATGGTGGCCTTACGTCTCAGATTTCGGAGAGGACAAAGAGGGACATCTGCTACAATACATAGACGTCAATGACACATCCCAGCCGCACCTTGGTTGACAAAGACTATAAAGTATCTATACACAAAATGGTCAAACTTACAACTGCTTTGTTCACTATTGCTCATCTTTTATACAGTTACATGAGAATGTACACACAGGCCCAGGAAACTTCGAAAATTCTATAATTTAGACCTAGGATGTAAGGATTAGCATGATATAAAACATTTCTAATGGAGAATTTAGTAGTTTTTACATTTAAAAAGAAGAAGGACAACTGTGGAATGTGTACTGAATTCTGGGTATTCAATATCAGGTATCAACTAATCCAAAACTAGGGGACACGCCGTTTAGAGGAGGACGCAGAGGTATTCCAGGAGGATGTACATAGGGAGCCCAGCCAAGGTGGTACTTGGAGACCCCAGTGTTAGAAGTGCTGTCTATTGGTTCTCCTTGATGTCAGATCTTTCTGCTGATTGCACACAGTGCCACAGCCAGACAATATAGGAGTATTGAATATAGGAGACACACATACGGTCTTCACGCATGTCACATTTTCATGGTTAACAGAGCAATACATTTAATCTCTTGATCAAAATCTACAATGTCACTTCCATCAGGTAGGCATAATGTCCCCTCATATTTTCCCTACCCTGGGATGGTACATTACTCACTTCTCACCCCACTTGTGGGATTGCGGCAATCACTAGTGTTGAGCTTGAATATTCAAATTGCGAATATATTCAACGAATATCAGCTATTCGAGAATTTGCAAATTTGCGAATATGGGGGCAGATATTCGCATTTCGAGTGTATGGCCATGCATTGTGAATTTATATTCACAATGAGAAAATAAATACCACATGTGACCATTCATTTTGAAGGCAACCGCGATGCAATTATAATTGCGAATATATATTTTCTCAATGCATGTTAGGGAATATTAGTAGAATTATTCGCAAAATATTGAGAGAAGAAGATTATTTGCTCATTGACATCTACGTAGACTGTGGGTTCCTTCAGGAACAGGGTTTGATATGTAATTCACTGTTGTTTTTAAAAATAGTCTATATAAAAATGATTATGTGTGGGGAAAAGGTGGGAGAGAAATAACCTGGTTTAGATCATTTATAGTCCTGTGTTATTTATTAATTTAGGAATAATTAAAACATGCCTTTGTTTTTCCCATTTAAGATTGACCTCTACAGACCCCACCCCTAACCTGTCTTTTCTATTCAATGCATTTGGGCTTTGTAACCAATGGCTCAGTCTCATGATAGGGTAGGTACGCTACTTCGAGTTCAGCTCGGCTTCCATTGCTTTGCTGACAGCTGACATCTGCCCAGAAAGCACCTTCCAGCCCCTGTGTATCAGCACTGAGCAACCAATGAGTTTGTTATTTTATATACACAGATATAGCTGGCATATTTATATAATATTATGACTTAATTCTGTGTATGGTGCTTGATATACCTCTGGCTGGTATATTCATATATTATACAATCTTAATTCTGTGTATAGTGTTGTATACAACCCAAAAAGCAAGAAACAGCCCTAACTTCAGGTAAGCCACTTAATTCATAACATACAAGGATGTGTCCTGTCAAAGGATTTGAAATTCTGTTCAACCTGTCTTGTCATCCAAACACACCTGACCGACAGCAGAGTCTGGTCATTTACTATCACTGTAGCAGCAGAATATATTGGTCAAGAGTAGTGATAAGACACACCCCTGTCTGCTGATTGGACATTTTATCAGACTGGTATGGCCTCCAGCCTCCTCACCTTTGCTACAGTCTTTCAGTGTCCTATTGCTTGCCCTCCCTTTTATATCATACCATAAGGCTAATATCAAGGTCAGCTCAGATACTAACAAGTTACATTAAAACACATTTAATAATCATTAATGAATACATAATGACATTAATTGGTGTTTTCATATATCTGCTGGAGCTTAGCCCTAATGAGAAAAACCTGCCATAGCAATTTATGAACATATTATCAGTACGCAAGGAAGCAGCATTTGGCAAAGTTTCTGGAACAGCAGAGGAAGGTAGACACATTTATCACAAATTCTAAAATAAATTAAAACCCGGTGCTGTGGGATTGAACGGCTGCTTGTCAGAGGTCCAAACACAGAAGGGATTTCGAGAACAACAGGGATTTTATGGAGCTGCTTTGCACATTAGAACAATTGATAGAATGGATTGAGCAGAAGTGACCAGCTGGCTGGAGCACCGCACGCTGTGACCGTACAGAGTAAACAACTTGACTAATAGGGAGAGAATTCTAAACGCACAAGAACATTCAAAGTAGTCCATTTTATGATATAATAATAAATATCATCTGTATAGCTTTCAGGAAATACAGCAATACACATACAGAGCATATCGACATATAACAAGTATAGAATCTGTAACTTGGTTTCACCTTAATTAAACAATTTGTGATTTTTTACTCTGAAAAATATGCAAACTAAAAATATATGTATGTATATATATACACACACAACAATCATGCAGAAACATGCATCATATACAAACTCACACACACAGCAATCATACAGTGACATGCATCATATACACACACATCAATTATGCAGAAACATGCATCATATACACACACACAGCAATCAGGAAGAGCCATGTATCATATACACACACGTCAATCATGCAAAGACATGCATCATACACACACAAAGCAATCATGAAGAGACATTCACCATTCACACACACACCAGTCATGCAGACACATGCATTACACAAACACATCCCAATCATGTAGAGACATACATCATACACACACAGTAATAATAAAGAGACATGCACCACAAAGTCAGCTTCCTGCTTGTCCATCCCCCAGCCTTGTGATTGGCTGCCTATGTCAAGGGAGGTTGGGGGCACTGTGTGCATCCAGCAGAAGGAGGAAAAGACTTGACAGCCCGGAGAAACAGTAGTCAGCAATTCTCTCCTTTCCTCTCTCTCTCTGCCTCTATGCTGGTTGACAGCTCTTATGCCCACAGAGGAGTGTCACTATTGGCTGTAAATTGCTATGTAACATGTTGGTGCTATATAAATGTGAGTTAATGATAATAATTTCTGCAATGAAAGCAGTCATCCTGGTATGGTCAAGGGGTGAACTTAAGTATAGTATATACCATACTAGAAGTTATAATGCCCCTGTCTCCTACTACTTGCCCTTCCTTTCACAGAGTGAGCGCAAGCTGATATCAAGGTCAGCTCAGATAATAGCACTAGTTACATTGTAACTCTTTTAATAGTTGTCAATGGATATAAAATCACATTAATTGGTGTTTTAGAAACATAACAGTAAGGCTATGGCTCCACTATACGTTAAAATACCTGTGTTGAACGCAGGCATTTTAACGGAGTGTATGAGCCGCCCATTGACGGCAATGGGGCTTTGACAGGGCTATCTCTAGAGCCCCATAGAGCTCCCGATTTGTCGGTCCCCGTCTCTGTCAGGTTAACGGAGGCTTGCACTGACATCAGTGGGTTCCAGCCCATACTGGAGCCCTAGCCTAAGTAAACAATGAATGAAATCAGCCATCCGAGTATGGTAATTGGCTTTACCATATGATGGTATATTGGAATGCCCCGTCCTATTTTTAAGACTCCTCTATCCTTCTTTTATTGTCAGTTTTAAAATAAATAAAAATGATGATTCAAGCCTGTGCTGCTGAAAATGCTGCTTGTTCTGTGTACTGTGAAGTGCTGAAGCATATTGTTAGGTGATGCCAGCAGAATGGAAGAGGAGTGGGGGGTCAGGTAGAGAAGCTGATTGGCGGCTCTGTATAGATAGCAGCCCTGAAACCCCTTCAGACTAGAACACAAGGCAGATAACTAGCTTACAATGCTCTACAAAGCATCACTAAAAGTAATGAGCGGGCAAGCTGGCCAGTATGGGTGTTGTGGGGATTGTAGACCTACTTCATTCTCTAGAAGCAGCTGACTGCCTGTGTTTATATTGCTCACACCGCATAGTACAAATAGAATCCGCTGCCACATTGCAGGAGCAATAAGTTCTACAACATGGAGATATAAGTCATTACAGCGCTAAGTGATGGGGAACTGCTAGCTGGAACAAATAAAGCATAAAAGCATCTTTTGTAATCCTTCAATAAACAAAAGAAGATACTCGAGCCACGAAGTAAAAAAAAACAATATTTTCTTACCTTCTCATTTATCTTCAAACAGTTCTGAATGGAAAAAAAACATAACCTAAATGTTTTGGGCGATCGACCGTGTATGATGACGTCATCACGCGCGGTCAATTGGCCGAAACATCGGGACACTATCGGCCCGGGCACCCTTTGTGTGCTAGCGCTGTCCCACAGGTCTCTCTAACTGCTCCTGCCGTCAGCTAGGGAGACCCGGCAACCGGGGGAGATCGGCACCTGATTTTTTGGCCAACCGATCGCCTAGAGTCAACAAGACTTTTCAAATTTTATTTTGGTCATAAACAATGAAAAAACCTCCCTATCAATTAAGGTTAGGCTCGCTTAACACTGTGTGTTAACCATGGTCACATGTCATGTGCCACATGTTTCCTTAAAGTGTATGTATACTCAAAATATATATGTAAAATTGTGTTTAAAACTTTTAAAGTTATAGAAAAGGAATGATGACATGTGCTTCCCACATGCTTTTGGGAGACTTCAGATGTGTTTTTGCAACATGTAACTTGGCATGGATGTTTTTCTTCGTTAGTAAAGGCTTTCGTCTTACTATTATACATATAATACTGCACATCACCAAAAGAACACCATACCCACAGTGAAGCATGGTGGGATTTATTCAGCTGGAATGGGGCCTTTGTTAGGATAGAGGGAACTATGAACAGTTCCAAATACCAATATTGGCACAAAACCTCCAGGCTTCTGCTAGAAAACTGAACATGTAGGAACTTCATCTTTCAGAGCCCACACCTGAATCCAATTGAAAATCTGTGGGGTGATCTGAAGAGGGCTGTGCACAGGAGATGCCCTCACAATCTGAGATTTGGAATGTTTCTGAAAAGAAGGGTGGGAAAATCCTGCCAAGGCAAAGTGTTCCATGCTGATAGACTCATATCCAAATTATGCCGTGCTCATAGACTCATACCCAAAGAGACAGATTGCTAAAATAACATCAAAAGGTGCTTCAACAAAGTATTCGTTTAAGGGTTATGCACACTTATGCAACCACATTATTTTATTTTTATATTTTTTCTTCCCTCCACCTAAAAGATTTCAGTTTATTTTTCAATTGAGTGGAACAGTTTATAGGTCACATTAAAGGTGGAAACAGTTCTGAAATGTATCTTTGTCTCATTTTTGTACAGCACAGGAACCTGACATTTTGTAGACTTTTTATATCCACTATCTGATTAGAAGGAAACCCTTTTGTATTTATTTGTAGATGTGTTTTTCAATGAATATCAAGGTTGGTCAAGTTTTGAAGTTTGGCCCACTGTGTATTTGAGTTTCACACCCCTGAGCTGTAGTATTGTTCTGTTGATTTTGAAAGGGACCACGATTTTAGTGATTACTGTCATCCCCTGCATGTTTCATGCTGTCCTTACCCCCAGGGACCTCACTGCTTAGGTTACAGCAGGAGATGTCATGTTTATATGCTGTAGTCTGTTACATAAGATAATTGGAAAATCCAACAGGGTGAAGAATTAGATCTTCTTTCAAGAGCCACAGCAGCAAGCAAAGCTGATAACTCACCAGAAACCTCACTGCCTTGGGATTAAAGCCACTAGAATCTAATTCATACTGAAATATTCCCTCCGACGCTGCAGTTGCCATTGACACATTTACTTTTTCAAACATGAATATTTTCCTTGTTAAACTGAAAAGATAGAATTTACCTTAACATTACCACCAATACTCATTCTGGAATTCATTATAGCAGTAGCATTGCAGTCAGGCCAGGTAAAACTTTATGGTTGCTTGGTAAAGTTTTGATAAGTCATGCCAAAACCAATCCCTTGAGAACATGTTACCAAATTATAGGCACCATCCTATAACGGGGGGAATTGTAGGTCACAGAAAGAGAGACTCTAGCTTTACTCAAAAGCACAGCAAAAACATGAGAACCTATTTATTCATTTTTATATATATTTTTGGACCATAAGATGATTAATTGCATAGCACGCACCCTATACTTCAGAGCGTCTGGTGGGCGCAAAATATTTTGGCTTTTTCCCCACTCTGCTAGCCAGAGCTCTGTGCACCAACCGGCAGAGCGGGAGTTAAGGAGGATGGGAAGCTGCCTCTGACAGTTTTCCTGTGTCCAGACTCGAAGGCAGAACTATATGTGAGGGGGGCAGCTTCAGCCCAACTCACATACAGTGCAGATGGAAGAGCCATCCACAGGTGGTTCACCCATCTGCATCTGCTACTGTATGTTAGTTGGGCTTAAGCTGCGAAGCTCCCAGATGGAAGACACAGAGCCATAGTGTTAGTCCACTCCCTCCTGAGAGGGTAGGGGAACCGGGATCCAGGAGAGGAGT
>CM070036.1:16549611-16597652 GCA_036250615.1 Ptychadena robeensis | reverse complement strand
AGGGTTCAAATCATAAAGTCCATAGTAGATTAAATCAATATTAGTCCATGCATAATACGTGTAAAGAATTTGCTTGTCTCGGCGCATTTCGCGATTTGCCCGCTTCTTCAGGAGAGTAACAGCAAAGAGAATGTACTGTATGAGGCACCGAAGATGGTAGGGAGATAGAGTAGTTGGAGAAAAAAAAACCCCGTTCTTTAGTCTGTGACACTTGTATTAAAGTATTAGACCGATCTAAGAATTACGGACATGTCCCTAATGGCTAAGATCGATTTGGTGGCCAATTTTTGCCCTTTAAGCTTTACATTGGCACCCGTAAAATCGGGAGGAAATTTAAGTGTGTATGGGGGTTTTAGTCAGTGGCTGATAGCTCTGTGATATAACATGCACAGGCGGAGCTTGAGTTACAGGAGTCAGAGAGTCAGGAGGAACAACCGCTATACTATGTTTTCTTGTGGCTCCTTACACCCATTGCAAAATACTTGCTGTTCAAGATTATGTTCATTAAAGGGACTTGTATGGGCCCATATTAGCCACAGTATTGGGTAGGTCATGGTGTCTAGATCCTAGGTGCCCAACCTGTGGCCCGGGGGCCGCATGCAGCCCTTTGGGTGTTCTTCAGTGGCCTCCCTTGGTCCTTCACTTGTGGTCCCTAAAACCTAACTATTATTAAAAATGAAAAATAATGTATTTTATCTATGCATGCTTTCATTCATTTTTAGTTATACAATGCTTATACAAGTCAGTATAGATTGAAAATGTTATGTGTGGCCCTTAAGTGATGCAGAGGGCCGCACTTGTGGCCCTCCATATCAACTCAGTTGCCCACCACTGGTCTAGATCAAAGAAGTAATGCCCAAATCTCATTACACATCTATTTAAATAGATAAACATTGGAGACAATTTTTGATTTTTTTTTATAGATATTTAAACAATAATAATATTTGCCAGAGCAATGTTAAGGTCCAGTGTTGAGCACGAATATTCAAATTGCTAATTTTTATTATGAATATCAGGACTTCGAGAATCTGTGAATATTTAGAATATACTACTATATATTTGTCATTTAGAATATTCAAGATTCTGGGGAAAGTATAATGCTTTACACACACAATATTTGCGAAGAGTTTACAATCTTCTTAGTGTTGTCTTATATGCTTTCACATTTTTAGCTGCAATTTCCCATTCTGCCAACAGATGTTGCCATGAAACATTGCAAAAATTCTTATTACATGACATAAGATGCTTCTAAACTAAAATGAAACATTTCAAATTTGCAAAGTTACTTTAAATATTTGAAGAACAATTTGAGAAATGTCACGAATTATAATATTGTCTATGCTGCTCACACTATTAAGGTCTTGCACCTGGGGGGCTCAATGTCTCAGGCCAAGTACTCCAAGTTTTATACATCTCCCTTAGGATCAATTATATGTAGGCATGGAGAACAAACACTGGTAGTGTCAGTATCCAAAAGGGGGGGGGGGGGGGGGGGGGCGACCACATCTGGCAGCACACACTGACACCAAACAGGCATAGGGGGAAAAACAGGTTAAATGAATTTACAGGAAACACAGAAGGTCCAAGTCCAGATTCAGATTACAAGGCAAATGCTCAGCAAGTGTGGGTGGGTGAGGCACACCTATATAGCCCTCAGGCCAACGAGACAGGTGTCCTTAACCCAGCCCACACTTGCAGGGAGCCACCTGCTGGTGACTAGGGAAACAACCCAGGGAAAGGCAAGCACAGTGCCACCAGCAGGCGGTACCCGGTACAGGTAGAAAGAATAAAGAAGTGACTAAGAAGTGTAAATACAAAACCATTTAATTTTTATTTGACTGATGTTAGAGTTGCACTTAAGGATATTTTTTCACAATTAATAATAAGTGCGTCTCAGACAAGGCAGTGGCAAACTGTGAGTAATAATACATTTAATAAAGCCACTAAGGGATTTACCTTATTAGAAAACAATATCCAAGTACACTTTGTGCACCCTCAGAGAGCAGCACTTCATTTTATCTTCATACAAATACATCTACTGAGAACTTTTCATCAAGCAGGCTACGGGGGATACAATGTCATCATTAGAGAAAATGAGTTTTTATCTTCAACAAAGATAAAGGTTCAGTCAGGATGGAATACACTATCTAATGAGGTCATCTTTACGAGCAGTTTGTTATCTTTTTTTTTATCAAACCTACCTACAATAATATGGCCTATGGCACGTTCTGCAAATTATGTCTATCTGGCCAGACTGGACTGGGCATTGTGTGGATTTCATTACTCTTAAAGATTTGCCATCAATTTAAAGGTGGACTATATAGAAACTTTGTATATGAAAAAAAGAAAAGAAAACACATGGACATCCATGTGGTGATCATCTGTTCTTGCTTATAGCGATTTGTTGGTACCACACCTCAAAAGTGTATCAAAGCATAAAACATGGGGAAAGAGGGGAACAAAGAAAAATGCAGGGGCAACCACTAGAGATGATCGCGAATATTCGGATTCCGAATATTAATCGCGAATATCGTCAATTCGGAAATTCGCGAAGATGGTGAATATATTGCCGAATATTCGCAATTCCGGATATTCGGTATTTTTTATCCATTACACTTCCCTCTCAATGTGAGTGGACGAATGGGAAGGCTGCAACAAGAGCTTAGCAACACCATCAACAGATTTTTAAATGAATATTGGGGTGATGCGAATATTGCGAAAATCGTCACTTTTAAAATTCGCATACAAATTCGCACCATGTTAAACATATATTGCGCGCACGAAATTCGCAATAAACTGCCGATATTCGCAATAACCCAAAAAAAACCACCGAATATTGCCGAATGCGAATATTTTCCGAATGTTTTCCATAAAATTCGCGGCATGCCGCGAATACGAATGTTGCCTATGCCGCTCATCACTAGCAACCACTACGGTGTCCCTGGATTTAGGGGAGTTTATTTGGGAGGCTTTTAAGGTACCATAATGTTTTTATCTCATCTGAGTGACAATGTCCTCTTGAATATATGTTTGTTTAAAAATACATCATTTTATTCAGATAGCTTAAAAACCAACATACATTTTAAAGTGCATCAATATATATAGATATCAAACGTGTACATAAAAAATACATAAATGGACATCATACACCCCTGTGGAGCAGGGGGGAGTTTTTACATACAGTCCTGACGCGTTTTGCCCGATATGTTACGGACTTCTTCAAAGGAAATTGATGTCTACATTCTTAATCTACATTTAGAAAAACATGGTATCAGAAAATCTTTGCATACATGTCATAACATGTCATAAATCATTGCAGAGTGATATTGGGTCAGTGGTGTGTTCATGCTTACTTTTGATAACGAAACCATCAATATATGTCTGGTGACATTCAAGAATATATATAGAAACTTAACTACTCTAATAATCAGCTCGTGGTGGTACCCCTCCCTTTACCAAGCATGAGACCTGGAACTACATAAAGATAATTTAGGAACTGGATCTAGAAACATATTTTCATTTTTAATTAGCATTTGGCATTTACAAAGGTTGTTTTTCTTCCCTACCGGAGTAGCTGACCAGGGAGTTTCTGCAGAGGTTGCATTGCGTCTATATACAAAGGTTTCCCACTTCAATAATTTTAAACAAGATCAATCAACAACATCATTTGAAGGTATCAACACATTTAATGCAATCAATACTGTAACCTTTATTTAGTATAGGTATTCTTTACTTTCAAAGGCAAACATTATGCCGTGAGTATATTTAATATTTAATTTTTAGGAGGCAAGGCTAGTTTCAAGGTCAGATGACTTGTGCTCTAAACTAAAACTCTGATAAAGCTGTGAACATTTATAAATATACATTTACCATATTTTTGTACTATAATATGCTCCAGACTATAAGACGCACCCTGTTTTTAAGGCAGGTAAAAAATTTTAAAAAAATTGAAATGTTCTCAGTTGGAAAAAAAATGCTGCAGTACCCAATTTCAGCCACAACAATGGTGTCACTAGAGAGCACACTTCAGGCAGAAGGGGGTGGGGGGGGGGGGGGGGGGGGGGGGGGGGGGGGGGGGGGGGGGGGATTCTTCACTCTTCTCTCCCTTGTTCTCAGCTGTGAGCTGCACGGAGATCGTAGCTGACAGGTATAGATAGAAGCTGCCGGCTGGCCGCTTCCATGTGTTTCTCACCGCTGTACTGCTTCCATCAGCAGCGCTCTGCGGGTAGAAGCAGTACAGTGCAAATGAGGGATGTGGCAGCTCGGGAGAGCTGGTGGTAAGCGACCTAGCCGCTGCGGGGGTCACAAATTCGGACCATAAGACGCAGGCACTATTTCCCCCTGACTTTGGGGGTGAAGAAAGTGCGTCCGAAAAATACTTTACCTGTCATAGGTTACTTTTGGAACAAGACTTCAGTGACCTAAATAGTGGAACAATTTATCTTATATCTACAAAATTGGGGCGGCATGTGTCAAGAAATAGCGTTAGTGCAGACATCTCTACACATCATCAAATTAGTTTGTAGCTATTTTCATTCAAAAGTGGTACAGTTGAGCCCCAAATCTTGATTTCTCCAAGAAAATGACCATTAACAAGTATTTGCTGTTTTGGAAACAAATGCACTATAAAAACCCAATGTCCACTAAGTTTTATTAGAATATTTTATTGATACATGTTGTAACATGAAAGGGCAAAAATGAGACATCCAAAATAATTAGCCCACCCAGCCATTAATAGTCAGTTGTGTACCCTTACTGGGCCACAACTGACAACAATCTCCTAAGCTAGCCACACACGGCTCGATGAAGTAACAGATTAGAGGAACATCAGGCTCTGTGCACGCTCACCGCTCCCGATGTTCCTCTTATCTGTTTCTTCATCTGAGTCATCCACGGTTCCTTCGAGCAGGATCAATGGATCCTGCTTGAAGGAACTGGACCAAACAAGTTTCCAACATGTTGGAAAACCTTGGTCGAAATCCATTACATTGAATTGGGACAGCTCTATCCCCATCCAATGTAATGGACGGGCTGACAGCTGAACCGCATACACAGGCAGCTGAGGCGCACACACAGGCTGTGTGTTCAGCTAGCTGCTCTGTTTGTGAAGGGGGCATGACCAGCACAGAAGGGGGGTCTGGCTGCAGGCTGGCTGCTTTCTCCAGCCGGAGGCTGGGGAGTGGAGAGACACGTAGGACCGGTCCCCATCACACGGTAATTGATGTGCCCATGTGGTGCACATTGATTACCATACGATTGCCTCTGGATCAATCACAGTGTAGTGACGTCACCACACTGTAATTAATCACCGGTCAATTGCACGGTAATCTACCTGTGTGTCGCCAGCTTTAAGCTGGCCATATTAGATCTCTTTGTCAGATATCCTTTAGATCTACCAACAACTATGATCAGAGAAATCTAAAGGTGTATGAGGGCCCATAAACTGGGAACACACAGCTTGATATAGGAGCCGTTTGAGGTTGATGTGATGACATCATCGCACTGCTGCCCGATATCGGAGGAGCTGGAGACACAGCATTTGAGCACCCGCTACATATTCTCCATAGGATTGAGGTCTGGGATCTGTGCGGACCACTTCAGGATTCTGGTTTAGTATCCTTGTGAAACTTTTGGACTAATTGTGATGTATGCTTTTGGGTCATTGTATCATTGGAAGCATCCAGTGATGACCTAAGCCTAGACTGCAAGCAGATTTCTGCATGTTCTCACAACAAAAGCTTTCAAGAATTTCAAGAACCCTGGAAAGGAAAATAGCCAGAGATGTCAGCAAGGAGCCCCAGACATCTGACAAGCGACGAGCTGACGAGCACAGTTGTGAGGGCTCTTCATCGTGGTGGGCTTCAGGGCCATCGCCCTAGATGAACCCCTTTACTCACATCAAAGCCTTAAGGCCTCCATACACGTCTTGATTTTCCTTTCAATCAACTTAAAAAGATACATTTTTTGGGTAAGGGAAATCGGATGATTGATTGTAATCAACTGTAGTAACAGATATTTGATTAAATTTTTTGGGATTGAATTAAGGTTCAATTTCAATACAACCGATTAAAATTTTCCCAATTTTAATCGTTTTAGGTAGATCTAACCATGTGGGATGCCATAGATTTTCAATCAATCAACAAAAAAAATTATTGGATTAAGTTGATTGAACGAATAATCCAGACGTGTATGGGGGCCTTAAGCGGGTCACCAGAGCCTGTGGTTTGCCCGTGAACAAATAAAGGTAAAGATGAGTTTTGGAAGTCTGTGCTTTGGTCTGATGAGACTTAACTAAAACTGTTTGCCCACATGGATGTTTGCCGAAGAAAGGGAGAGGCCTTCAATCCTAGGAACACAATTCCCACAGTTAAACATGGTGGTGGGAGCATAATGCTGTGGGGCTGGTTTGCAGGCTTAGGTAGCCTTGTTCGGGTGCATGGCATCATAAAAAATGGAAATTATGTTGACATTTCGAGGGCGCATATGCAGAAATTTGCTTGTAAGTAACATTTACAACATTTATGTAAAAATCCCCACATCAACATTTTGAAGCACCCTTATAGGTCAAATTTACCACAATGTAGAAGAGAACTGATAGATGATTGACCTGTTCAACTGTACTGGCCTGGCTTTGACTACGAATGTTGCCGGAAGACAAGGCATTTCTCTATTCTGTCAGGAGCTGTGTAGTATGCTGGGAAATCCCAACCAGAAGGAAATCCATATGTGCACCATGGCTGATTGGTTAAAGCCCATCTCTGCTGAAACGTTAACCCCATGTACTGGTCTCCTCTCCATCTCCATATACCCTGGAATACATGGAATGTTCAGACACCATGGAGGAGATAGCTATGGAATAAATACAATAGGCACAGTTCAGCTTGCACCAATTTCAGTAGCACCAAAGGGTTTTGTAAGAAATGTTAGCTGCGCCATAATAAATGTGACTTATCTTGTATAACATCTATTTTATTTCTGTTTGTGCTGACATTTGGTAGATCTCTGCTGGTTATGAGAAAAACATTACCAGACATGATCATTTGTGCTACAGTTTCTTATTAACATAAAATATATATTACACATTGCTGATAATGCCATCTTTCTAGCTCCGTGGGCTAGAGCTCACAATATATCTAGCCACACATTGTATAAAACGGGACATTTGTGAATTACGGAAATGAGCCCAATGTATCACTAAGCTATTATCCAGTTATCCTTGATATAAGTATCTGCAGAATCATTTACTAAATACGCAATATTGTTTTTCTGTAAAAGAAATAAGATTAGGATACATTTGCTCAGTGCTTGTTAGATTAGGCATAGGCCTTAAATAAGGCAGTTTTTTTGGATGAAAATATTCAGACAGCAACAATGGAGACAGTAATGATAACTGTATGTAATTCACAGAGACAGGGCTGTACATAAGTGGTACACAGCTGCGCATGTGGAACGAAAATTAGCTATGTGCAGCTGCAGTTGTGTTACTACATGCAATTGCGTAATAACGACTAGGAGGTATTCCAGGGTTTGGGTGACCAGAGCTATCAGGGCAACTGAGGAGTTACCTAGTGAGAATCGCTGTCAGCCAGAGAGGGGAGAGATCTACAGTGTTCAGCATCCCCCTTGACTCCCACAATCTTCCCTGATGTGTTAGAAAGAAGCTGGTGATTTGCTCTGTACACTTGATGGCAACTGTACACTGGGGGCATCTTGTGACTGAAGATGGTATTGTAGGGGGATTTTTTTTCCAATTGAGATTAACACTTGAACACATTAAACAGCTGTACACTGCAAAATTAACTTTACACGTATATAAAGATTACCAGAATTATTTTACTTTGCATTGTTAAATGACAAAATGACAATTTATGTCAATTAAACAACCACAGGGAAACATTAATATACCTATGAAAGGTTGCAGTTAGGGTTCTGAAATTGAAAAGGTAGGTACTCTCAGAAACAAAGATTAGAGTCCTAAGGGTGTTGGAGATCTGGGGGTTCAAAGTCAGAGTAGACATATGTAAAGTTAAAATCTGACAAGAGAAAAGTACTGGTTTACATTTGGAATGGAATACAGTTGACTTTTGGACTGCAGGTAGTCTTAGTGATTAGTTACTAACCCCGGAAATTTCATGGTTGCACTACTGAGGTATGAGATCTGGGGGTTCACGTGCTGTACTGTGAGAGTTACATTTGACCCAAAACCAGCTGTTGAGTAGAGATGGTCGAATTTTTGACTTGCAAACTTTGTGAGCTTATTGCAAAGCCCCTGAAAATGGTATCATCACCAAACTTGCTGGAGATGTAGTGAAGGGTTGGAGGAACATTTGAAAAAAATAAGTTTTGCTCTAGCACAGTTTTTTCATAAATTAAGTTCAAAGTTAAAGTCGAAATTCCGATTTTCGAATTTTTTACTTGACTTTGAACTTAATTTTTGAAAAAACTGTTTGCGTTAGAGACATACTTTCTTTTTTGTAGTATACCCCCAACCCTTCTCTACATCTCCAGCAAGGTTGGTGATTATACCATGTTCAGGGGCTTTGCAATTAAGTTGAAACCGGCGAAATGGTCGAATTTTGGAAAAAAAATTCGACCATCTCTACTGTTGACCTGTGGATGGAGACAGCTAAGCTTGTCGCTCACTGATGGATGAAGTTGAACTATTGTGATATATGTATTAGCTGCCTGGTTAGAAAAAATCAATGTGTTCAAATATTATCAACAAGGCTGGTAAATTTCCCATAAAAGTTGGCAAAGTTGGCAACTGCCCCCAAAAGTCATGCAGACTCTTCAGATGGATACACCTTGTAAGGATGCTTGTCGCGTGACAGTGCATGATGTGGTGGCAACCTGAGGATCTCTATAAATGCTGCACCAGGCAGCCACCACATGACCAGAACAGGACTTGGCACTGGCTTAAAGGGTTTATACCAGAAGGTGAATATGATTTTTGGGAGGTAATTTTTTCTTCTTCTTTACGGCTCTATACTCTTTAAGGTCTACTCATGCATCATCTTACTGTTGTGACGTCTGCAACTCCCACTAATCTGCGAAAAGTTCTATTTTCTGTTGGCTCACCACTGACCCACCTGTCTGCTGCCTGCCCCATAACACATACACATAAATACAGAATAATTGTCCGAACCGGGACCACTCGCGGCCAGACATTGGGTGGCAAGCCCCTGGGACTTTAACGGCAAGAAAAGTTCACATACTAGTGAATATCAAATAGGACATAATTTTATTAGGGGCAAACAGAGAAAACAAAAAAGACATACAATGGGTCATGGACATTTATTTTGTATGATGCACTCATTAATGGACAATGTTTCTTCATTCATAAGACACGTTGTTAGACTCCTGCTTTGCTTCTAGGTTGAAAACAGATCCAGGACTTATACTCTTGATGAAGCCCTCAAACTCAGGGCGAAACGCGCCGAGTTAGAGATAGCACCTTTTATACACATGAAGCTATGGATTGTATGACCAAACCATTTGATGGATCATTTTATTATGTATATTTTATATCTTGAATGTCTTTTGTGTTTTCTCTGTTTGCTCCTAATAAAATTATGTCTTATTTGATATTCACTAGTATGTGAACTTTTCTTGCCGTTAAAGTCCCAGGGGCTTGCCACCCCATGTCTGGCCGCGAGTGGTCCCGGTTCGGACAATTATTCTGTATTCTTACTGCATCTCCAGTTGATGGCCTGACTTTACTTCATTTCTGGTTTGGTGAACCTGGGGTGCGGGCTGCAACCTGTAGATCTTCAACAGCAAACAGTCTGGTGCCAATCTGAAGACCCAGTTCATTACTCCTAGCAAGGTTATCAGGCAAAAACCTAGAGATTTCTTAGACAATAGATACCATGTTATTGGGTTGCCTGTGCTACCCACCAGATCTGACAGGCATTATAAGAATATAACACTGGGATTATTTGAGTGAAAATGGAAGGTAAACCCTCTCACTCAGCATTCACAGAATATGTTCTTCAACAAAGTCTGCTACCCATCTTACAGTGTGTACCGATAAAGAGGGGTTTTATACCCTCGAAAACCAAATTTTACAATTAATTAGTTGTAAGCAGCGCTGTCCTTCCTTTGTTGTAGGAATCCTGGAACATATAGCCAGGATTATTCGTATATATATTCATTTCTCCTGATTCTATATACAATCCTGGTTTCCTAATGGTAAAGTCATCTGGAAGGTTATTAAATGCTTTTGAGTTACCATGAGTGACAGTCACAGAATGCCTCCAGCACATGCTAATCTACAGAGCGAGTGCAGAGGTTAAGGATTCCTTGTAGTGTTTTTTCCCTATGTTGCCTCCAGCACTGCATTCTTCTCACCAAGCTGACTCATTAGTAAATAGCAAGGGAGGCACCTAACTCGTGCAGACACATTTTACAGTTCAACTAGAAGCTGTGTAGAAGAAAAAGTGCTCTTCCAATTTACCATATTTTAGATGGATTTGTATAAATAGAAAGCATCATTCCATTAATAATTCCATTTCTATTTGGTTGTGGTTTCTGAGGGGTTCTTCTACAACCAATAATGGCCTGTTGACCTTAAAAGTATACTGATATGAGGTTAGGGCAAAGACATGTCTTCAAAAATCGATTGAACAGTATCCAGCAGAAATGGTGTGCACTGCGATCGTTGTACGATTGATTGCCAATTTTGTGATCGCATGTTACGTAATTTGATTGCAGGGTGTATGGCTAACTTAACCCTCAAGAGGGATATTCAAACTTTGTATGTATACATATGCTGGCAGTTCATTTACAGGAAATATATTGCATTCACAAGTCTTATGTTGTTTTAATTTATCCCAGTGCATTAAACCTAAACATAGAGATGCAGGAAATCTATGGCAGCCCACATGGTAAGATCGACCTAAAACAATTAAAATTGGGAAAATGAGGAAAAAATGATCGGACATGCTGGAAAATTTGAATCTGTTGTATTGAAATTGAACCTTAATTCAATTACGCTTTTAGTCGATTAAAAACGACCAGTAAGTGTGAGTGTTCAAGCAGGTACAGGAGTGACTACAAAGGTCATCTGACCCTGCAGGGTGCCTGAAAAGGTGGGATAGGCACTCCCAGGTAGTTTTTTTAAAGACTGAAAAATGAGTGAAAAAAACTTTGCATAGTGCTGATGTCGCTTTCAGAGATTCACCATTGAAGTTGATGGGGTCATCAAACGCGACAAAAGGCATTCCAAAAATAAACCGGAAACGTACTGCTTGATTATCAACATTTTCTGTTCTTTAAATAACCTCATTGACTTCAGTTTTAAACTTAAAACAAGGTAATTTTCTGGTCGCCTAAAAGACCAGAAAACAACCTTGCAAATGACAGTGTAAATTTAGCCGTGGGCTAGGTTCCCACTTGGTGATTCTAATCGCAGCGCGGAGCTGTGGGAAATCGCTAACACCCAGCGATCTCCCACTGGCTCCCGCGATTAGAATCACGGTTGAGTGATTGCAGCCAGGAAGTGCAGGGTGGGGCAGTACATCTTGCCCCTCCCCGACAGATCGTGGCCCTAGACAGTGAATGGGCGCAGTTGAAGTGACAGGCGATTTTTAACTGCACCCATTCAGGTCTATGACCATGAACCTTGCCACAACCACCCGCGACCCACGATCAGAAACGTGGTGACCCGCATTTCAGATCACGGCCCGTTAGTTCAAGTGGGCACTAACCAGTTCAATTAAATGAAGGGGATCAGCCACGATCATCGCACCCAATTAACCTCCCAAGCGCACAGCCCGTACTGCGCCGTTTTTAACAGCGAGGTATGATCAATCGCGGCAGTGTACAATGAACACTCCCTGCCATTTCCCCCCTCCCCTCTCCACACAGCCGGTGTCATTAATGATGCCGGCTGTGAGGGCTGGAAAGCCGACTCCCCTCCATTAACATGGAGGTCTATGGAGCCGCCCACCCCCGCCCCCTTCCACGTCAACGCGATTGGTGGCGCCGCACAACCCCGGAAATGCTGCGACTGGAAAGCTGGAAAGAGCATCGCCGTAGCTTTCCGGGGATATGCGGCTTTCATGGGATGACCGCTAGGAAGGTTAATATCACGTTGGCGGCCGATGTGGGAACATAGCCTTACTGCCTCCCTTGCTGAAACTAATTCTTACATCAGACCTGGCTTATTCAAGTGACTCATACTGTATTAAATCCATATGAAAAAATCTCTGTTTATCATAAGGTATACTATAGGCTTTTTAACGCTCTAATGTTTAATTTTAGGCCCAATTCTATCAAGATGACAACAACATTGGTTCAGCTAGTATATAGAAAAACTACACATGGTGTGATGAACATCCGTGAGCAGCAAGAAATTCCCCCCCGAAACAGTTCAGGGGCTAGGGGACTTTAAAGGCCATCACTCTGGGTCAGAATAAATACTAATGTCATATATATTAAAAGTAAAACATAAAAATATGTTTATTATAGAGTCATGATAAAAAACACATACAGCATGGCATAGATAGATTGGCTAACGTCAATACATCAAATAAATAGAATCATATAATGTACAAGTAAGCAAGAAAGAAAATAAATTCATGGGTCATAATTGTAAACAATGCTAGGATAAGGGACCCTATCACACGGGTTCCACTTCACCCCAACGCGCGTTTCGTGTGTAAGCTTCCTCATGGGGGTTTTTTTTATCCAACTAGATTCCATATCTTCAGTTATCGGTGTCAAAATTATAAAGCCAAAAACAAGAATAAACAGCGGAGGATGAAGGTTAGCATCAAGGTAAGGATAAAAGGTAATATATTAGGTAATGTTATAAGGGGTTCACTCACTTATAGAGAATTGTAGGGTGCCAAATCGATGGAGCGCAGCAGCCAAATGCCCCCAGCAGGGCTATCCTGGTCCAAGAACGAGGGGCCAAAGTAAGCTGACCGGGCAGCGGGCGGGACCTGTACAGAAAAAAAAAACACCCCCTGAGGAAGTTTACACACGAAACGCGCGTTGGGGTGAAGTGGAACCCGTGTGATAGGGACCGTTATCCTAGCATTGTTTACAATTATGACCCATGAATTTATTTTCTTTCTTGCTTACTTGTACATTATATGATTCTATTTATTTGATGTATTGACGTTAGCCAATCTATCTATGCCATGCTGTATGTGTTTTTTATCATGACTCTATAATAAACATATTTTTATGTTTTACTTTTAATATATATGACATTAGTATTTATTCTGACCCAGAGTGATGGCCTTTAAAGTCCCCTAGCCCCTGAACTGTTTCGGGGGGAATTTCTTGCTGCTCACGGATGTTTATCACACCATGTGTAGTTTTTCTATATATTTATATTTGGGATGCCGGCTATATTACTAAGAAAAAAGAAAAATGCATAATTCTGTGTATTGGTTCAGCTAGGTTTGATGTTGGCCACACTGCAATGTTTTTGATTACCATTACTTATGGGTTGGATGTACAAAGAAGCTCAATTTGCAAACAGGCAGAAGTTTCTTGTACATCATTACATTCCTAGACACGATGTTCACATATAAATAGCTGTTTTATTTGGCTTAGTCATTACTGGATTTTACTAAGGATGCTCCTTTAGAGTTCCGAGGTATATAATCGTCAGACACTGACCTAATGAGACAACGCTCTCTTCTGGTTTTCCATGAGATCTGGAGGCGTCTGTGATGCAGAAAATAAAAAGTGTTTTATTTGATATCACTTTCCTCCTTGCCTTGCATGACACATATATTGAAAACAAAACTCTTCATAGCGCTTCTTCATCCAGAGCTATAAAAGTGTTTTCTGCTATGGAAGTTTAACTATTTATATACTATTAACAAGCAGTACATTATGTTTAAACAAAACCTCACTGACCTCAATATTAGTATTCTCTGTTGGGTAACTCATCCTAAAAATATCCCCTCGTCCTTAAATACATTATTTTATCAGGATTCCGGTTCTGAATTTAAATTGAAGTTTAGAAAACTTCCATATCTTTGTTAGAAGAGGAAGAAGGGTAAGCCACACTGATGGGTCACTTCTTGCAAGGAGGGAGCTATGCAAGCTAAGCCATTGATTCCCTGGTAGTAGGGGTCATGTATAGTGGACCCTTGACTTAATAATTTCATTTGTTCCAAAGGGTTGGTTGTAAGTCAAACCCATTTTTCCAATTGGAAATAATGGAAATGCCAATAATCCATTCCAGAGCTCCCAAATTACTACTTCCCTAACCTTTCCATAATAAAAAAGATGTAAAATGTGTGTAACATACAAGAAACGCCCATTATATTCCTACTTTTAACCCAAATAAAGCTATAACATGTTCCTAGTCTGTCAGAAACAACAATTTAAGACTCATTGTTTTGCTTTTTTTTCATCTGTCCTACCTTTTTAGGGGCCATGATGCACTGCAAATGCACTGATTGTCCTCAACACATAGGGAAATTCCTAGACACATATGGGGTCATTGTTTACACCCCCATGTATGCTCATATATCTAGGCTCCAAGGCAAGTTTCTGGACACCTTTGAGGTCCTTGGGTGCAACCCCCAGGACTGTACAGAAATGCGTCATTAACGCTTTCTGCCACTGGAGGGTGCCTGGAAAGCAAATTGAAACTTTGGTCTTATGTCAAAATGGAAGTTTTGGTTGTATCTCGAGTTGCCTCCCTACACACAAATTTCCTCAACCCTTTTGAGAACTGAATCTGAAGACGATATCCTGTCCCTCAACTACTGACTCTCCTATAGTTAAGACGGTGGGAGAAAAAGACCCAAAACATTTTAAGTGCGTAAAAAAAAATCCCAATAGGGCAAGTTGCGCATCCATGACACATCCCCATGGACGCCTAGTTCATGTGCTGTGATTCCTGTTGATACAAAAGAGTAGCTTTAAAAGACCCCTACACTAAATAGAATTTACTGCCTGCCTACCAGCTGCACAATGTGTACAACCACTGCAAAATATAAGAAAATTCCACTTCATCTTTAACATACTGCACCTTTTATAGGGACAGAAAGGAAGGACAAATATACAGGGATCCATGGGAGTCATAAACCAATGCATCTTTTTCATTATATATAGTTTTAGAATAGAACATTTCAATTTGTAAAAAATTTCAATACATAAAACACTTGTAATGACCTTCAAATTAAATAGTACACCAGTAAAGAAAATCACAACAGGCATTTTCTGGTGATAACCTCGGTGAACTCATTGATCGGCCCCATCCCCCAAAGATTACAGTAACCTTCATCTTCCTTAACCTCATTGTCCTCTGCAATCAATCTCATATGTTGCTGTCACAAGAATTTACCTTGCCAATTAATCTTCATCATCTATTCCTGCCTCTACTCCCCTAGACAACCTTCATCAACACACTGAGTAACTGAAAATATGGTAAGCAAGTATATCTACAGGGTTGATTAAATATACGTTACTGTGGGTTGGGCTTATCTGTATTGGAACTCAAATGACCCAACCAGGGCTTCAGTTACCGGACAGACATGTGTTGTTCTGTAGACAGGGGAGTCCCATTATTTTTTTTAAACCAAATGCACAACCTTGTAATGCTCTCTGGACAAAGTGAGCATTATTTTTAGAGATCTTACATACCTACTGTTACTACCCGTCATTCTTGAATGTTTTTTGGAGGCTTCTAAGAAGATATCTATAGCTTTAGACCCCATTCACAACTACTCATTTTAATGTGCATTGGGCAAAGGCATTTCCAACAAGAGACCAACACATCCAACAGGCTAAGTCACTTCACATGTCAATGTTACATTTGATAAATGAACGAACGATGTTCAACAACAACATTGAACAAAAAATCTAATTGGCAGTTGATTGAAGAAAAAATCTACACATGAAAACTCACCTTAAGGTCTAAGTACTATGTTGTGACAGAGGACAACCTGTCAGTAATCCATGTATTGACATAGAATTTACACAGTAAGTTACCCACAGTCCCTATGGTCAAGCAGAAAGGCAGTAAATGATCTTTAAAGGAACCATTCACTCTGCCATGTGATGGAAAAGTTCCAGAATCCCTTTAATTGTAATTTACTTAGACAGAATAACAATATAGTAAGTATCATATCTAGAAGGTATACTAAATATAGCTGTAGGATGTAACACAGTACCTCAGATTACCCAACTAGGGCCCAAGTTACCCAATAGACATTGGATTGTAGACAGTGGTCTTCCTTTTATTTAAAAAAATAAAGATTTGTTGAGATTGAGATTTGCTCACTATTCCCATTCTGGTTCTCTTTAACTGCCAACTGAAAGCTATAACTTGTCCTTCGTTTCTGTTTTAAGCACCCATCATAGTATATAACCTTCTTCTACTTTCAGGACAAAGCTCCCTCCAGCTTCCTGGGGCAGATCTCCCAACCTCTAAGGTGTCAATTGTGACAGATGGGATCAGGTAAGTAACTCATATACTTACAATGAGTTTAAATAGGAAATTAAAACTTAATTTATATGGTCAGTTTGAGAGTGGCTCAGCACAATGTCCGGAATGGCGAATATTCGGCAATATAATCACCATCTTCACGAATTTCCGAATTGCAGATATTCGCGATTAATATTCGGAATCCGAATATTCGAGATCATCATTAATGCTGACATGAAATCCTAATAGCCAACCGCCTGAAAACTTACCTGGGAACATAATTTTCAGGCAGTTGGTTGTTTTTCAATTGACCGTCTAAATGGACCATTACCCACAACCAAAAAAAAGGCTACAGCCGGCCAAAGGCGCTTCGATCTGTGATTTCACAACAGAGGCTTCGAAGAATGGACATGCCAATTTTTCTTTGGTCGATCTCATTACTTTGGTACATTACCAAAATAAATGCCGGCACACAAAGGGATATCATCACGCACGGTCGATTTGCAGTGGAATTGGCCAGGCATTGCACTGTCTATTGTCGGTTATCTTTTCAAGAAACCTTTCACTTTTGCTGGTGTGGGTGAAGTGCCAACATTTCTTTAATTAAAATGCTTTAGCAGTTTGGAGGCAGAAGTATACAAAATGAGGTCCTGTACCAAGCTATTTCTCTGGCAGGGGTATCTAGATAACAAACCCATTTCACAGTAAAATAAATCTTTGTCATACAGTTCATATATATAAAATTTCAACTGTAAGTCATTCCATTGGCCAATAAAAAATGGTATCTCATTTTTATATTGATAAGTGCACATTATGCCCACTGGCCTATGCTGACCACAATCATCTAGAAGGCTTGTTAGCCCAGCGTAGAATTTATGTGCATGAAGGGGGTTCAAATACACCATCTAGAGCAAAAGAAAATGAACATTGCTGCCAAAATGAAATCAGAATGAAGTGACCACATTTTGTTCACCACACTTTGAAATCGGCCGGCTGGTGAACAATACTCCAGCTCTTTCAATGCACCGCTTTTAACGTTTTCTGATAAGATCACCAATTGTGATCAGCATTCAACATGTAGCATTTAGATAGCTATTGGAAGAGGCAGAAAATATGGCCAGATGATTACTGTGCGTCGCCCCCCGTTCAGTCACCTTCAGACAATACCATCTCTTCTACTTTGCCATCATTAGGCCTTTCCTAACAAATAACGTCCTCATCCATTGCAGCTGTGTTCTTCAGATTATCTGGACCTACAAAAACGTTTTCATTGTTTTAAGTGCTAATGGTATCAGGATTCATTTGCTTTACATATTACCCTGCAATACTATTTATTTGAATGGGCTGCCTCAAGCAAGAATTGATCTATGTTCTAGTATGTGTAAGCTCCCCTGTGAAACACAGAGATTTTCCTCAAACAATCGTCTAGGGTGGAAATCTCAAATGTGTACAAGTCAGTTAGTAATTTGCTGTGTCAGACAAGGAGGATCATTGTAGTCCTTGCAGCAAAGTGCCTTCTGGTCATCATCTCTTCTCCATAGAGGTGCCTCCTGGTCATCATCACCTCTATGTAGAGGTGCCTCCTGGTCACCATCACCTCTCCGTAGAGGTGCCTCCTGGTCATCATCGTCTCTCTGTAGAGGTGCCTCCTAGTCACAATCACCTTTCCGTAGAGGTGCCTCCTGGTCATCATCATCTCTCTGTAGAGGTGCCTCCTAGTCACCATCACCTCTCTCCGTAGAGGTGCCTCCTGGTCACCATCACCTCTCCATAGAGGTGCCTCCTGGTCATCATCACCTCTCTGTAGAGGTGCCTCCTGGTCATCATCACCTCCCCGTTAAGGTGCCTCCTGGTCATCATCACCTCTCCGTAGAGCCTCTAGAGAATGGTCACTAATGATCGTATTAGGTAATGATAATTAGAGGTATGTGCACAACTTAAGACTAGGTACACATGGACATTCTACTTGAGTGGGGTTAAATGCTGTCTGTAGACCCCCTGCAGTCTGCATTTCTTTAAGTTGCACAACTGCGTATAAGATTGAAAAATTGCCAATACATCTGCTCAATATATATGAATTAATGTATATGAAGTAGACTATATAATATAATAACTATTAATGTTTTATTAAGAAAATTTAGCATAGGGACTGGCAGGCCTGGTATGGGGGACTAATAAACAAGGATGGCCCCCCTTCAGGTGTTATGAGACCCCATTTAGACAATGAAATTGGGGGATGAAATACCGCGACCCTCCCAAGAAAATACCAGGCTTCGCAGCAGACTGGGCTAGCAAAGTGTGGTGGGGGTCTGTGGATCCAGGGATCCCCTTTAACAATATCTCTACAATGCCTGCAAACATTTTGGATTCAATCCACTGTTGTCAGAATCAGGAAGCTGATTTAGAATAATGATGCAGCCCCTGGCCTTGCAGCAAGTCTGTGGAGGCAAGAAAAGAGGCTGGAGGACATGAGCAGTGCTGATATATAAAAATAATGAAAACTATTTTTTATAAATCACAGATTGATGAATAGACGCAGACTGCAGCAACCTATTTGTTATTTGATTAGGATTTAGAAATTTGGGGTATGGTCTTGGTTCATATAATGGGTTATTTAAAAAAGACATTCATTACATTCATGAAGATCTATTCCTTTTTTTTAAACTAAAGATCTCAAGTTTATTTTATTAACAGTGTCTACATTCCCTACTACTATAATCCTCTGCAAGCATTGACCTAATGCTACTTTATTTAGGTCCTATTATCTCCTGATCCACCGTCAGCCAGCATTCCATTAAGGGCATACGAATTTATATATATATGTATATATATATATATATATATTGCATTAAAGCGGATGTATGAATACCTAACCCCCCCCCCCCCCTCCCTTAAGACCAGCAGAATGGGGGCCTGTGCTAGGCTCATTGATCACACACACTAGAGCTTCAATCTTGCCTAGAGTTAAGCCCATAACGTATGGGTTAAGCCCATACGTTAGTGTGGTCTTCGCCAATAGGAAAGTGCAGAGAGAGGATAGCTGTTCATTCCTGTGGAAGGCCGGTATCACAGGTCTACAGGACCGGAGATCCCAAAATAGCCGAGATGTTATTACAGATCCCCATCTCCCTTATCTCCCTTATCCCCATCTTGGGACAAGGGTACCCTAGCCCTAAGGAGATGATACCGGGAGGAGTGAGGGCTAGGCCAGAGACATATGAAAGGCAATCACATCTGCCATGTGGCTGGCACAGAACTTATGGATCTGCTGCAACATGAAAAAAGTACCGGTCCTTATGCCAACTTGGCAGTTGGCAGCATCAATAAAGTACCAGTCTTTATACCAAATTGGCAGTATGAGTACATTTAAATGGGAGTGTGCAAGACCCTGCAAGGGGCCTACCTCAGCTGGTGATGGATGAACTAAGTGGGCAAGTGATTCAGGCCTTGCTGCAAGGCCATTCCTAGCAGTCTCTGACTAGCAGGGAGGCATTGGCTGTGGTGGAGAGCCTAATGGGATGCTCTGCCACCGTCTGCAGGAGTCCAGCCAGAAGGTGACTCACCCCGGTACATGGAAGTGCACAAGTGTCGCGGGACCATTATTACACAATATGTATTGGGTAAAGGTACTGATCCATAATATATAATGTACACTACCCATGTGGGCTGTGGACTAAAGGTCAAATTTATAGCTACCTGTCCTGGTAGGGCAGTGGCGGCGCCACACGGGTGCTTGGGTGTGCTTAGCACCCCCAAAATCCTCGTCCAGCACCCATGTTGTACATGGAAATCATTTTTTTTGGGAGGGCAAGCTCCCCTTTGAAAATTCCTAGCACCCAGGTAGCACCTTCAAAAAAAAATGGCTGGAGCCACCCCTGTGGTAGGGTGAGGGGGCAGAGTTCACCCTGCGTATGCTGTCATTTTAAGGATATTCATTTATGAATGTATTGTCTGTTTGTGCATGGCTGTTTGCAGTATCCACTATGAAGACACAATGAGGCATCCCTATTATTGTTACGAATAAATTTATCACCCCATAATAGGTCCCCAAAAGGGTCCTACTTCATATTATTTTTATGATGGCTGCAGATTGAAATAAATTTAAAGTCACAATACAATATATAAGGGTTTAGTGATTGGGTTTAGCTCCGCTTATACATCCCAACAGGTTAACTGAATATATTACGTTAGATTCTTTCTTCGAGAGCTGGTTCTGAATTGCTGTAGAGCTCACTTCACGAGACGCTGCTTTGGTCTTTGTTGTGTTTTGCTTCAAGAGCAGAATGACTCAGATGGTGCAAACAGATAAAAAAAAGCTCTGAATGAGGTTCTTGGTAAATGAGAAGATGATTCCAGAAAATAGGATTTGAAATCCATCTATAGGATAAGGATTGCTGATCAATAGATAGCCAGCAGTCTTTGTTTTCTGGGCAATTAGAAGAGGAGAATTGTCACTTACAAAGCCTAGATATGTCAATCACCACAATTTTCCACATGAAATATCATGTGTGTTATGGAAAATAATGTCTGGATGTTACATGCGAGCTCTGTGCATTTGTAGGGAAAACTCCCCAGTCTACATCTTTTCAAGTAAAGGGTTATAAATTGTAGTGAACAGGCAGGATCGTACTTTAAAACAAGTCCGATGTCCGCTTGGTCACAGACAGATTCAAATTCCCTGTTCGCGGGGAATTTGAATCGAAAAAAACAGAAGTCGACGCCACTGAGATCATTTCTGGTACCCGGAATGTAAAGTTCCCGGTTTCTCTATTCGGACGTGACGTCACTTCCGGTTTTCTCTGCCGCCTAAAATGTTGTGTATGGATAGCGCACCTATCGCTATATACAAGGGCTTCTTACCTGGACTACATATCCCAGGAGCACTTCTGTGTATTACTTGCTACTCGTGTTCTTCTGTGTATTACTTGCTACTCATGTACACGACCAAGCTTTGGGGAGACAGATCACCCTCGCCCCAAAGCTCGGTCGTCCACATTGAAACTAACGGCCGGCACACAAAGGATGCCCACTGATGCTGTGAGCGTCAGAGTGCAGCGTGATGACGTCATCGCGCTGCACTACATCACTCATCTGTCGGTCTCCACCTTTAGTGGAGCACATAGGATTCCCGTCAGTTCTGTAGCTGACTCATCACAGCGTGGTGAGGTCACCACGCTGTAACAAGTTTGCTACAAGCCGGCCATGCACCGAGACGTCTATGGCCGGCTTTAGCCATGAAAAAATACAGAAAGTTTGGAGTTCAAGTGATCCCTTTATTGGCTAACTGAAGTTATTAAAAAAGCAAGTTCAGGATGTTTCAGATTCCTTCTTCACGCTTAATACAAAAGCCTGAAGTGGGTATTAAGCCTGAAGAAGGAATCTGAGACATCCTGAAAGCTTGAATTTCAATTACTTCAGTTAGACAATAAAGGGGATCATTTGAATTCAAATCTCTCTAAAGCTGGCCATACACCTTTAGATCTCTCTGTCAAATATCCTTTAGATTTACCAACAACTATGTAGTGCCGGGTCCTCTGTGATTGAACACAGGTAGACTTGATGGTTTAGAAAGTCCCTTATATTACATGGTTTTGGTAAAACAAAAGGAGATCTGAAGGTGTTACTCAGAAAACGTTTTACAAAATTGCGTCTAACTTGGGGAGGTAATTGCAAATCTCCTGAACATGGTATCACCAACAAAATTGCTGGAGATGTAGAGAAGGGTTGTGAGAACACAAATTTAATTGCAACAGCAAGGAAGCTTTGCAATCAACTACTATATAAACTAGTCGTAATTTAGGGCCCTTCTCTATTAATTGTCTGTGTCAGTGGTAGACCTCTATAGAATCTTATGCTCTTCCATCACTGCCTCAAACAAGAGCAGTTCAATCCATGGGACGGACAATGAGCAGAAATTACCACCAGAGACATTTGCTGTCAAAATGATCTGTGGATAAAATAAAACAATTCACATCTTTTCTTTTCCTGGAAAGTTCAAACCTGGTTGATGCATTTCAACTTCCTACACCCCCTGTATTGCGCTTCTAATACGATGGACTAATATGAACGCCTCAACGTCAAAAGTGGATGCCTAGAGGGTGACACTTAACATCATGACTTCAGTTAAAATTGTCCACGTTTGTGACAAACTCACTAAACGTGTTAATATATTTAAAGTGTTCATGGAATGCAATCCCAATGAAATGTGGTATCTGGTGACGGTATTAAAAAAATACACTTCAGAAATATAAGTCATATTCTTCCAATGATTTGCCAGATGAAGGCAACAGAATTATCCTCTTGACCCCTTGCTATTCACAGTTATCAGATTAATAAATGGCATTCTCACACCTAATCCAGGGAAAATTGGAGATTTACATATAGATTAGCATTTTGTACACAAACCAATCTCACCCAGATCTGCTGAGGCAGCAAATTGTCGGTGTGTTATTTATGTGATTCTCCCAGTAATAAGGATCAACCGAAAGTAATCTCAGGCTGGTATAATGTAATATATGACTTCAACGTATCATCTAATGAAAATATTAGAGGAGAAATAAATATATATATATATATATATATATATATATATATGTGTGTGTGTATATATATATATATATATATATATATATTGTGGGGGTTCAACTACAAATGGTGCTCCCAATGAGGCGACTCCACACAGACAGTCCTTTTCTTCAGGGCTCCTGCCCGTGTTTATTGGCAAATGAAAAACAAAACACACCCTCACAGGAGGAAAATGGCAATCCAAACACAGTCTTTTGGTAAAGCCACAGAAAATCAGTCCCACAGCCGGCTGGCTGCTGCACAAAACACAATCCTCTCCTTTTCAGATCAGAGCCTTTTCATGTTTCATGTTGATGTGATGTTTTACACACATCAGCCTCTGACACTGAGCACCAGGTGCTCTAATGGTATCCTGAGCCTCTGGAAATCCTGGACCCTGGACTGGGAATCTGCCTTACCTTGCTCTTGCAGATTCCCAGTAAAACCAGCCCCAGAACAGAATTTAAAAAATACCAGCAGAGGAACATGAAAAGTTCGATGCAAATAAAGAGATTGCTGGTCTCACCTCAGAATGGGAATCTGAGATACTGGGGTCCCACATATCTTCCATCCAGCACAATGCCCAGTGACACAGGCAATATTGGGGTCACTTTGTCACAATATATATATATATATAAAAAGATTTGAGGTCAAGTAATTGTTAATGTGACACAGTTTTACTTGTTACCTTAACATGGGATCATCACCAAACTTGCTGGAGATAGTATTAGATGACAAGGCTATTCTGTACATTACATATATTGCACAGAGATGGTCAGAGCATCATGTACTTTTGGACAATAAGACGCACCCAGTTTTAAAAGCAAATTTATTGGTGAAAAATCACTTTGCAATACCAACTTCAGCCACAAGATGCCCCTACTGAACACTTGCCATCAATATACAGATTACATCACTGGCTTCTTTCTCACACATGGTGGAATAGGGGGGTGGAGGGGGGCACTGTGTGCTGCAGATATCTCCACTCTATCCATCTGCAGCGCCTATCCGTACACCAGGGACACCAAACAAATATCCTTTTACCACACCATCCAGACCATCCTCACCAAAATTGCTGTATATGTAGAGAGGAGTTTCTAATTCTCTATTCTTCAAGCAAATGTCATTTTGCATTAATTAAGTTCAAATTAAGTAAAATTTGACTCCTCAAAGAGTCCCCAGGACATCGGTGGTCCCTCAAACAAAAGATGGCAACAAGATCAGTCAACTGTGGGCTCCTTGCAGTGGATTTAGATAAATAAAAAAGATTGTTAAACGTTCTTAGGTTGTTCCTTTTGAAAAGTAAGAAAAGCTTGTTCTATGAACTGCAGACTGGAACTGTTGTTCTCTGCAGGAAATTATTAATCTCTCTTCACAAATCAGACACACCCCCTGATGAGTCAGAGACATAGCTCTCCAATCAGCAGGGAGTATTAGATTTACTGAATGTATTGTGATAGATCCACGATGTATGTCAGACCTCTGCGGAGAGACCACTGCTACATTTCTAGCTATTCTGTAGCTGTGGACAGACGTGTTATATCTTCATCAGCAGCTTTGCTACTGAATATAAAATTTTAAGAGTCAGTTTCCTCCCTCTTTCACTAATGAAAAATAGTCCAGACCCGCAAAACATATTCAAATTGTGCAACGCGTGTTGCCGTTATACAATGCAGAGTGTTTAGTGGTAAAGAACCCAAGGACAGGAAACAAAAGGTGGGACCCTCCTCTCCAGTTTTTTTTCCAGGTCTCTCCATTGCATTGGCAAATCTTTGTTGCTGGTGCTCTCATCTTGGCTGCTGGTGCACTCTCTCTTTCTTCATGCATGTATTGGCTGCTAAGAGGGAGGAGCCACAACAAGTAGGCTAAAGAGCCGCATGAGGCTCCAGAATCACGAGTTGCAAACCCATGATCTAGCGCTACACTAGAGAGTTAAAATACCCAGGATCAGCACAAAGTTTCATAGATTATGCTCAATGTAAATGGTTGTTTTTACAAGATAGCCTGTTACTTTGCTTTCCCCTTCAGAAACAAAACCCAACTTTACTCTAAATTGCACTTAAGCTTCCTTCTAATTCTTCTTTAGTAATAGTAAATTGATCCTTAAAGGGTCAAAGTTTATGCCTGGTAGATACTTCAAATTGTCTCTCGGAAACTGGGGTCATTAGAAAATCCTAAAATCCCAGTGGGAGTGCGATGATTTCACAATGAGGAATAGTGACATGAAAAATAAATTGGGGGTGAGGAACAGATTCGAAATGGGCTTTAAATAACATGCTGTATTTTTCTGACTATAAGACAAACTTTTTTAAAGTGTCTCTGCGTCTTATGGTCTGAATATTTAAAAACTTGTTTTTAGTCCCAACCATCCTGGGAGCAAAAGCTATGCATCCCAGGAGGCAGATCTTATCTGCATTAGCACTAGCAGTACCCATTCTCTGAACACACTGATGGAGAGAGACCTTTTACCATAAGATAGCATGAGTTACATTTTGTGACACAGACTCATATCGCCTCCCATATCGCCTCCCATATGTAAATAGCTACTCATGGGTAAGTTGTCAGTGCCAGATTGTAAAATTTGTCTCTTCATAAGTTAACCAGTGTGTTCAGAGAATGGGTATTGCTAGTGTATAGACACATGCTAAAGTTTAAGACCTGCAGCCAAGACCTCTCTCCTGGCACTGGTCCTTTGGAGTGAAATCTGCATGGTCCAGTCCTGCCTACTTTGCTGGAACATTCTGTATATTTACTTGATATATGAATGGCTGTGTTTCTTTTTTCCCCCTAATTTTCTCTCAAAAACCTTGGGTGCGTCTTATGGTCTGGTGCGTCTTATAGTCCGAAAAACACGATAAATAACTATATTTTACATTACTCAACTGGTTGATTTGGTTGTATCCACATGCTTGGCATTAGGCTACACATGACTTCTTCTGGATAACTAGTTGATCCTATTTCTTTCAATTCACAACACTTCATGTTTGAGGTGGAATTAATATTTTTCCCCCAGATTTCAGCTTTTATTTGGTGTCGGTATGCGAACATGTTCCCTACAGGAATTAATTGGTGTTTATCCTCTTGGTTATATTGTGATAGAACCATTTAATTAATATGCAAGGCGCACCGCGGGAAGGCTAAGGGCACCGAAAGCAAATAAAGATAATTACTTTCAGATAAACGTCATAATCAAAACTCGAAATGAGTAATTTCCGAATAAACCTCATACAGTAGAAAACTGCGCGCATCAGATGGATAGTTACAGTATATGTACAAATAATATGATCTACACAGGTAATGTACACGCGTCTGTCACTTTTCTCTGGCTCAGCTTTTATAATGGCTGACAGACACAATTAAAACATCCCTCAATAAGCAGGTTCAGGTTCATAATGCAACAATCACAAACTTCACCGTCGATCACATTCAGAAATGAGATAATATTTACTGACAGTCCGGCTGCGAGAGCATCTCTGCTGCTGATTGTCTAGAAATACATTTGTAAAGCCATGGATAATCATTTGTTAAGCAGCCAGATTGGTTATTGTGATGATCAAACATATATTATGCGTTAGCAACACATAAAGAAGCAAAAAAATAAAATTTAAGGTGATCATTATGGGAACCTATGATACAAAGCGTATGAGGGAATGCTTCATTTGAACTGCAAAGGTCAAGCAATTCATGAACATTGATTTGTTGAATTTAATCACAAGGACCATATCAAGTGATACTTCGATGTATACATGGAGATGTAGAGTGTTACAAGGAAACATTATGGCTGCTCTCATACAAGAAGCCTATGCATCAAAATGTTATTACCAAAACATAAACACTAAGGAGATGAGGCTCAAGATATATGCACTTTTTCTTCTTAACCAAAACTACTTTAGTCTACCACAGTGGTTACTAAATTGGGAGGGCACGGGTATTCCAGGGGGTCACAGCTAGAGAGCTAGTGTAAAATGGCCCTCAATCTGAAATTGTGTAGTTTAAATGGGGGGAGGGGGCGATAGTGTTCCTATCTATATAGGGGGGCCCTGCAGGGAAAGTTTGGGAACCACTGGTCTTCCCAAGATCTAGGGTATACCATCGACAAGCTTTTTTTACATTATCAGGCTCTTCTGCTTGCTCATTCCCATTGAACCAATGAATGTCCGTAGACTTCCTTTGGAATCCCATTTACCCATTTACATTACAAACTCAAATACCAGTCTATGGTGATTTACTGTAAATCTGTGAGCTGACGTGCTGCTCACTGGAGAGAAAGCTGTACCTGAAGACCTTAAAAGTTTGCTTTATTCTATGAACTACTTCTGTTGCAAATATTCACAGAGAACATTAACCCCCCTAGCGGTTGAGACATACCCAGTTTGTTCAAAGATTCAGACTCTGTCTGAACCGGGATCGTCAAAGCTCACCTGAGCTCCTGAAAACTGCGGCAATTCTCTATCCAGATGCAGCAACTGTATAGACCTCCATGTGAACACCGGTTTTCCAGGCCACATCGGTGGCGACATTGATGGTGCCGGAGATGTGTTAAGGGGAGGGTGGGAAAGTACTGTGTACTCAGCTAGGGAGGTTAAAGTGAATATTAGGAAATATAAATATATATATATATATTTAATTTCAATAGAATAGTGAGTTGATTTTTATTGCTGCATATATGCTAATTGAAGAGTTTGCATTCTGCATTTGTTCTGGTTATTTAGAAAAAAAATAAATACAGTAAATGCAAAATGTTCAACTCTTGGCTTTGCATGTAAATGAATGAGATGTACTTTCCCATAGAAAACCATTATAAACGCCCCAGTGGCCACTCATGATATTGCACGCTAAGTTTACCCCCAGAACCTTGGAAAATAAAGATACAATCTCTCATATGATTCCAGGGAACAGAAGATAAATATATTTTTTTAGGATTGTGGAGCGCTATGCCACCATTATATCAGCTCAGAGGTAAGTCAAACTTTAATTTTACATGTATTTTTAATATTTTGAGTATACACTAGTGATGAGCGACTAGGCAATATTCGAATTTGTGTAATTTCGCGAATATCCGCCATAATATTCGATTCCATATTCGTAATCTCGAATATCCGCACTTACGACATGAATTGCGATCTTAAAATCGCAATTGCGATCAAATATGCGCAATGCATACATGTCAATGGAGCTCGGATATTCGACTGGGGAGAATATCCGTCATTTCCGTTTTAAAAAATCGCATTGCGATTATAGAATCGCGATCCCATTCATTGCAATGGATCGCGATGATAAAATTGCAATTATAAAATTGCGAAAAATCTTGAAAAATCGCGATCGCGTTGGATATCCGATGATATATTCGCGAATATTCGCCAAATGGCGAAATAGCGATATTCGAGCTAAATATTCTAAAATCAAATATTCGAGCTCAACACTAGTATACACTCGCTTTAACTGATGTAAAGGTGCAGAAGATGAAACCTGGTATTACAATATATAAGGCCACATGAGAAAAAATGGGATCTTTCAATACAGTACATGGGTGATGAGGAGTTAAAATTAGGTCCGTATAAGAAAAGAAGTGGAGCACAAATATCTCAATCGAAATTTTTTATTATGAATATCGGCACTTTGAGAATTTGAGAAGATCTCGAATATAGTGCTTTATCTTCACAATGTTGAATATTCACGATTCTGGGGAAAGTATTATGCATTGCGCACACAATATTTGCATGTGCAAGAGCCCATATTCACAAAGAATTCGCAAAGAATTACGTGATCCACTGCAGCTGCAATTTCACATTCTGCCACTAGATGTCACCGTGACCATACACATTGCAATAAATTGCTTAACAAGTGCAGATTCTCTGAAACTATAATGAAAGGAGATTTTTAATTTGCAAATCTACTTCGAATATTTGGAGAATAATTTGAGAAATGTTGCAAATTCGAATATTGCCTATGCTGCTCATCACTACTCTGGGTGAGCTCATGGACACTTTAAAAGTGAAGGGTTGGTTTTTACAAATTGTCCCTTAGGAATTGAGGTTCTGTTACATCTGAAAGGATGAACCTAATCCATCTAGTGTATTTATACACTAGAGCAAGACAAGTAACAAAGTAGGTTTGGTAGGAGTGACAGCAATGTTATTGCCTTAAGGATTGTCTAACTAGGATCAAAGTTTAATCTGCCTCTGTAATCCCCTTTAAAAGCAGGGAATCACCTAAACACAGGTCAACAGAAAAAAGATGCTCGCGCTGAAAAAGCTTGGTGAGCCTGAACTCTTATTAGCAGTTTTCAGCATCATCAATTGGTCAAGGGTCAATTTTCAAACCTATTAAGTTTGGAGGGTCGGAAGGCCCCGATTACGCATCATGCCTTCTCATCACTTTGTATACGCTGCTTCTGGTAGTGCGTAGGTTTATTTAGTCACGTCTTCCAAAATAACTCAGTCAATGAGGGTTTGAGAATTCATTTACATACCATATGCTGTTTGTAGGGATCCCTTTCTAAGAAAAGTGTTTTATGTTTGAGATGTTGACTACACAGCAAGTATGAAACAGAACTTTTTTTACGTGCTCAGTAATAACAATCCAACAAGGGCTTCTGTGAGAGTTGAGTTGGCCATACTTGTATACAACTGCAATGAGGATTCCAACAAAGCAAAGGAAAACAGACACACACTCTAGTATCCAGGTGCCCAACCTGCTGCCCTTTGGGTGTTCTTCAGTGGCCCCCCTCAGTCCTCCACCAGCCCCTGAAACCTGTTATTGCATAGGACCTAGGAAGTCACCTGTCCACTGATCCCCCGCAATCATCTTACAGCAGGAAGAAGAGGAGAGGAACAGAATAAGGGCACATCACCTTTGATGATATATATGACACAAAATGTACATTACCACACTGCAGTGTTCACGAACGCTGGAAGTTTTATTATTTTAAAACAATGTCTTCTAGCTAAGCCTGCTGTCCTCTTCTCATAATAAAATGCTCATTCATAGCCTGAAAATGTTATGTGCGGCCCTTTAGTGATGCTGAAGGACAAACGTGTAGCCCTCCATATCATCTTAGTTGCCCACCAATGCTCTAGTGCTCACAACCTGTCCAGGTTGGTTGCATTAAAGTATGAACAACACATGCATATCGAAACACAAACTTATCTACCCAATCCATATCAGAGACTTCAACATACCCAACGTAGTCCAGATACCTCTCTACCATTAGGCTTAGTATCGTTGATCTGAATACCAACAGAGCTCAGGTCCCCATTTACACCAATGTACACATAATAAACAATAAACACAAACATTTTATATATATCCCCATCCTTGGGTTAGGATGGAGAATGGGATTTTCAGGCAGTATGTTATCAAACAGTAATTTGATAAAAAAAAATGTTTAAGTTTAAATCACCACATATGATTATGACATGTTCACATAGGTACAGCTCATATTGCATCATAGCAGCATATATGATAATAAACAGATTATCAAACCATGTCCAATGATGTCTCACATGCTTTGTCATACAGGTTTATACTCAACATGTTTTGAGATTTAAATCACTTCATCAGGAGATTGTGGAACAATGCTGTTGGGGGAGCTAAACAGGAGGTCACTCAGTGAGTGGTGTGGGGGACATGGGGTATGGGGGTGTCTTCTTCCGTCCAAAGGTTTAACAAGATTTCTGAAGTAGGGGGATACTGGTGGGCCCCATAGAACGGATCAGGTGATGTTGCCCCTGAGGAGCAAGTCGCCTTGTAGGGGGTAGAAACAATCCTGCTTCCTCTAGTGGCCTCTAGTGGCAAGGGCAGTGGCGTAGTGGTCTTGTAGTGGTCTCTAGTGGCAAAGGCAGTGGTGTAATGGTTCCCGAAGTAGTCTCCTGTGGCAAGGGCAAAAGCATAGTGGTCCCTTAGTGGTTTCTAGTGGCAATGGCGTAGTGATCCGGTAGTGGTCTCTAGTGGCAAGGGCAGTGGCATAGTGGTTCCGTAGTGGTCTCTAGTGGCAATGGCGTAGTGGTCCCATAGTGGTCTCTAGTGGCAAGGGCAGTGGCATAGTGGTCCTGTAGTTGTCTCTAGTGGCAAGGGCAGTGGCATAGGGGTCCCGTAGTAGTCTCTAGTGGCAAGGGCAGTGGCATAGTGGTCCCGCAGTGGTTTCTAGTGGCAAGGGCAGTGTTGTATTGGTCCCGTAGTGGTCTTTAGTGGCAAGGGCAGTGGCATAGTCGTCCCATAGTGGTCTCTAGTGGCAAGGACAGTTTATATAATAAACAATATCCAACTACTTTAATGATAAACACTTATCAAGAGATGCTAAACAAAGTTTATTACTTTCTTCAAACCAGTCTAAGAATTAAATATATATCTTTGGTACAGAATTAACACAATCTTTAACTGAATATGTTGTACGGCAACATACAACCCAACAAGACACAAACAAACCCAATACAGTAGTTTTGTATTCTGAAATACATTCTAAAGGAAACTATAAAAAATGTATATTATAGAAAAATATAACATGTCATGATCCCAAGTCAGAACAATAATGTATATTCTCTTGGTTGGTGGATGATATAATGACTTTTCCTTAAAATGAGCTCCGTGTCCCTCTTTGTTTTTTGTTAATAAAGTCTTGGCAACTTCCAAGGCATGGCACATTTCACAAAACTTGTGGGCGTTCCTATTTTTTTAGTTAGAAAAGAGAAAAGAAAATGACTGTAGCATGTGCTGGTCTTTTCCCGCCAAGCCCAGAACATCCTGTGTTTACTGCTGCCCATGCCATGGTACAATGTGCATTTTGCTGCCAGCTTTCTTTCTTTCAGTTTTTTTTCCTTGTGTACCAGCCTCTTAGGAAGACTGTAGCCAAGGCTCTGCCACAACACCGGCACACGAACAATGAGGAACTGTGTAGCCAACCTCAACACATATACATATTTCAGTAGCCTGGTCTGAATAAGAATTACCAGCACAGAGCAAAAGTGACTCTTATCTACTAGAATATCAAAGGAGGCAACTGATCCCTTCCCCAGCGCCCAGCGTACAATATGCTGCCTCATCTGCCCTTATTACGGGGACTACCAAGCCACCCTCCCCTCTGTTTACGTTCTTCACCCAAGGCTTGCTACACGTTGCAAATTCATTCTTTAGCAGCCCGATGAGACGCAACAAACTAAGTGATGATACTTATTGTCAAAGCATACAACACACAAAGTGGCAAAGAAAAGAGGACATCACCTTGGTAGATGACCAAGACCAAGAAGCCTTCATAGATGTTGACAGATAAGAGAGGTGCTTCCTAATCTAAAGGTTCAGCACCGGACGGGTGGACAGCTCCTTTCCCATGCACTAGCTTGGTGTTTGTGGTTGGATGTGGCTGCTTCTGGCTTCTGTCCCATCACTGTAACCTACTCTTCTAGCTGCTGCATGATCACACAATAGGAAGAGGAATAAAATAAAGGGACTCACTGGTAAGCAGGAGGAAGGCTGCAACGCAGTCCCAAGCCTGTTCAGTTCAGCAATGCACATTGACTGCCTGCTCAAGGACTTTCAGCTCTGGATGTATTTTTTCAGCAAGTGCATCCTGAGCTGAGCACATCTAGACATGCTCAGTTTTCTGACCTTCTCAGCCTGGGAACTACCAAGACCATTGCAGCAAGGAGGGGTAATCTGGATTCTACCATCAAGTGCTGCTAAAAATAGCACCTGCGAAAGGAACAGCTGGGGCTTAAAGAAACAGTAACCTGTCTGCTTCTCCGAGTGGCCCCCGCTGCCCGTGACCTGATTCATTCGCTGCTATTGAGTTAACCCCTCGGCTACCAGATGCATAAGGCTCGGCACGCGAACCATCCCTCCATTGATGGTTATTCCCAATGGGATTTGAAAAGGACAGGCTGAAAGATAATGATCCTTATTACGGAGAATTTAGTCGGTCGGGGTGAATGGGACGGTGGGTGGTGTTTGGGAAATTCAGCATCGGATTGTGATGTGTCAGCGTTTGCTGCTATTGCCTTTTATTTCAATTACAAGTATTTGGAAGGATGCCCTGATTCCCGTGCTGCGTCCCGATTGCTGTGCCGCAAGCAATGTTGCTGATTTTCCTGGGGCTAGGGAGGAACTATAAGGAACAGCCAGCACCTAACTCTTACACAATTTTCTCTTTTTTATAATGTTACAACAAACAATGTGAAGGTGGTCAAACACAGTAAAGGGTCGGTTTCCACATCCGTCGGGATCTCCTACGCCAGTGGTTCCCAGACTGGGGACGCGGGTCCTCATTCTTAACCTGTGTTTAAATAGGGAGGGGGGGGCTTGATTATGTTCCTAAATAGAAAAGAGGGGCCCTGCAAGGAAAGTTTGGGAACCACTGCCCTACGCTAAGCGCATTGCTTGGCGGGAAGTCCTGATGGAGCACATACACTTTACCTGCTTGGCGGATGCTGTGTTTTCACAGTGCTGAGCCGTTCAGCCAATGGAGGGCTGAACTTAGTGGAGTACTTTAACCCCTGCACTGCCCTTAGCGTAGGGGGTCCCAACGGATGTGGAACTTTAGTGATCACCTTAGTGATGAGCAGCATAGGCAATAACCGTAATAAATAATATGAATAATTTAGTAAATTCAAGAATTTGTGATCTCCAGTCATTATTACCTTCATTGCGCAAATTGTCACTTGTACATGTGCATATTGCATGGTGCTTTTCAGAGATTACCTACATTGTTCATATCGGCATTACCACAGGGAAACATGAATAACTATGAAGGGTTGCAGATAGGGGTGTCAAATTGGGGATATAACTAATCCAAAAAAAGATTGGACTTCTAAGAGTGTTGGAGATCTGGGGGTTCAATTTCAGAGTAGGCATATGTAAGGCCCTAGCTCCACATCCACTATAAATTTTTATTTGGTGTGCGTTGGGTGAGGGGTAGTCTTATACGGCGATATACGGTGGTATATCCCAAACTCTATATTTTAACTAAAAAAGTTGGGGGCCGCCTTATTTGTCAGAAAATACCGTATTTTCTAAAACAGAAAGGTAAGAAAGTAAAAGGAAAACCTACTGTCTGTATCTCCTTGATCAAATATCATCTTTACTTCCTGTTCCTCATGTAGCTGTGCCAGGGTACCGTACAAACGTTCTAACTCTTACTAACACAATCCAAAGTAACTACTAATATTTACTTACTACTAAAGACAACAAATACTTTGTGGAACATACAATATGTTATTATTATTTTGTCAAATTATAGCCATTGCTTTGGCAGAAATGTTTTGTAACCGCGCATGCGGTCATCTGACTGTAAGGACTGTCCAGGGATAGTAGAAAGTTCTCTTTATATTAATCACTTAGGGCTCTTTCACACTATTCATGCTGCATTGCACAGCGCACACTTTATGTGTGATTTACGCACTGCATTAGCAGCAGTGCACTCTGCAATAACACAACGCACACAAGTGTAAATGGTAGAACAGGTTTCCTATGGAAGCGTGCTGTAAAGGCGTTAACGTGTGAATGAGAACTAGCAGCAGCTGATTGGTAACAGACGAAACAAGTGGCTTTCTATAGCTATAGCAGCTATGGCAGTGAGCAGTACTTATTGATGTGTACCAGATGCTGCTGCTGCATTCTAGTTGTGTAGCTTGCCTCATAGACGCCTGTGTGTTCTATCAGTTGAACAATCAATCGCTTCTTCTAGTAATATTAATAGCAGGTTGTCAGGATCAGGTACAGATGGGGGCGACCAGATAGGCAACACACACTGACATCCAGACAGAGGTAGGGTGGTGATAAAAACAGATTTTATTAAGACTAACAGGCAGGAACAAAACAGGTGCAAAAGTCCAGGGGTGTCCAGGGTTCAGGTTTCAGGTTCAGGGACAAGAAGCCAGGGAAAGCATGAAATCAAGACAGGAAAACAACAACAACAATGAACAGCCAGCGTGGTCTGGATGAAGCACACCTAAATAGCCCAAAGCTAACGAGGAAGGTGTGAGCTCCACCCAGCCCACGCCAACCCTGGATGGGCAATCACAGTGCCACCAGCAGGCAGTGACCGGAACAGAAGGGGTCCTCACACAGGTTCTGGAAATCTCCATACCAATGATGTGACTGCAGGCTAGTGCTTGTATCAGTGATGTATAGTAAAGTAGTGGTGAGCAGCATAGGCAATATTCAAATTCGCAATATATTGTGAATAATTCTACTAATATTCGATTAGATATTCGCAATTATACTCGCAATTACCTTCAAAATGAATGGTCACATGTGCTATGTATTTTCGCATTGCAAATATATATTCGCAATCCATGGCCATAAGCATCCCAATGCAGAATATGGCGAATATTCAAAATTGCGAATATATTCACAATTCTAATATTCAAGCTCAACAGTAATCAGTAGAAGAAGAGTTAACTCACCCATGCTGCATGTGACTCAACATACATGGCTATTGGTAGGAGCTCTACTCCAACAGAACTATTAACCCTTGCATTTATCATATGTATTGGAAATGTTTTACCCGCCAAAAGCTTTTTTTTTATCTGTCAGTACAGTCCTGAGATTTGTACAGCTCTGCCACAAAGTACAATCTGGTTTGCCAAAGACCTAATTTCTTGTCATGTGATACCTGTTGGTCCTACTCCTTTCCCAGAACATGATTAGTTAGTGACCACCCTATGTACTTTTGTCCCTCACTAGAAAATATAAAAAAAACCTTACCTGGAATGCGATATTCCTAAATGTTCTTTGTGCCCCCTCCCTTTCACTTCAGCTTCTCTAACTCAAGGACAGCAGGGATAATAAAAAGCAGTCACATCATCACATCTTTACACAAGCTCCATTGAAAACAATATATCTGGTGCCCCTTGTGGCTTTATCTGTTACTGCAGCTATTAACCTCTTGAAGGCTGGAAGCTACACAGGATTTAACATGACGACTTCCACAGACTAGAGCATAACAGGTAGGTATATTTTTAAAGATTTTGGTGTGACTTTGAGCCATTGAGCTCAGAGGAAAGTAAAAATTAGCTTTTTTGTTTTTTTGGTTTCAGACTTTTGGAGCACTCTTTATGGCACACAGGAACTACAGCACATCTGACTGGCTCCTTGGTTCTTCTAACTCTCCCAGTCATTTTTCTTCAGCACAAAAAAACAGCATGAGGCTGGTGCAAAAGCTAATGTACAAAAACACATCTCATACACACAAAGCTGGGTATACCTAGTGCAGATCTCTGGCCTATGACCAAATTTGTTTTGCTGTCACCTTCCTCAAATGTTAGTTCACCAGCAGCACAGACACCAAGCAGTGAACATTGAGGACTTTGTTGTCAGTCATTCCTCTGTCAAGAAGCATTTATAAAGATAGGCCTGGATTAGTGGAATGAAATTAAGTATGCGGAAGGCCTACATGACAGGGCTGTAAGGCGACCATAGTTAACTGGGGTCAAGTGTAAAGAAAATATTTTGGTTTATGGGCTAGGTGGAGATCTACCAGATTGGTTAATGGCGATAAACAGGGAGGGGTTGTTGTTTCAAACTGGGGGGTTGGTACCAGTCCAGCATCAGTTGCGTGGTGAGCAGAGAGGTGGAGAACATCCGCCCACTCTCCCTTTGGTGAGTTGGTATTTGGGTATTGACGTGAGGGTTATTTTCCTGGAGAAGGCGGCTGGTTGATCAGGAGGGTAAGAATGGTATGTATGTTTTATGTATAACATACATTTTTTTCCAAGATGTCATAGCAAGTGTGGCTAGTTTCGGGTCTTTAAAGTTATGCAGTTCAAGGTAAAAAGGTTGGTGGGAAAACATCTGATGGTTGTATCCACTGGGTGTAGGTCAGAGGGAGCTGACCAAGTCTGGTGAGCGGTCTCAGTGGTCCTGCGGGCAGCCTTAGTTATCCTCGAGTTGGTAGGTGGTGGCTGAGGGTCTATACCAGTAAAGGCGAACCTTTGAGAGACCAAGTGCCAAAATTGCAACCCAAATCCAACTTATTTATGTCAAAGGGCCGGCATGGCAATTTAACCTGGATTACACAACTCATATATACACACAAAACATGTAAACACTCTACTTTCTTATAAGATAGAATAGGAGAGGGTATGGGGCATGGTGTGCAATCTGTAGGGAGGGTAAGAGAACGGACAGCATTGCGAGCCAATAGGCTGCAGTTCAGCTTGTGTGCCCATAGAGAGGGCTCAGAGAGCCACCTCTGGCACGCGTGCCATAGGTTCGCCATCACTTGCCTATGCAAACTAAGGCGGCAGGCACTGGTGACCTGTGTTGGATGTGATGGTGGATCATGATGGAACCTCAAAGACCCCTAACCATGATGTTTAAAGTGAAATTGATTTGTTATTATTATTGTTTATGGTTTAATAAAAGGTGCTATGGCCATTAAAATTCACCTTCAGCGTACAGTGTATGATTATCGGGGGGTCATATAAACTACTAAGGGTGGCTTAGGGTGATGTGGTGGGTAGTGTACGAAGGTCCATCTGACCTAGTCTAGGCTCTGAGGTGTGGTTGGTATGTTGTGCACACATTCAGTTATTGATATTTACCGGCCCTGCATTTTGCTTTTGGCAGCATTTTCTATTCTCCATCTAAACTGCTATTTATTCTCATAGAAGCTGAAATAATGCAGAGCTTCCCTTGCTCCTGAGTACAGACATAATCTAAACAACACTTAAGAAATGAACTCTCAGTGTGTTGTAGTTACTGAGTTGTAGATACTGGTATATCACACTGATTTACTAAAGGAGGGGAGCACATTCATTATACATTCACTATACAAAATTAAGTTTCACTTTTAGTGTCTAAGCACAAATCATGTATCTTTGTCTTTGTGCATGACCAGGAATTATTTTAAAAGTATTTAGTAAGCTAAGTAAAAAAAAAAAAAAAAAAGTTACCATGTTTTTCGGACCAGCAGGAAAAAAAATATTTGAAGTGTTCAAATCAATTGGGGAAAATTCCCTGCAGTACCAGCTTTTCAGAAAATGGTGTCACTAGAGAGCACACTTCACAACAGATCTCCTCTTCCTCACACACAGGAAAGGGGGGGGGGGCTGCGGGGGAACTGCTGCATGTGCCTCACCTCTAGGCTGTGTGTGTGTAAGAGAAAGCTGCCAGCATGAGTGCAGCTTTCCCACATACCTCTCTGCATTGCCTATATCAGCAGTGCTCTGCTGATGTAACCAGTACAGTTCAGATGAGACTGCATCTCCCATCTGACAGCTCCTCCACCTCCCCGGCTAATCTTCTTGCTGGGAGAGCTGTCGGGGAGCCAGGGCATGACCAGGCCGCAGGTGGTCGCGCATTGGGGCCATAAGACGCAGGCACTTTTTCCCCTGGTTTAGGGGGTGAAAGAGTGATATAGTCCGAAAAATACGGTACTTTGGGAAGCGTACATGCTTAAGCCCTTTAGTAAATCAGGGGCACATACCTGGGAAAGTGTGATTCTTGTATGAACTCCTATACAGAAGCTCAAGAGGGTCTGAACGCATTCAGCTACCCAGGAGCCACCATTGCAATGCTGATTCATGTTGACTTTGGAGGACATGAGGAAGAGGACTATACAGCTGTACAGCAAACTACTCTGCATACTAGCAGTGTTTGGGGTTCCATGTAATGGCATGCTTTCACTACATACTTCCAAAATGCAACAGACCCATAACTTGTGTAAAGTCTGTAATGCATATTTATTCACAAGCAACCAGAAACCACATTTATCTAGAATCTACCAATCCTTATAGGTGCCAGATAACGGAGAGTATACTGTATATATATATATATTAATTACCGGTACACACATTATTGCTCTTAGCATTGCCTAAAGTCTAACACTGATGAATATTTCAGTAGTACCACCACATAATAACTTTGTCATTTTCAATGTGCTTGTCTTCTTAATTAGAATATTGATGAAAGACCAGTTCTTCACTTATTTGGGCTAATTTTATTAGGCAAAGAAAGAAGAACACTAAGCATGGCCAGAGGCAGGTTCCTCTTGTGTTTTAATAATGATGGTGGCTCCCAGTCGTCACACCAACTAATCTTCTGAAGTAATTGTCACCACTTGGGGTGATGTGAGAATCAGAATCTTTGTTGCAATGATCTTATTATAGTTGTCTACAATTAGATTGTATATGAAATAATCAGAGTATTCTGTACAACATGTGTGGACAGTTTATATTTATTTTAATTTATCTGGGAGTGGAGATGGTCCATTTTTATTTTAACTTGGTACCATAACCAAAAAATAAATAAAAAGTATCACTCTAAGGGGGGGTTATCACATCCGTCGGGATCCCCGCCAAGCACTGCGCTTAGCACAGGGGCCCTGACGGATGTGAAATCCCCCCCCCCCCCCTTAGAGTAATACTTTATATTTATTTATCTGGCTGCTGCTGTGTTCAGACATCCGCCGATGCAGGGCATACCGTACTGGATCAGCGGAACGGCTCAGCGCCGTGAGAACACAGCATCCGCCGAGCAGGTAAAGTCTAAGTGAGGTGAGTACCGAACACCATCTCCTGGTACTCATCTGAGGAGCTCACTAAAAAAGTAATGTGCACCCCTGTAAATGAGTACATTGTTCCTTTTGTTTGTTCACTTAATTGTATCACTTATGGTGGAGGTCTTTTTTGGCTTCCCTTATGGTGAACATAAAAACAAGCCAAATGTAAACAGAGCAAAGTTTATATATTAGACCTTCAACAGCTACCAAAGTACCGAGAAAAAAATACAAAGCCAAGTTGTATATTTCCATAACTGATATCCCCAGGCATTTCACAAGCGATAATGTGTCTTTAAAGTACAGTCCTCTATCAAATAATCAGTGCCCTGAGTCAATAGATTCCTCCAAACAACCATTACCATGTAGCACAATTGTGCCTGCATGCCTTGGTTTATTTAATTTACATTCATTTTTTGCAGAGAACATTTTTTTTCTGATTTAATGTCATTACCATAATATAATCTCCGAGCAGAAATGCTAATCAGGCTCCCAGTAACCCAACTAGAAATTCATTGCTAGACTTTTATTTGACACAGTGAACTGGTAAGACATTTTGTAGTATTATCTGACTAAATAAGCAGCTTTTAATAAACACATTAGTATAAGACACAAATCTACAATTACAATGTAATGCAACGTGTGATAAAATTGTCCTAGATGATGACATATTGTCACTTTGCTGGAAGCCCACGGTATTGAGTTCTGAATTCTTCAGCTATAGCAGTGTTCAGTGCTTCTGAACCTAAAATGAATATAAAGGTATGGTTAGTAGTGATAAGCGAGCATGCTCGGCTGAATACGTGTTCGGCTTGAGCATTGCTATGCTCGGCGCTCGGCTCGCTGTGCTCGTGTCTTTGCTCAGGTCTGCACCCCGCATATTTCGCGACTTGTAGATTGGCAATCAAGGGTCAGGTAAGTGCTACCCATACTGTAATGGCAGTAGACATGTTAGGTGCTGACTAGTGATGGACGAACATCAGCTGTGGCTGTTCGCGAACAGGCAAATACCCATCGCGAACATGCGAACCTCTATTGGCTTTAATGGAGGGCGAACTTCTCAAACCTTCAGGTTATATTTGTAGACAAAAATACCTATAACAAAAAAAGGTCAAAAGGGTGCGACCCCCTGGACAGTGTCACACCAGAGGGGCTAAATCAATGGCTAAACTTCTCCCCCAAAATATGGATTTTTAAATGCTGTTTTGTGGTCGATTTGGACATGAACCGATCTCCAAAATGGCAGATTCCACAAAAACCATCGATTAGAAAGGCTGCTGCATAGGGCTGTGGGTCCACCAATGTACTTCAATTGCAAAACGATCGACCAAAAAAAACAACATGTTGGTTCAATGTCCGATCCGATTTATAGTTGATTCTGATTTTATTTGGTCGATCGTTCAGGGTGGGCAGAACCCGATTAATCGCTGATCGATCTCGTGAACATCCGGTGATCGATCGGTCAAAAATCGAGTGAAAAATTTACCATGTATGGGAGCCTTTAGATTGACAGCCGATATGTCAGTCGCACAAGCAAAATGTTGATGCGTGTATGACTAGCTTAAAGCAACCCCCTATTATAAGAATGGGGAGGTAATGATATAAACCTGATTTTCCCCTTGTTGCTTCTCCCCTCTAATAACGTCACTTTACTACAGAGGAGAAAACCGGATATCTGCTAGCCCAATAACAGTAGGGAAAGTTGGAATCATGTTCTGTATACAAAACTATGGAGGTACATTTTCCGACTGAAAATCACACCTTGGCGGCCTCCAGTGGCCACTCGAGACACTGCAGTTAATTATGTCGTGGTTAAAAAAGAAATGTAACAAATGGGTAACTGCAGGTAAGTTTGCTTTTTTCACCATTGGGCTCAGAGCCCAAAAGTATATATATTTTTGAGCGTGTGCTGCCTGAGGAAGCCACTATATGTGGCAAAACATGTCACATCAGGGACACGCATAATTTTGTTACATCGGTTCAGTGTATGGACCATGATTGAGCAATTTTTATTGTATTTTGATCAGTTTTTTTTTGTATTTTTGTATATATGTATACTTTAAGATATGTGGACAATATGAAGTCCAAATAAAATCTGAAACGTTTGAGCAAACCTTTGGCTATATAAACGTCTCTAGCACTCCAATTAAAGTCCCATACAAGAAGGGAAATTGTTTTATTAGTCATTCCAAGTTCTGGGATGGGATTGCTAGGGTAAATGTTGAGTTAATTCCAGGCATCCCATTTAACATTGCCTTTTTGCTCAGTATGCATCCATTTTAAAAGTGGAAAACACAGGCTACAACAGAGATCACAATTTTTTCTCCACATTGGTGAAGTTTCTATTTGCCAACTTAGGGCTTGTTTCCACTGGTGCGTTTGCTAGCGTTTTTGCACGTTTGTAACCGCGCGGCCGCAAGCGCAGTAAATGGCATCCATTGAAAAAAAACATCAATATAGTTTCCACTGGTGCTTTTGTGCGCGATCAAATGCTTTTAGGGTGCAGTTGTGAACACTAGCTACAGTGTTTTGAAACGCATCCACGTCCCAACCGCATCCTTAACATGGGGGCTGCCCAGAGTTTGCATCTGAACGCACACGACGTCCGCGTGCATCCACAGACTAAAAGGCTTGCTGTAGCCGCGCGGATACAACCGCAGCAAACCGCATGAGTGGAAACAAGCCCTTAACCTCCCTAGCGCACTGCTGAGGTCCAGATTTCTGTACCAGAAGCGCAACATAGACTCTAATGGAATTTTTTTTGTGTTGTAGGCTTGTAACTTCCAAAAATCTGTCCGTACGCGGGTCTAATAGACATCCTGACTATAATAATGTTTGATACACAAAATTATTATCAAAAAAATTATGAAATGTATCATTTGAATGATTAAATCTCTTGAATACTTATTTGGTATGAAAGATTTCAAAACAGTATTTATTGATTTTAAAACAGTATTTATGTGTGTTTATAATAACATTTTTATTTTGTTTTGAATTGTATTGTATACAGTTATCACTGTATCCAATACAATGGCCATCTCTGAAAGGGGTAACTTCAAAGATCACTGTTGGAATTAGTGTTGAGCTCGAATATTCGAATGACGAATATTTTTCGCGAATATCGGCAATTCGAGAATTCGCCAATATCTCGAATATCTCAGCGGATATTCGCAATTGCGAATATTCGCAATATGGCCATGTATTGCGAAAATAATATTGGCATTGCGAAAATAAACATAGCATGTGACCATTCATTTTAAAGATTTTAGCGATGCGAATATGATCTTGCGCATATTATTTTCGCAATCCGTGGTATTACTGCGAATATTCGAATTTCCGAATATAGAATCGAATATTAGTAGAAATATTCGCGAAATATCACGAATTCGAATATTGCCTATGCTGCTCATCACTAGTTGGAATGACAATGGGGGTGATATTCCAGGTGTGCTCTTTGAAGATATCCCAATGTGTATATGAATATCCCAATTTGCACATGAATGTGGGGCCGTTGGACATTCATGTGCAGATTAGGCTGGTACAGAGGTGTCACAGCCGGCTTGCATAAGGATCGCACAGACAGCAGAGCAGAGTGTGCAGCCGGGGATTCTGAGCTCTTAGCTGGACGGCTCTATCTCGTCAGCTGCAATACTGCGCTAGGAAGGTTAAAGGAATTATGGTTCCCTTGTTCACCACGTTTAGAAACATAATCACTAGGGAAGAAACTATTATAATTATTTACTATTATTTATCAAATACAAGTTTGAGTTAAAATTCTTTTTACGTGGAGTGGTTTTTGACTCTGGAATATCAGAAAGTAATTCTAAATCTTTTGTTTTGATGAAAATTTCAACATTCAAAAGAATCCAAGTTGACATATTTTGCTTAAGCTGGCCATCCACCTTTAGATCTCTCTGTCAGAAATCCTTTAAGCTGGGAATAGACTGTACGATGTATCGTCTCTTCCTTATCCGATCCTATGCAGTAGCAGACAGCATGATGACATCATCACGCCTGCCTGCTAGTGCCGAGAATCGGACGGCACTCTGCATCTGCAGCTCATTACTTTGGCTGTGGGCAGCCATTCCCAGCCCAACAAATGGGATCGGACTAAAATTTACCATCCTGTCAGATAACTGTGCGATCAGACAGGATGGCTGATTTTAGCCCAATCCACGTCAGTTGCAGCCTCCAATTCCTGCACGACCCGATCCTTAAGGGATGCGGGAGCAGACACGGCATCCAATCGGGGATCGGATCGTGCAGGAATTGGTGCGTGTATGCCCAGCTTTAGATCTACCAACAACTATGTAGTGCCGGGTCCTCTGTGATTGAACACAGGTAGACTTGATGGTTTAGAAAGTCCCTCATATTACTTGGTTTTGTTAAAACAAAGGGGAGATCTAAAGGAAATCTGAAAGAGAAATCTAAAGGTCCCTTAAGCTAGCCACACATGGTTAAATTTTAGCGTGCAATCGTCGCTTTTCGAGGAAAAATTCGATCGATTGAAAGAAAATCGTTTTTCTGCCCACATAGTACAATTGACCATTATTGATCTTTTTTTGTAAAATTGATGATTGAATCGTGATCTGACAGGTTGGAAAATTTTGGTCGATTATACAATCATCAAACTACAAGAGGAATTCAATCGACGATTTTTGATGACAAACGTACGAGGAATTTAATCGACGATTTTTGATTACTTCTATAAACTTTTCAGTTGAAATTGAACAATAATCGTACTCATGTGGTGTTCATCGATTTAAGCTAGACACACATGGTTAAATTTTAGCGTTCAATCGACGTTAGATTAGATTTTGCAGTTCGATGAAAAAATCTAAAATTGATTTTAATTTAATCGATGTACACCACTTGGTGAGTACGATTATTGTTTAATTTCGACTAAAAAAGTAATCAAAGTAATCCAAAATCATCGATTGAATTCCTCTTATGATTTTAGTTTCAATCGGAAGTGATGTGTTAAGGGAAGAAGCCGCACACATCGAGTATCATTGACTTGACCCAAAAAAGCTGTAAAGGAATTCCAACCTGTATGATCACGATTCAATCGACGATTTGACAAAAATGGATCATTAATCGTCGATTGTACCATGTGGCAGAAAAACTATTCTCTTTCAATCGATCAAATTTTTCATCTAAATACATCAATTGAACGCTAAAATTGAACCATGTGTGGCTAGCTTTACAGTTGACCTTTTTCGTTTTATCCTAATATGTGCTATTATACCGAAGGTACAGAAATCAGGAATGTGCGATATAATCATCTACATACCTGACTACACTACTGACCCCGCATAAATATTAATGTACTCCAATGATTGATAAGTAACTCTGCAAACAAACACTAGTCACACTATGGTGACACAAGGTACACAGCGGAGCGTTTCTGCCAGATACAATTGTGCTTTGAAGGTTGTCAGAATGGTTTGGTACTTACGTATTTATGTCAGGTACTTGTTGACTCACAAGTGACTCAGAATCTGAAGCAAATGCTATTTTTCTTTATAAACTTGAGCAAGGGAATGTTAACAAAGTTGTGTTTCCAGAGTAACCATATCACTAGGTTAGAATTAGTGATGAGCGGCAATATTCGAATTTGTGATATTACGCAAATAATTCTACTTATATCTCGAATATTCGTGAATATATAATGTGGAGTATACCATTGCCTTCAAAATGAATGTCAACATGCTATATTTATTTTCGCATATATATATTCACATTGCATGGCCGTAAAGCCTAGATGCCCAACCTGCGGCCCGGGGGCCGCATGCGGCCCTTTGGGCATTGTCTGGCGGCTCCCCTTGGTCCTCCACATTCGGCCCCCAAAACCGTTAATGCATAGCATACTGTTAATGCATAATGCATAGCAACTCACCTGTGAAGTGGTCACACGCTGACCCAGCTTTCCTTATTATCTTTGCCGGTCCTACATCAGTAAAATTGGTAATGTTGATCGGGGAAACCAGGTCTACATATGAGCGCTGCACCCAGGGGCAGGAGGGGGATGGGTGCAGTCGGGTTTTGACTGCCTGTTGGGATCTGGTCCACCTCCTACTGAGATATGTGGACGGGGGGAGGGTCTGGATCGATGTTATGTGCGGCCCTTTAGTGATGCCGAGGGCCGTACTTGTGGCCCTCCATATCAACTTAGTTACCCACTACTGCCGTAAAGCTTCCCGGTGCATAATATTGCGAATATGATTGTGAATATCCACCGCCATATTAGCGGAATTTGTGAACTCTTGAACAGCCAATATTAGTCAAATATATTTGCAATTCGAATATTCAAGCTCAACACTAGTTAGAATGTGTCAACTGAAGAGCAAAATATCCAAATTTTGGGATACGTCAACCTCTGGCCGGCGTATCTGCAGAAGGAAGTGGGAACAGCCGGTGCGTGAGACAGGTAATGATGATTGGAGCTGTTACCGCGTAATATGTTTACATAAACCATGAGAACGAGTATTCCTCATTTGACGGTACTTGTAATCTATTATGGTTTAATGATTGTGATATATATAAAATTTTGTTAGTTATGTTGGTAATAAAAGGCTGCCGGGCCATTTAAAACCCATGTGAATATTGTTAAACAAATATACCCTATATACTCCAATATATACAGTTGTGTTCAAAATTAATATGAGTGTTTTGGCCATTTTGACATTGATTTTGATCATTTCAGTCATCTTGTTTACAGTCATCTTGTTAATGAAATAACCACAAATGTCTTTTCTGTGCTCACATCATTATCAGTTTTATTCAACCCCCAAGTGACATTCATTCTTTGTACTTAGTACAACATCCTTTTCAAGTTATAACAGCTTTTAAGCGTGAAGCATAGCGTGACACAAGTGTCTTGCAGCGATCTACTGGTATCTTAGTCCATTCTTCATGGGCAAAAGCCTCCAGTTCAGTCACATTCTTAGGCTTGTGCGCTGCAACTGCTTTCTTCAAGTTCCACCAGACGTTCTCAATCACATTTAAGTCTGGTGACTGCGATGGCCACTCCAAAATGTTCCAGCCTTTAATCTGCAACCATGCTCTAATGGACTTGGAGGTATGCTTGGGATTATTGTCCTGTTGAAAGGTCCAACGTCTCCCAAGCCTCAGGTTTGTGACAGACTGCATCACATTTCCTTCCAGTATCTCCTGGTACTGAGGAGAATTCATGGTACCTTGCACATGCTGAAGCTTCCCTGTACCTGCAGAAGCAAAACATCCCCAAAGCATGATTGACCCCTCCCGCCATGCTTCACAGTAGGCAAGGTGTTCTTTTCTTCATAGGCCTTGTTCTTCCTCCTCCAAACATAGCGTTGATCCATGGGCCCAAACAGTTCTAATTTTGTTCCAGTCCACAGAACACTATCCCAAAACTTTTGTGGTTTGTCCACATGACTTTTGGCATACTGCAGTCGACTCTTCTTATTCCTTGGAGACAGCTATACCCACATTTGTGGACATGGATCACGATCTAAAAATCGCAATGCGATCAAATATGCACAATGCATGCAAGTCAATGGAGCTCGGATATTGGACGGGAAGAATATTTGTCATTTCCGTAAAAAAAAATTGCATTGCGATTATATAATGGCGATCCATTGCAATGAATGTCATCGCAAAAAGACTGTTTAGTCACAGACTCCTCTACTTCTTCTCTCTCTCCGGGCATCCGGGCTGGGTTCTGATGCCTACATGCTGTCCCCACCCCCCCCAGCATGATGCCACCCTGACCAACTGCCCAGGTTGCCCATGCCTAAAACCACCACTGTATATGGTAATAGTAATACTGCACCTTTCATTTAAAAGATCCTTTCATAAGAATCCACCCAGTGGTTCCCCCGTGTTGTCATTTGGATCCTTGATTAAATTCTTAAATAACATGTAGTCATATGGGGGCACCAAAACCAACCATGAGCCCTCAAAACATGAAACCACAAAGCTTAAAACCTGCAACCCCCAAATCCTGTCCATTTCCCCTTAGAATAAGACTATAATAGAGATTCTAATCTGCTGATTTCAATATTTTGCCTGCCCCAAATAATCCAGCTTCCCAGTTACAATAATTTATGCTGTTAATAAAATGAGGACAGACATTAAATACCTTCAGTTCATGTCCCCTGCAAATAATAAGGCTTCCATTCCATTTACTATTTCATTTGGAATATCCCTCCGTATTACGGGTCAGACTCAAATGGAGTTTTGTAAGAAGTTCATTGAAACGTAACAGTTTGTAAGAAATAACAGTCATATTGCCTTGTAGCACAGCGCTAATTTAATATTCTGCCATGTTAACAGCATTAGCTAATGTAGAAAATGTCTTCTGATGCTGAGCAAGCTCCTTAGGTTTCATTTTCTTTTACGCTCGGCCATATTACTCATTCATTCGGTGGAATAAAAAGGCTTTAAAAACCCCTGTCAAAGTATTGCTAAATATTGTCCATAAAATGTCCATTGTAGACTAGTTAAATATTTATTTTACTTCCTGTTTGTTGACTTGTAAATGTTAAGCTAGCCATACATGGTTCAACTGACATCAAATCGATCATCAATTCGATCGAA